>OZ038492.1:34346117-34398617 GCA_964036315.1 Acanthosepion esculentum | reverse complement strand
TATTTTTGAAAATCTTTATTATTGCTTTTCTAGTTTTGTCTGTGTTTTGTTTGTTGCAGTTCCCGCCAAAATAATAGTTAGAACAAACCACAACAATCAACCCCAAAATTGAACAACTAGCTTTAATTATCTTCCCAAACAAAAACAAAACTATTAAATAAGCTATATAAACTATTTTTATTACGTTAATAAAAACACCGATCAAAATAAAAATAAAAAATAAATAAATATATAAGATAAAAAATTTTTAAGAAATAAACAAAAACAAGCAAAATAATTTGACCCAAATAAATAAATACACAAATAACCGCCAAAATAGACTACCTACAATAAGCTACATAAACAAATTTTTACTACATTAATAAAAACACCGATCAAAATAAAAAAAATAAATAAATATATATGATAAAAAATAAAAATAAATAAAATCAAGCAAAATAATTTGACACAAATAAATAAATAAACAAATAAACGACTTCCGGTAAAATAACCGCCAAAATTTTTTCTTATCTCCACGAATTTGTTTAGGGCATTTTTCTTTTTCTTTCCATCACTTTTGTAAGTAGATATTCCACACTGTGATATTAGAAAATATGCCAGGAATGGTGAAATGTTGTAAGAGCCAGGGCGCAAATTTACTGTAGATGACCTTGCGATTAAGGCACTCTCTAGACATTTACGTCGAAGTAAATTATTTTCTCCTTTGATCAGAGGAGCATTTTTGTGTCAAAGTTGTGGCCAGTCTCGTTACGATGCACAACCAATGCATTTGATGTATTATTTTGTAAAATGCCTATTTTATGTTCATATAATCTTTTATTAAGAGTCCTTGAGGTTTCTCCTATATATTTTTGTGACAATTATTACAGGCAATGGAGTAAACTCCTCCTTCGGGTTTTAGCTTATTGTTTCGCTTAGTATTGACTAAAACTTTTATTGTTTTGGATGTAGTAGTGACAACTTTTATGTTGAAATTAGATAGATTCTTTTCAATTGTAGATGTAATAGTATTAATAGGCAGGATAATATATTATTTTGATTCATTGGGTTTCTCGGGAGGGGCCGTTTCTTTGTTTTGGAATATTTTATCGGCCTTTTGTTTTGCACTGAATATAAAATAATTAGGGTACTGGAGAAGTTTGAAAGTGTTTTCACTGTATTTCTCTTCGAGTAAATAATCCGAGATGCATATTCCTAGTGCTTTTTATTTTGTTGTTCTATTGTGATAGATAGATAGATAGATAGATAGATAGATAGATAGATAGATAGATAGATAGATAGATAGATCTGAACAGATAGATAGATAGATAGATAGATAGATAGATAGATAGATAGATAGATAGATAGATGCTAAGGTTTTATTTTATCCCAAGCAAGGCAATAATGCCACTACGATACATGGAGTTACTGGGAGTGAAAGAGAATGAAAAACTTTACTGGGAAGAAAGGACAATAAAAGAACAGTTTACAGGAAGACAGCAGCTAGCGATTGGAGTTTCATTCAAATTTTTGACGATTGTATGTGGCAAAAACGCAAGAAATCGGAGGGAAGTTCCACAAACGAGATGTGCGAGAAAAAGAAACTGTTAGAGTATAACATACGATTGCATCTAGGTAGTTCAACAGTAAAACGCTGAGACCTAATTGCCAATCTAGTGGCACTCTTCAATTCGTGCAGTCGAGGCACCAGAAAGTAAAGCTCATCAGAACAATTGCCATAAAAAATATTTGTAGAAAAGACAGAGAGATGCCACGATGAGAAAGTAACTGAAGTCGAGATGCCACGTCAGGATCGATTACATTACAGACCTTTCTCTGAATTTGTCAAGTATCTCGAGATATATATTAGGAACACTAAACCAGATATAGCAGCAGTATTCAATGCACAGACGAATAGTAGATTTATAAGTGTGTAAGATGGATTCCGATGAGAAAAATTATCTAGCACAATACAGTAAACTAACTTTGCTAAAAGTAGACCTAGCAGTTGTTTCAATATGATCACCCCACTTCATGTTAGTGAGAAACGTTAGCTTAAGAAGGCGCAAATACTTGTTCCCTCGTAGGTTGGCATCATTAGGTTCTCCAAGGTGGTTAAATTAAAATTTTGTTTTGGGTGGCGTTAAAACTTACAAACCATTCCTTGCCCTATCTAATCACTGATTGGAGATCGTTTTCGAGAGCAATTGCGAGTGTTACTTTGTCGAAACTGTCGGGCTTGCAACTATGACAGAAGTAAATAGTTATGACATCAACATAAATTTTTTAATTGGGAAATGATTATTCGGGAAGGCCGTTGATGAAGATAAGCAATATTGTAAGTCCAAGGATAAAGCCCTGGGGGACTCTCACGTTAATGCGAAATATCCTAGATTGAACACGTTTTTCCAGGAACGATTGGATTAAGCCAAATATTCGTTCAGAGACATCGTAGCCCTTGAGCTTGAGGCCAGCATATCAAACACTGTCGAACGCCTTTGAGATATCTATAGCCACAGCCCCAATTTAGCCATTCGGATCTAAAGCTTGATAGATAAATTCAGTGTTGGCCGTTAACATATCGGCGGTAGACCTGAAGAAACGGAAGCCATTTTGTTTATCCGTCAAGAGGCCGTGTGAAGTAAGACGCTTAACTAATTCGGTAACGATTAGAGCGTCTGGTGCTTTGCCAAAAAGAGGTAAGAGACTAATAGGGAGATAATTTTAGGGGACAGAAATGCAAAAGATGGATTCTGATGAGAAAATTTTGGGGGTTCCACACACTGAACCAACCTTTTTTGCAACAGACGTAAGAATTGACACGATATAATTGTTCCACTTCCTGCTAGTAAAAAATGTAAGACCAAGAAAGCATAGAATATTCAGCCTCAGCCATCCCGGTGGTAGACAGAATAGGTACTCTCTGGTGATTAAATGAAAGCAGTTTTGTTTTAGAGGTGTTGGAATTTACAAGCCATTTCTTACCCCATTGATTG
This sequence comes from Acanthosepion esculentum, assembly GCA_964036315.1. NCBI lineage: Eukaryota > Metazoa > Mollusca > Cephalopoda > Sepiida > Sepiidae > Acanthosepion > Acanthosepion esculentum. Next base: position 34,395,642 of record OZ038492.1, on the reverse strand, counting down.
GGGGTTCGTTTTAAGAGTAGTTGACATGTTTACTTTGACGGTTTCTTTTAGACTAAGACTGGAGCAAATGGTAGTGTCATATGCATAAATATCTAGTTGGGAACTGATGACATCGGGGAGGTCATTAATGAAGATTAGAAAGAGTGTAGTTCCAAGGTTATAGTATTGAAGGATGAAATGGTCTGGAAGCATGCCCGTTTAATACGACCTTCATTACTGGAATGGTTAGGAACGAGTGGATTAGTCCAAATATAAGACCCGTGACACCGTAGCCCTCGAGCTTGCCTAGAGGGCCGACATGCCAAACCCTGTCGAACGCCTTCAAGATATCTAGAGCCACAGCCCGAGCTTTGTCGTTCTTATCTAAAGCTTTTTGTAAAAAAAAAAAATAAGCTAATTTTAAAGATAGAATCATAAGCCAATAGCCTGAATTAGCTAATGCTGGCATTAGAATACATTCTAATGCCCATTTCATATAGCCTCAAAATTCCCCTGTAATTGATCAAATTGCAAAATTTTCTTAGGTTGGTGCAGCGCCCGAAATCCCAGCTGTAAGACCACGTTCAGCTCATCATACTCAAATCATAGCCTACATTTTGGCATTTGGATCGTCGAATCTGTTGTTGCTGGTTGCAAAGGGGCCCCCGTATCTGTTCAAGATACAGAGTTCCAAAAATATAGGTCCTCCACTGCCCTACGGCACTAACACGAAGTTAAAGAATTTGAACTCATTCACGTGACCTTGTGGGGAGGGTACCTTACTTTGCATTCAACAGCCTCTTTCCCACAGACGAAATGTCGCAAGCTAGTCGTTGATTTATCGCTATTTCCACGTCAAATGTTCAGATGAGTTCCATTCTTTAGTTTCACCTGTTCAGACCTTTACATGCTACTCCTACAAAGTCGAAACACCTTCATTTCTTCCGGATTACAATTGTAAAGAAAAGTTTCCACCTCTGCTTATCCTTTGTGAAACAGACTCCAGCACCGATGATTCCCTGAATACTACAATCTTGAGCGCTTCAAGTCATGAGTCAATTTCTATTTCTTCTCCTTGACCTTATAATCTTCACTTACCTACCACCTCCACTTATATTCAAATTACAAGCCTCATACAGTAGTCCTCTATATGGAGTGGCTCTCGAGCCTAGTATCGGATGGGTTTTAGTATTTAAAAGACAGCAATTTGAAGATTGGATGCATAGACTATTCACCCTACTCACCAAAATTTGCTTAACTAAAATAAGTTCTTGTTTTCCAGTCGAATCCATTATATTCACTTACGTGCTAATACCCTCGGGAAAGGTATTAATCCTCTTCCTCTCCCGCCAGCTATGGGTAAATAGCAGGGCAGACCAGGTTCTATTGCCTTGGATGGCACCTGGTCTACTACAGAAAGAAATGGCAACCTACTGCGGGAAAAAATATGCCTCATCAGTCATGTATCTTTCGATACATGATCGCCTAAGCGTGTATCACGCATGGCACATAACTGACTGACTCTGAAACCTTAAAAGGTGTTTTTAAAGGAAAACCTTTTCAAATAATTCGGAAGCGTTAACAGTAAATATTTCAATGACCAAAAGTTAGATTTTTTTTTTAGAAGCGTTAAATAAACTTAAAAAAGAAACAATGTTGTGCTGCGGAATGAACATGTTGAATATCACATAGTTTTCATGGTTCTAGACCGTTCCATTCTTGGTCGGGCTGAGAACTTTCCATTATCTACTTATACCTTAACTGTAAGGAACAAACAGCAGATGGAAAAACAAAATGCAAAACGACATGAACAGAGGATGCCATTGATGAGATGGAACCCCACCTACTCTGCTATTTCCACCAATCAGAACCACGCCTATTCTGTTATTTCCACCAATCAGAAACGTTGGAGTGAAATCTCTTTTTATCGCTAAAGATCTCATGCTTAATATAAAATGAAGTTATTCTTGATTTTGTTAGAATTTGAAAACTTTTATAAAACCCCAAGGCGATCCGCGAATAATAACATAAACATTCACATGAGTTATGGTTTTCACTTACTCTACATAAATATTTAATGTATAAGTGTATTGAAATAAATATATGTATGGACATATATATATATATATATATATATATATATATATATATACAAATAAATATATGTATGGACATATCTATATATATTAGTATATACGTCAGTGTATGCGTATAGGTAGATATATACTCATATATATATAATATATATATATATACTTTTATATGCGTGTGTATATATATATATATACGTATATATGTATTTATACACTTATATATATATATATATATATATATATATATATACATATATATATATATATATATATATATATACAACTCGCACATATAGTTAAGTAAGGTAATGTAAATTTGTGGGCGAAATTTTCAAAACTACATGAGAAATAGTAAATATGAACAATGAATATTTATTTTACGTACCTGTTTGTGTGTGTGTATGTGTGTGTATGTGTGTGTGCGTGCGCGCGCGTGTAGGTGGGTGGCCGGAGAGCGCGTGTGTAAGATTGATTTAGCAATACATTCTTACACACACGCTCACACGCACGCACGCCCGCACACACGCACGGATAAATACGCACACACACAGATATTACTGAGGAAATCACACATATGCATTATTATACCAACACTGAATATATATGTGCTTGCGCGTGTTCATGTGTGTGTCTGTGCGTGAGGGTATTACTCCGTATATTGTTATAAGTCCACATACCTACTGATTTCAAGGAAATATTTATGTATGAATGCGTACATGCATAGATATATATTCTCTCTCGTTCTTTATATCTTTCTTTCTTTCTATCTTTCTTTCTTTCTTTATATATATATATATATATATATATATATATATATATATATATATGATGACAATGTGGAAAAGACAAAGCAAAATCTGAATATGTGAGTTTACTGTTTTTTATTTTGTTTTTTTTTGTTTTGCTGTCAACGTCAGACGTTTCGGTCTAATAGACCATCTTCAGGACATGGTTATTGGAGACATATTTATATTTAAATTTAAGTTAACATGAAGAGACGATAGATACAGGACTAGTCAGAAACAGAAAAACTGAAATTCTGACTAGCCCTGTATCTATCGTCTCTTCATTTTAACTTAAATTTAAATATAAATATGTCTCCAATAACTATGTCCTGAAGATGGTCTATTAGACCGAAACGTCTGACGTTGACAGCAAAACAAAAAACAAAATAAAAAACAGTAAACTCACATATTCGGATTTTGCTTTGTCTTTTCCACATTTTCATCATACCGTCGGATCTACATCCACATATTTGCTTACATATATATATATATATATATATATATATATATATATATATATATATATATATATATATGCAAGTTTCGTTGAAAACAACTGACACGGTGCTGTGGTTAAGTTTATTTTTCTTTTCAAGACATAAATTATATAAAAATTGTCCGAATGTTTTCTAAGCACTTTTGGCTATAGCTTTAGCCATTATCAAGGATGAATTTTATATTACTTTTAAGTTGAATACAGGGATTGATTTATGTATGTATCTTATACGAATGTTTTCTTTTCCAAACAGGGTCAGCATACTGTGGCCGTGTTTATTGTTGATATTATTGAGTGCTGGCTTTTTTCTATATGGCCTGAAGACTGCATTGGATCATGAAACAGACTGTCACCTTTCGGCGTTGACCTCAGTGTCCACTCACTTTTATATGTATATACGCTCTATCCCTGATAGATAGATAGATAGATAGATAGATAGATAGATAGATAGATAGATAGATAGATAGATAGATAGATAGATAGATGTTTGATCATATTTTGGGAAACTAATCGAATAATAAGGAGGCACGATGGAGTAATGGATAGCGGCTAGGATTGACGAATCGAATAGCCGAGTTCGAATTCCAGTCGAATTCATTACACTCACTTAATTGCTAATACTCTTGAGAAACGTATGAATCCTCTACGTCTCCTCCCAGCTATGGGTAAATAGCAGGACAGGCCGGGTTCTGTAGCCTTGGATGGAAACTGGTCTACCGCAGAAAGAAAAAAATCTACCTCGTCAGTATCGTCAGATACATGATCGTCTAAGCGTGTATTAATAATAGTTTTCCACCATCTACTCATACATATATATCTATACATGCCTGTGTGTGTGACTGTGCATGTTATAATTGTTTATCCTGCACAAATAAATAAACAACGCCAGTAATTGAAATAGGAAAATAAGTGTATTGAACGTAAGAATACAAACTTGAAATGAAGATTAGTAGTCCAGGAATACGGGTTAGTAGAAAGTATATGTACAAGTCTCTGTAAGTGAATCCGTAATTCTCTCTCTCTCTCTCTCTCTCTCTCTCTCTCTCTCTCTCTCTCTCTCTCTCTCTCTCTCTCTCTATCTATCTATCTATCTATCTATCTATCTATGGACTCTATTTGTCTCAACGTATCTCTACGTATCTCCAACTCTGTCAGTATAAGTATACTTTAGACGAGTCCATCTTGTGTAAAAGGGGAGAGCCCCACAACAATAATATAGTGCAAATGTTATTAAATTCCACTGACATTATCTCTCTATTCAAGTTTTTATTATATATTTTCAATTTTCGAATGACGTGCTGTACTAAATTTGTAGACACTACAAATACAGTGATCAATGCAAGATAAATGAAATATATGCAAAAACAGAGCCAACATAAAATATATAAGGAAAATCAGTACTTGGATTTTACTACTGTCCGAGACTAAAAGTTTCATGAGTAAGTAAAGGTGGTTAATATTACTGTGGTACAATCGTCAGGCAGTAAAAATGCAATATATTCTACCCTCATTCTACATAATAATACTCAACTTACAACCTGACGATTGTGCAACAGTAACATTAACCACTTTTACCTATATATATATATATATATATATATATATATATATATATATATATATATATATCGTGGACTCTCCCGTCGTATTCAACGTATGAGGGTCAAGCAGCTCAGCTCTTAGGAACCAAACACCAGCACATATGAAAGGCCGAATACAGAGACCTGTTTTGCAGGTTTTGAATTCAGAATCGCCCTTCTCCTAGACCAGTTGCCATCCAAGGCAATAGAACACAGTCTCTTCTGCTGCTTACCCATAGCTGGAGGGAGAAGCGGATTAATACTTCTCCCAAGAGTATTAGCACGTAAATGAATGGTAACGGTGTAACAGCAAAATTGTCCAAATCGTGTAACAGCATAATTGTCAATCCCACAAAATGTTTAATATCTAAAAAACACTAAACTAAGTTTCTTTTTCCAGGTTTTCAGATAAGACGTTTAGCCATCTTGATGGTATTTTCGCAAAAATCACTGAAAAACCCTTTGAGTTATTCATATTTCATATATTCATATATTCATATATATATATATATATATATATACATATATATATATATATATATATATATATATATATATATATATGTATATATATATATATATTCATATATATATATATATATATATATATATATATATATATATATATATATATATATATATATATATATATATATATATAAGATAAAGAACAAAAAATAGGAAATGTTTATAAATCCAGCATGATTCATTTTTATTAAAGCTTCATCGGAGAATGAGATATGGAGAACAAAAGAAATTCTGGTATTTTTTGTTTTTGTGTTGTTTGATTTCCATTGGTTCAGCAGGCTTGACGGGGATTTGACTTTTTAAGCAGCATTAGTATAAGTTATGGCGTTCTGAATGATGACGCCTCCTTCCGAACCTCCAAAAATATTTTATCTCATCTTACCTTATCACTCTGTCAGATTCCCATCCATATTTGATCCGTATTTTATTCCGGCATTAGTTCTTATTACTAAAAATGCCATTTAAAATAGTGTAATTGAATGTTGCTTTGCGGTAATGGCTTTCTGTTGCTGAATTGTAAGTCACGCTTGTTTTGAAAGTTGTTTCCTTAATTCAAAGAGGAAATACAGGTTCGATTCCTATCGAGTGTCATATCTGTATTCGGTTTCAATTTTTCAAACATAACAAGGCTTTGTGAACCTTTGCACATATGTAATATTACACCTATGCATATATATATATATATACAATCTGTGTAATTTGCATTTACTCACCCCTACCCCAAACACGAGGTCAGGTTGTGAAACAAGGTCGGTTTAATGTGGGGAGCCCGACCGCGTATACCCGGGCTAGGAACAAAAAAAAAATATGCCCGAGCCCCCGCAACCGTCGGTTGCGTTGCCCTCGGTGCGAGCACCTCTTTCTAGTGCAGTGAGAGGACGCGCCCTCGGGCATCTCTTTCCCAGGGTTGGGCATCTCTCAGTATAATTTTCCTCAGTTGCAACTCTGTCCTTTGGCGGAGCCGCCACTGAGCGCAATCTGCCCAAAGACAGAAACACAACCTGTGTAATTGTGGTGAGAAATTGAAGAATACATATTTATGATGAAGTGACTTTAAAGGTTTTTCACTTGTAAATGAACATTACACGTGGAAGATTTATCGTAAATATCTGCAAGCATATAAAATGTTAATGCTTTTGACCTGAACGTTTATCGACAGTCACATATTATGGGGACAACGCCATTGGTACAATCGTCTGTGATAATAAACACAAACTGATTTTTATTTTTTCCGGACACAAAAACATTCACACTTATACTCATTTGAATAAGCCAATACAATTTAACACTCACGCACATATACACACACAAACTCAAGCGCACGCCTTATCACGCTGTTGTTTATTTTTCTGTATTTCGATATATCTGAAACTTAACGTTTTTGAAAATTGCCCACAGAACTACAAATAGAAAAACAAATACATTTATTCAGATAAACGCAAGAAAAAACAATACATATATGTGTATCATTAGTCGTACTTAACATCAGAAAGAGACAGTTGAAATTTCTAGAGAAAAAAATGAGGAAAGAAGGCTTGGAAAATTTGATGCTCACAGGCCAAATTTGGTTTGGTTTGTTTTGTTTTACGGCATATCAACCACAACGGGTTATTTAATGCCGACAAAATTTTTATTGCTGATAATTTTTTTTTTTTCCAAAAATGTATTGCTGGTAATATTTTTTTGCTTCAAAAATCTATTTCTGTTAATATTTTTCTTCAAAAATGTATTGTCGGTAATATTGTATTGTTGGTTATAATTTTTTACAAAGTATTTCTGATATTAAAACCTATTTTTCATACTTTCATAGTTTTTTGACCCCAGTTTGGGGTTTAACTATTTGCCCATAGCTGGGACCCTAACAGGGTGAACCTGGGAACAGCAGCAATTAAGAGGTGATTTCACGATCCTCAAAACCTCCTGATCAGACGCCTTGCTGTTGGACGTAGTTTATCGTCTTACCCAGGACGTGCATGTAGTTTATCGTCATCCCCAGGACGGCAGGCCAAATTGAGAGTAAGAGAAACAAAAGAAAACAATGCATAACCTACTTAGCGAGCATGAAAAAAATGGATGGCAGAACGGGATTTAGTAGAGATAACAAAAATACAAAATTTATTAAGAACTACAAAGCACAGGAAAATGTGGAGAGCCACGATCGCCAGCAACATGACGGGACACGACACAAAGAAAAAAAAAAGAAATAGTCGGCATTCATTGACCGAACAGCCAGTACTACTGTCGGTTGAAATTTATAAAATCTTTCCCTTAAAACTATTTTTCGGGCAAACAAGTTTCTCAAGTCCAGTTACTGTTAAATCTCTTTCTAGTATTGACCGGAGTTTCCTTCCTAACCTTTTGTACGAAATAGTGTGGAATGTTAACATCGTGATTATGTCATTATTTTCTCAAGAGGTTGCAGTTTGGGGAGTTCAGTCGCCAGATGTAATCGGTGATGGGATCGCAGAAATTGTCTCGCAGCCATAACTGGATTCTACTGCTTATGTGACACCCTCTTGACCCAGGGCATCACTACCTCCTCGAGGCACTTGATGTAGGCCTATGTGTTAAGTCTGAGGACCTGTGGGAAGGTGAATGGAGGCATAACGTCGCCACTGCTAGTGATCGCTCCAAACACCTTCGTAATCACCATTAGACTCATCCAACCCTTTCCGAATCCTCTGCACTGTTCTCAGCTTTCGGTACGAATTCCAAGCAGTACAACATAAATTTTTTCCAATTTCTGGCGGAGTAAATTGTGTCATGGCGCGCTTTTTCTCACAGACGGTGCTCAACTGACCCTACTATACTGTGCAGTCGACAAAATGAAAAACAAACAGCGCACATGCGCGAAATTACCGTATTTTCCGGCTTGGAAGACGCAGCTTAATATTGGAAAGAAATTTCTAAGAAAAAAAATTCATTCTCATACGCAACACATTCACCATGCGTCACTCACATACTGACGCCACGTATTGTTTACATTAATCACTCGTCCGATTTTGTTTGTATGGCAATGACATACGAGTCAAGAATAGAAAGGCTCCCACCACTGCTAGTAAACAGAACATGATTGTGCTTGTGGCTCGACTCCAGGAAGGTTTATAGCCTTGGGAAAACTTGTAACAGCTGAGGTTACATCATATAAAAGGCTGAATTAGATATCTAATATTGTAGTCTAATGACACAACATACAAATCCGCGTCCCTATCAGTCAAGCCAATTAGGTGACCGTCCAAGCTAACTTGAGCCTAGGCGTTACTTTACATTGGTCTTGGAAGACGCCCACGTATTCTTCACAGTATTTTTAGGAAAAACGTGCGTCTTGTAAACCGGAAATTATGGTAAAGATATAAAATTCTGACAATTTATCTATCGCACCCTGTATTTAGTAATGTTCAGTTATTGCGCGCCCGTTTCCACTAAGTGGATGTTTTTTCCAATCCCTGTAATCCAGAACTCTTCAAATCACGGATTAGCTGTTATGTTTTCTGTATATGTCCATGAACTTTACTTCTTGTCTTTTTTTGTTTTAAGATCGTGTAACAAAACAGAGTAACCCTCCAGCTTGAGTAGCTGTTGGGCCTTATATTCGGTGAGTATTAGCATAAAAAATATCCTGACATGTTTTATGGTGAATTTGGAGTAAGTGCTATCGCTATTTTCATTCCAATTCCAGATCATAATTTCTGTTTTATTTTTTAACTTTATCGATTTCCCGTTATGATGACTATAAGACGTACTTTATCTTCATATCCAGTCCAGCGCCATTATCAGTATTCTGATCTCCGCAATGAAAAGTGGAACACTGTTTTTTATTTGTAGATTCCTGTGGATTGTTGGATTCTGCTGCTAAATCTCATCCATGAAGGTGTTGAGAGCGCCCCACCACCACCACGACGAGAGCTGCCTTGTTCTTCCAGCCCTCACGATCTTCACAGAGCGTTAGAACATCCTCCAGCCCAGTTCGTGATTCAAACTGGTCCATGACTATGAAAGGTGGCCATCAGGCCGTCACATTCCTCTGCAGCCTCCTTTACCCTATAATCTGTGAATTGCTATGACTTCATGGGAAAGATAGAGGAGTGGTCTCCTGTTGGGTTGTCCACGGTTTGGAATTTAGAGTCTTCCTTTTCTTAGATAGGTTTGCTACCCGAGGAATGAGAGCTCAGTCTACGCAGTTAATTAACTCGTTGCTGGAGGGGGAGAATAGATGGATCCCTCTTGCTTCTTTCAAGATTTTTCTTTGTGCGAAGTGAATGCAAAAGACTGACCGGGCAGAGCGTTGGCACATCTTCCAGCGCAGATTAATGTGCTGGAGGTCCTAGCGGACGGCGTCCTTCCTGCGGCTGTGTGGTCTGCCGCGAGGTCACTGCTAGTCTGAAAATGGCGTGTAGAACTGGTAGGTATCTCTGGTAGGGTGGTCATCCGGTCGTCGGAGGACGTGACAGAGACAGCGAACACGGATATGGCATGGAATTCTTAAATAATCAGTACGTATCTCTTCACATCTGTGCGTGTTTATTTGTAGAACATAGTGAAGGAAATGATTGTTTCTCCTTTCTTCCTTTTCCTACTCCTGTAGAGGTTTGAAATGATTCACCATTGGGGTCTTGTTCAATAATCTGGTAAAATATTTTGGGGAAAAATCCCTATTGGAAATAAAATCATATACACCTGAATCTCTACCTTGTAGATAAATATTCATTAAATAAGAAACAGATGAGAAAAACTGAGATAAATTTTCCCTATTTATTTAGCCTCATCAGAAATTTTTATAAGTGGAATAATGCGGAGTTTTTTACGTTTTTTTTTTAAATCGAGTGATTTCAACTCGGAACTAATTTCAACTCGGAACTAATTTCAACGGTATTAATTTCAATCGGAACTAATTTCAACTCGATTTAAAATGAAAGTTATCCAATTCTATGAGTTCCTAAACAAAATGCAATGAGTTGGTGTTAATTTTTTAATTTAGCATTAAAAATCCTGAGTAGATAAGATAATTCAGAATTTATCTTTTCTGCAACTTTCATTCTTTTTTGTTGCAAATGAATAAAGTGGTACTTTTTTTATTTACTTTTATTCATTTAAATCTGATCCAATAAAAATGCAATGTTCTTTGTAGCAAGAACAGTAGATTGCTTAGCTGGGGGTTGTTTTTGTAAAAAAAAAATAAAATTACTTTCTAGTTGAAATTAGTTCCGAGTTGAAATTAGTTCTGCACCTCTTAAATTCTATACTTTTTTATTTTCATTGGTTGTACAGATGCCATGTGTTTATTTTACGATGTTAGTATGTATCTGTGTGTATGTATCAGTTTTATGTGGATGTCACGGGTTTACATCTTACCGCTTGTGCGTGTGCTTAATTTTTGAGATATTAACATAATTTAAGTGCGTATTTAAATATTGGAATGTTGTATGAAAATACAGAAAGTTACCATACTAGCTATTAGTGCTTCTTCTTTCATTTTCACTCTTTGTTTTCCTAAAACTGGCGCATAATTGGAGTGTCCCTAAACTCTCTGACAGCAGAATATATGATTAACTGCAATATTTTTAAGGGTCATATCTCCTGAGAACGTAGTCACTGCTGGATCTCAAAGATTACTTTTCTTTATTACCTAGAAATTGTTTTATTGATGGATTGATTCGCTTTCTACGGTTTATCAACCCTTTGCGGGTTATTTAAAGGCAGAAAATATTTTTATATTGAAATAATGTTTTTAGATACTAATGGTTTAGTGATAAAAGATTTTTACTAATTAACCCATAGATGGAGGATGAAGTGGTACATTCATACCTTTCCCAAGGGTATTTGTGCGTAAGTGGATATAAGGAACCCAACGGAAACCAACTGGCTCTCGGCTTCTCCGATTAACAATTCTGAGTCACTATCCATAACACCACCCGCACATCCAAGCTTACAGCACCTGGCATTGCCAAAAGTATCTACGAATATACATGACTTCTTTGGAAAGATAAGGGTTTGGTTTCCCGTTGCCTTTTGCACTTTTTTTTTCTAAATTCCACGTAGTCTTTCTCCTAAACTGTCTGCTACCGACGGCTAGACATACTTAATATACTTTGATATTTAATTTAATCTACTGTGCTATTTAAGCCGTAAGTTGAGTTAAAGTGAAGATCATGGTTTTATGCCTTTGTGCGAAAATGAGCGCAATAGTCTAGATTAGAATTTGAACTGGATTTGCCGATTCCACTTTCCATATCAATAACCGTTATACTACTCGCACATCTCTTAATTATTGTCTTCTTCTTCCTCTTCATCTTCTTCTTCTTCTTGTATTCCTTCTTATTCTTCTCCCCCTTCTTCTTCTTCGTTTCGTCTTCCTCTTCCTTCTCTTCCTCCTTCTTCTTCTTCACCTTCTTCTTTCTTCTTCTTGTACTCCTTTTTTTTCATCGTCTCCTCTTCCTACTTCTTCTTCTTGTACTCCTTCATTTTCTTCATCATCTCCTACTACTACTACTTCTCCTCTTTGTTCATCTTCTTGTTCTTCTTAGTCTCTCACTTCTTCTTCTTCTTCTTCTTCTTCTTCTTATTCTTATTCTTCTATTTTCTTTCTATTTCTTTCTTCATCCTTTTCTTCTTCTTCTTCGTCTCCTCCACCTTTTTCTTCTCCTTTTTCTTCTCCTTTTTTCCTTCTTCTTTTTCTCCTTCTTTTTCCTCTTGTCTTTCTTCGTCTTTTTCTTTTCCTTCTTTGTTTCCTCCTCCTCCTCCTCCTCCTCCTCCTCCTCCTCCTCCTCCTTCTTCTTCTATATGCCGTGTCGCTTCAGGAATTTGGCGATCATGTCTTTCCACAATTTCATGAATTTTGTAGCCCTTAATAAATTTTGTCTTCTTGTTGTCTCTCCTAAAACTTGTTCCGCCATCCATTTACTCATTCTCGCTGGTTTATGCGTTGTTTTCCTCTGTGCTTCTTGCCTTCAATCTGTCCTGTGAGTATCTAATTTTCCAATCCCACTTTCCTCATTATGTACCCTAGAAACTTTAACTAGCTCTTTCGGATGTTAAGTCTAAGTATTCGTTTTCTTTCCATTTTTCTAAAACTTCGTCGGAGCTCAAATGTTCGGCCCATGGTATCGACAGTATCCTTCTGTAGAACCATATTTCGGTTGCTTCAAGCCCCTCCTTCACCTGTGAGGAGATTGTCTAGCATTCACTGCCATATAGGACAACTAAGAATGCTTCCAGATTATATCCAGGGAAAACTACAACAGATACAAGAAGAATGATAGAAATGCTGAACAGAGTTTTCATCTGGTAAAAATTTACTATTTTTCATATAGTATCGCGGTATTTTCGAAGCACTTTTCATAAGTTTACAGCAATGCAGTGCCGCTCCGGCCGTGCCTGTTAATACAGATTTATGTTCAGTCCATGGTATTCTCAGCATCCTTCTGTAGAACTATATTTCTGCTGTTTAAAGTTTCTTCATCTGTCCAGTGATCAACGCCATAGAGGACTGATATTATGTAATTGCTCTGTACTTTTTTCTTTGTATCTAACGAAATTTTCCTGGTACTTAATACTTTGCTTAGTAAACTTAAACCGTTCTTGCTAGAAAACATTTTAATCAAAAGAGAGGAAACGCCGACATTAGTTTCTTCATGGTTGTGAGGATATGTGAATTAAATGAGACGAAATGATTTCAATATTTGGATGAATGTTCTTGCGTTACTAAATTAAGTGATGCTACAGCATACCTGTCTGTAAACAGTAAACGAAAGTCTAAACACACACTGAACTGTTAATTAATTTTACGGCTAATACAAGGCCCAAGAGCCACTCATATATGGCACCGAAGAGTCACTCATAGATATGCCACCGAAGAACCATTTATTTATATGCAACTGAAGAGCCACTCATATAAATGCCACCGAATAGCTACTCATATATATGCCACTGAAGTGTGGCTCATATATATGCCACCAAACAGCCATTCATATATGTGCCACCAAAGAAACATTCATATATATGCCACCGAAGTGCCACTTATATATATGCCACCGAAGAGCCATTTATTTATAGACCACCGAAGAACCACTCATTTATATGCCACCAAAGAGCCACTTATATATATGACACAGACGAGGTCGTCTTATATATGTCTCGGAAGAGCCACCCATATATATGCCATAGAAGAGCAACTCATATATATGCCACCGAAGTGCCACTCTTATATATCATACGGAAGAGCAACTCACATATATGCCACCTGAAGAGCCACTCACATATATGCCACCGAAGAGCCACTCATACATATGCCACAGAAGTGCAACTCGTATATGCCACCGAATAGCCACTCTTATATATGCCACCGAAGAGCCACTCATATATATGACACAGAAGAGCCACTCACATATATGCCACCGAAGAGCCACTCACATATATGCCACCGAAGAGCCACTCATATATATGCCACCGAAGAGCCACTCATATATATGCCACAGAAGTGCAACTCGTATATGCCACCGAATAGCCACTCTTATATATGCCACCGAAGAGCCACTCATATATATGACACAGAAGAGCCACTCACATATATGCCACCGAAGAGCCATTCACATATATGCCACCGAAGAGCCACTCATATATATGCCACCGAAGAGCCACTCATATATATGCCACAGAAGTGCAACTCGTATATGCCACCGAATAGCCACTCTTATATATACCACCGAAGAGCCACTCATATATATGACACAGAAGAGCAACTCACATATATGCCACCGAAGAGCCACCCTTATATATGCCAATGAAAAGCCACATTTATATGCAACCAAAGGGCCACTCATATATATGACTATGAAGTGTCACTCATATATATGCCATCGAGATAAAGATATATGTGAGAAAGAAGAATTACGTAATGGAATAATAGTGTATATGTATACGCGAGTAGTGATGTAAATGCAAGTGTTCTAGCGTGTTGGTGCGTATGTACATGTGTGAGTGTGTGTTTGCTGTTTGTTTAGCACCATATCAACACCTTATAGGTCATTTAATGCCGAAATTTAAGGAATTACTAATTTAATTTGCAATTTTTTTTTTTTTTCAAAAATGCATTACTGGTTTTTTTTTTCAAAGATTTATTGCTGGTATTATCTATTTCTTTTCTTTATTTTTTGGCAAAGATGTACTGCTGGCCATTTTTTACTATGAAAATCTATTACTGATATTTTTATTATGAAAATATATTTTTATGCTTTCATTGCGTTTTGACCTCAGTTTAGGGGTTTACTATTTTCCCATAGTTGGGACCTGAGAACAATAACATTTAAGAAATGGTTTCACGCTCCACAGAGCCTCCAATCTTCTGATCAGATGCCTTGCTGTCGGATGTAGTTTATCATCATACCCAGAACGCTTCAGACTTATTGATAAATCGGCTAGAAAGTAAGGATATATTTTCAGACACGTATGTGAATCTAAGTATCGACACAAAACTATTTTGTTTTTAAGCATTATAATTACTCGAAAATTTACACTAAATTTTTAATAAGCAATTTTCAAACATCTCCAGGAAACTCTGACAAACACAAACAAACAAAAAAATAATTTTATATATAACTGTTATTTAAAAAAAATCGACAAAAAATAATAATTTAACTTCGGAGTGAATTATTCAGAAACTAATCATCATGTTACTATTCTTTCCTGTCGGCCATATTTTTCAGTTTGGTGTTGAGAAAAGAAAATTAAACAAATTAACTAAATTATTGCAGGTTTGAAAGATTTTTAGGGCACCTTTATTTTCTAATTTTATTTTGTTTTCGTTCCTACGTTTTCATATAATTACCATACTTTAATATAAATGATAATCATTTAAAAATATTTAAATATTCGCCAAGCAGATATTGTCTTTGGGGGATTTCGTTGAAGTTTTCTCATGATCTCTTCTGTGTGTACGTATACCTGTCATAGCGATAAATGTTACATATGTAGGTACATCAAAATGTATACATCTATAAATGTAAAACACACACACACACGCTATACGTATATAATTTAATGCATAATATCGTATTTACAGAAAATACGTATATAATAATATCTTTCTTAAAGATAAATGTCTCTGTAAATATATCAATATTAATACATCTATATATAAAAATACACACGCCATACGTATATAATATATAAGCAAGGCGATAATGCCACTAAGATGCAAGACACTACTGGGCGTGAAAGAGAACAAAAAAGACATTAGAACGAATCGAAAACCCAATCCTAAACAGGAAACAAGGGATAAACCGCTACTCCTGTTAAAAACACCGAGGTGGGGGGGGGGTAAACAGGACGATAGGTCAACCTATCTTACTGAGGAAAAATAAATTTAAAAAAATAAATAAATTATAGATAATAATGCAGAGTTGAGGAGGAAACGATAGATGTATAGAGTTAAAGTACATTTTAGTAAGAACAGGAAACCCAATCCTATATAGGAAACAAGGGATAAACCTTTACTCCTGTTCAAACGATCGGGGAGGACTCTGAACCGGGCGATAGGCGAACCTATTTATATAGAATGCCTATGTACATCGGTCATAGATAAATACATGTCTACATATGCAGGTATGTCAAAATGAATATATTTATACCTGTAAAACTCGTCGTACGTATATAATTATAGGCATAATATATTTATATAGAATACGTGGACACTCTCATCAAAGAGGGAGAAGAAACTTGAGGCAAAAGAAATGTAGTTCTACAGAAGGATGCTGAGAATACTATGGACTGAACTCGTGAGCAAGTTTTAGAGAAAATTGAAAATTTCTAGTTCACATGATGAAGAAAGAGGGCTTGGAAAGTTTGGCACTAACAGGAGGGACACATGGAAGCAGTAAATAGTTGGCAAAACAGGGAAAAGACGACATAGCAAAAGGACAAACATTGCTAAGGGCTACAAAAGACAGGAAGTTGTGGAGAGTCATTATCGCCTGCGTCCTGAAGGGACACGGGACATAGATGAAGAGGAAGATGCACATCTGTCATAGAGAAATGTATGTCTATATACGTAAGTACGTCAAAATTACTGTATTTATACAAGCAAAACTCAAACGCCCCACGTAAATAATTTTAGGTATAATATGCTTATAATTATCCAGAATACTTATTTACTTCCTTCATAGGGACATATGCCTAGTTAGGTACATAAAAATATATCTATCCATGGAAAATCAATACCAAGATAGATAGAGAGAGAGAGAGAAAGAAAGAGAGAGAGAGATTAATACTACATATTTTTGTAATGCCAACGAACACTCGTTGTCACTTTCGTAATGAGCGTAGTAGTAGAGACGTTGTAATCGCAGATACAACTATAGTAACGCCGTTGAACAATACTGGTGTCAGACGCCTTCGAATAACACTCGCACTAATAGTACTTGCTCGATAATACTCGCTCGAATAGTAATCCGTATAGTGATCTGAATAGAGAGATAGTACGGTGAATAGAGTAGAGAATAGCAATCCGTATAGTAATAAAGGATAGACTGGAAATGCAGATCCGAATAGTAATAGAGGATATGCTAGAAATAGTGATCAATTAGACACATGCTACCTGCCATATATGCGTTTTCTCTATGGTCACGTGGTCCACTTAATTCAATGATGGGATCGCCTGAGTTTGCTCACTGGCGATCTATGTTCAAACTCAACTGTCAGCAGCGACACTTTATTCCTATATAACACATATACATTTTTTTCCTCACTGACAGCACAACTTTTGTCAGATAAGTGACACGTGAGACGTCTACTCAAGACTTCATATGTCGCTTATCTGACCAAAGTGCCATAAAAAAGAGCTTAGCCAACCACAATTTGCAACAACCCATAGGAAAGATTCGGGTCCGATAAAACTAGCATCCTATATAAGTCCCGTTATTGATGACATCTTTCAGTGAGAGGGGACCTTTACATAAAGCATCTGGCACCAAGTATAAATCTCACCTTATTCAACAACAGTCTGTTGCAGGATTTTGGGGGGTTTTTTTTTTTTTTTAATAAAAAGACGCCAACTCGAATCCCAGCTACGCTCAGCTTGCAAAGCTCGGAATAAATGCTATTACTATTCAAACAGCACAAAACTACATCTTAATATCTATTTAAACATATGGTTCTCTTGTTAAAATGTCTTTCTATCACGTGGCCATGTACGGCGTCGTAGAACCGCATTACGAATTTAAGCACTGCGTCTGCTATTCCGCGACCGTTATCGTCGCATAGCAACATTCTATGTAAACAAAACAGGATGTCATCTTTGACGGTGAATATCTTTGTTGTAATGTCCATATAACCACTCTGATGATGGATCATGTGAGCTGAAAGCTTAGATCGACGACCAATATAAAAAAGAAATATCCAAATGTTGGGTAGTTTTTGTATTTATTTTCTCCCGAATCTAAAGCCACTATACGAAGCTTAGAACGGCTCATCATCAAGCATAGACATTCGTTTGTTATATTTAACAATATATATATGTCTGCTCAGTTTCGTATCCTAATGAAAACAAAGCAATTTGTAAAGAAAGGGAATGGGTTATTTATTTATTCATCCAACAGATTTTTATTACTTAAACGTTAATTCTAGACGCTCCGTTTATTTATTAAACAATGTATTTATGTCTTTTCGCCTACCGGCCTGAATATCCGAACCCTAATAAGATTTATCGAATATTCAAATTTCTCCTCCGTACACTAATTGCAATTTCTTCTTCTGGATCCTGGAACAGAATCATTCCGGCCCTCAGTAATGGTACCAACATTCATACTCTGGTTTCCATCCTCAAATCCATTCAAGAACCACCAAGAGAACAATGAATAAGTTTTAAAAAGAGGGTGCAGTATAGTGGAAAATTGAATCAGGAGGTCACAACAGGAAGAGGAATCATCATTTCATCTTAGAGCAAAAGGGATAAATTAGAAAAGATCCAACTCATTC
Source organism: Acanthosepion esculentum (assembly GCA_964036315.1). NCBI lineage: Eukaryota > Metazoa > Mollusca > Cephalopoda > Sepiida > Sepiidae > Acanthosepion > Acanthosepion esculentum. The sequence continues at coordinate 34,377,212 of OZ038492.1, read as the reverse complement.
CATAAGACGTTTGGCACGTGAGTGAGGAGTTTCAGTTATAACAGTCCAAAGAGTAGTGAAAAAAGACTTGAAAATGAAATCGTGCGTGAAATGAGTGAAGTAACTTTTTATTCCTGAACATAATATATATATATATATATATATATATATATATATATATATATATATATATATATATATATATATGGTCATGCACAGACAGCCTGTTGCACTGTATCACAGCTCATCAGTGTGGCTGTCTAGCTTCATGTCGGGATCGAAACTCGACAGATGTGACATCAGTCAGAGACTCTTACCCGTTGTCACGACAGAGAAAGGTCATTTTAACGCCTTATATACGTGGTATATAAGCGCCATACCAGCCGGGATACCGCTCATTTCTTACAAAAAGCGATGTATTAAAGCAGCAGCAGCAACTGTTAAAAATTTGGGAACCAGCGAAAGTAGCTCGTCGGAGTAGTCACCGTGAAAGTATTTGTAGAAAAGACAGATGGAAGCGACGGCACGTCTGTGAGAGAGTGACTGTAAACGAGATGCTAGATCAGAGCCAATAACATTGCATATCCGTCTCTGGATTTTGTCGAGGACCTTAAGACAAATAGCGAGGGCTCCAGGCCTTATATGGCAGCAGTATTCCATGCAAGGGCGAATGGTTGATTTATAGATTTGAAGGACGGACTCGGGCGAGAAAAACTTTCTGGCGCGACATAGAGAACCAACTTTCCTTGCGGTAGATGAAGCTATTGATTCAATGTATTTGTTCCACATCCCAGGTCAGCGGACAGTTTGAGACCAAGCAGTGACAGAGAGGTGCTCTCGTGGAGTTTAACATCATACATTCTAAAGGGAAGCAGGGAGGGTCTTCCATGGGGAATAAAAGAGAGCAGTTTTAGTTTTGGGGCATTAAATTAACCAGCCATTTCTTGTCCCAGCCAACAACAGATTGGAGGTTCTTTTCGAGACGAACGGCCAGGTTAGTTTTGTCAGCGATGCCGGATTTACTATTGAGGCAAGAGTAAAAGTAGTGTCGTCTGCATAGATGCCTACTTGGGAACTGATGACATCAAAAACAAATAAAAAAACGTTTATCAATCTAAAATGGTTCACGTTTATTGAAGCATTAACAATAGAAGCTTTAAGAAAAGTAAAACAACTTAGATAAATGTTTCCTATTTGTTCTTTATCTTATCATACATACACGTTTCATTGAAGATGACGAACAAGGCACTACGATTAAACTTTTCATTAAATTCTTCTTGCGTTCGTACAAGTGATTTCTTTTCTGGACATAGAGTTTGTAAAAACATTCCAAATGAGCCCTTGGAAGAAAAAAATTAATAAAAAGCTTAAAAGATATATATGTGTGTATATGTGTTTATCTTCTCTAGCTATTTAATAAATATGCTATTTTCTCCATATTCTTGTAAAATTATCGATCTACTCCTAACTATATACACGTGCGTACGCCCACATTGCAATCTAAGACTAAGTGCTTGTAGTCATTCTGTTATATGCTAAATAGATATGCATATGCATAATCAAATATGCAGATATTTTTGCTAAAATATTGACTTACATTTTGAGAAATCTTTCTGAGTCGATATGAGCTTCTAGCATTTTTCGCAAAATAATTTATTCATGTAAATTCGTAGCATAATTATTCAGATATCAAAATATTTTTGCTTCTTTTCTACGATCTTATGTTACGTTTCGGGAAAATGCAGTATTCCACGCCAAAAGAAAGATTATCGCTTTGATTTGATTGATATCTTGAGTAGTTTTATATATATATATATATATATAGATAGATAGATAGATAGATAGATAGATAGATAGATAGATAGATAGATAGATAGATAGATAGATACGAACGAACAAACAAACGACAGAAAGAAAGAGACTGAGATAAATGTGAATAGACCGAGAAAGAAACAAACAAACAGACAAACAAAGAGACTGTGATAGAGAGATGTCAACAGATTAAGAAATAAAGAAACTGAGATAGATGTCAACAAATTTAGAAAGAAAGAAAAGAGAACGAAATAAAAAAGAAACAAGAAAGAAAGAGACTGAAAGAGATAGATATTAACGGATTGAGAAAGAAAGAAAGAAAGAAAGAAAGAAACTGGGATAGATGTCGACAAATTTAGAAAGTAAGAAAGAAAGAAAAAAGAATGAAATAAAAAAGAAAGAGACTGAGATAGATGTTAACAGATTAAGAAAAAGAAAAAAGAGACTGAGATAGATAGATAGATAGATAGATAGATAGATAGATAGATAGATAGATAGATAGATAGATAGATAGATAGATAAAAATGAACTATAGAGTTAATTAATTCTCAGAAAAAATGGTATAGAATCTAGTTGTCTATTGACATAAGAATCTAAGAACGGGAATATAACTATTTTCATTAACCTATCACAAGTTGTTTTCCATAGCAATTCAAAAATTCTTTTGAATATTTTTTACAGATGAAAGTAAAGGATTTTCTGTTCCCCTCTTTCTCTCTCTCTCTCTCTTTCTCTCTCTCTCTTTCTCTTTCTCTCTCTCTTTCTCTCTCTCTCTCACACACCCACACGCACATATACACACACATACACAAACTCGCTCACACACAAACGCACTCACTCAAGTAATACTTTTCTTAATAAACCACAAAATTTATCTACCCTGTAGATTACTTCTGGGACTCCTTGCAACGATAGAAATCAATGGAACTACAACGGCTACACATATCCTGACCATCGAGGTCACCAATTTTCTTCTCCATATTTTCTTTCTTGCCCAAAAGATATTCTGAGCTGATCTTTCGTTTTTATGAATTCATTTTCACGGATTGAAAAAAAAAATTCACCGATTAAAAAATCCCGTTGAAAACAAAAAAAAAAGACATCTGAAGCCGCTGTAACACTCGATTTATGAATAATCGACAGAATATTTCATGTCGTGTGTTGATTATTCGAATATCAAGGAAGTTAAAGATAATCAACAGTGATAGAAAAACATCTTGCACTGGGCTGAAGTCAGAATTTTTCATCTCATCGTTAGTTTTGTGATAATAAACAAGACAAGAGTGGCAGGGCGGATTTAACCTTTGGACTTTCTAATCAATGATCTCCTACTCAGAACGTTAAACCAAACCAAGAATAATATTCAGCATAGTTTCTTTAATTCTTCATGACACCAGGAATTCATTGAATTTAGGCATTCTTTTCATTGTGCTAGATTTTATTTATGGGAACATACTACATGAACAGATTCCGTTAATATTTTGAAATTTTCAGATATCGACACTATTCTTTATCACAATTATTGACTTCAAACTTACTTGCTAGGCATTGCTCTATAGGAAGCGTACAGACAGTAATTATTATTATTACTATTATTATTATTATTATTATTGTTGTTGTTGTTGTTGTTGTTGTGGACACGTTCGCATTCTGATCATTAGACACGGGTTCGAATCTTACCATGATCGATTTGTCAGGAAGGAGATTTCCTTTAGTATTCGGAATGGCGGGTCGGTCCCAGCGTGCGGCACCTTTGGAAAGTGACTGAAAACCATAACACGGGTTGACTCAAGCCTTGTGAGTGAAATTGACTAGACGGAACCCTTGGGTGCCGCCAATTGCTGTGCTAGCACGAAGTCACAAGTCATCTCGGGCCGAGGGTTTGAGCGTGCTGGCCTTGTTCAAATTGTTGATCACGCTAGATAACACGCTCTTTCCCAGAAACTGTAACTAAGATCTGCTCAGCATAGTTGCAGTATAAACCACAGGTGGGCTCTGTGGGTGTTGAATAAACACAAATGCGCCTGGGAAAGCGTCTGCAATAGGGATTGGTTAGCCGCCCTAGTAGACCGGCATCCTCGCATACGAGTGGCCAGCTATACATTATTATTATTATTATTATTATTATTATTATTATTATTACTACTACTACTACTATCATTTGTGTATGTTATGTTTCCTGCTTTGTATCCTCTAGAGTTGGGTCCAAACTATGGTCCTTACGCCCTATAGGAGAACTGTCATTTAATTGACAGCACTTTTCTTAGTATATGGGATTTTCCTAGTAGAGCGACCTTCTGAGCAACTTAGATACTTATGTTACCTGGGACACTGTAAGTAAAATTTCCATTCTTTTTTCACCAAGCTCAAAGCTCCTATTACTATTGGTACAGTCTCAGTCTTCATCCTCCACATCTTGTTAATCTCGATCACCAGGTCCTTGTATTTAGACAATTTGTTGATGATGTCCATAGAGATGTTTCTCTCAGATGGTACTGCTATGTCAATAAGCATACACTTCCTGAATTTCTTGTCTTTTATGATAATATCAGGTCTGTTGGCTTTTATTTCCCTGTCAGTTTGAATTGGCATCTCCCAGTGGATAGTTGCATCGTTATTTTGGGAAATTGTTTCTGGTTGGTGCTCATACCGTCTCTCAGTGGTTTTGATTTTGTGTTTCTTGCATATCTCCCAGTGCACATATGTCACTACCTTGTTATGTCTGTGGGTATATTCATGTTTTGCTAGTTCCGGACATCCTGAGATCATATGGTCGACAGTTTCATCATATTTTCCGCAGATCCTGCATTTCGAGTTAGCTCCATCCTTGATTATGTGACAGTGATAGGATCTGGTTGCAAGGCTTTGGTCCTGAGCTGCAATAATTAGGCCTTCTGTCTCTGCTTTCAACCCAGTGCTCCTCAGCCACTGATGTGATTTCTGTTGATACAGATCAGCTTCTTTCGTTCTTTTTAGGTATTTGCCATGCAACGCCTTGTCCTCCCATTTTCTTTTAATTTCATTTGGCCAAGTTTCTGTTTCACTCGTTTGGCGTAGATGGTATTCAATTGTTTTTTGTTGGTAGGTTTCAGGTATATTAAACTGTTTCTTGAATGGTTCAGCTTCTTTTTTGATAGAGTGGATTTAGTGTTCTACTATTTGTAGGAGAGGTTCATTGATTTTTTGAGGTATGCTTCCAATCCCATTGTTGTAGTTTTTAGAGTTAGTTCAAGTCGGCCTCTGAAAGCTCTTAGTACGTACAGTCTATCAACATCTGATTTCGGATGGTGCATTTTCATTTGGGTAAGCATTTTTCTGGTCTTGGCGTTCAATCTTTTAATTTCATTCAACTTCTATTTAATAATGTTGAAGCTGTATGTTATAGGCATACACTGACATAGAGCTATCATACATAAAATTCAATGAAAAATGTAAGGTTTTTTGCTTCCTTCTTAACCATACAGGCGTGCGTTCTCTTGTGTGTACTCCCTTGTAACAAATACAATTGCCATCTGGCATAGTCAACCCCGGGTGCTAAAACGCATTTCCCCCTGAAAAATGCCCTCAAAAATCCCCCTGCCTATTCGCACTGAAAGGTCAAGTTGTAGAGAAGAGTTTACTATTCTTCACGAATTATAGTCATAAGATACAAGCAATTATGAACACCAGATATGCTAGTATAAGCCTACAACTATCATTCATCTATAATAAATAGCATATACCCTGTTAGTATCATACCATATATATTGTTTGTTTTCTAGTATTGATGATAACCATTAGACAGCTTCCTATCGGTGCTCTAAGACTTTCGCTCGTCCAGGCATACCGTGCGGTATTTTTACAAACCCTAGCCACGTAATACAGTCTGAAAGATTTTGTTCTGTTTTGTTTCGTTTTTATAATCACTGTAAACGCCAAGCAAAGCGGGAATACCACTGGTGCGCAGGGGCTTATAGGGAATGTATGTGAAAGAGAAGACCGAGAATAGGGAGGATTGAGGAAAAGACCAAAGATGAACGAGATTCAAGAAGGCAGAAGATGGCGATTGATGTTGCCTTTAAATTTATGAAGATTGTAGTTATCAGGGAAGCAAGTAAACGGAAGAGAGTTCCACATGTGGGAATTGCGAGAAAAGAAACTGTTGGAGTAGAAGTGATGGTTGCATTTAGGTATTTCAAGATTAAAAGGGTGTGAACTAGATGCCAATCTAGTAGCAAGCTTAAATTTATATAGGCGGGACACCAGGTAAAAAAGCTTGTCAGGGCTGTTGCCATGAAAATATTTGTAGAAAAGACAGAGGAAATTCACGTCATTTCGGTGAGAAAATGACTGAAGTCGAGATGCCAGGTCAGAACCGATTACATTGCAGATCTTTCACGTTTCCTATGCATACCAAAAACACCAGCCTTATTGCCATATTTTGAGTACTATTAAAACAAATTAGTTACCTCAGTTGGCGCACCGTTAATTTCAAATGGTGGCAATTATGAATTATTTTTGATGGGAAGAGGCACAACATTATGTTAAAATATTGAAAATCTAATTAATAATAACCACAAATATGTAATAGTAGGTCTAAAATGCGATAATTTGTTGTTTCAGAAAGAAAATGGCAGGGTAGAGTTGGCGACTTGAACTTGCTAGTACGGTCAGCTATTACTGACCGTACTAGCAAGTAATCGTCAAATATTTTATTTTTAAAAAAATACCATTTTTTCACTCCAAGCAAGGCGATAATGCCACTAAGACACAAAGGATTACTGTGGGTGAAATAAAATGAGAAGGAACCTAAAAATCTATTCCTAAATAGCAAACAAAGGATAAACCTCTACTCCTGTTCAAAACGCGGGGAAGGAACGTAAACCAGGCGATAAACGAACCTATCTGTCCCTAGCTAATTATAGGGTGCATTTTGCCATTTTTAGCATATGGGAAACACGGAATTTTAAACGGTAGGCGAGGAAAATGCTAAACGTTGGTTTCAGATCCTATAAATATTCAGTCAGAATTCCCAAACTTTGATTCTCGCAAACATTAAGTACGTAGAATGTTTCATTTTATTTATGTGCGATGTACCTATGCAAAATATTAATCAATCGCTAACTTTGTCTAAATGAAAAAGAATGCCCCTTACTTAATAATTCAGAAGGAAAATGACCCTTACTTAATAACTAAGCTGTATATGAGATTCTTTTTCGCTTATTTATTAAATTACCGATTTAATGGGGGAGTCATTGTCTGATAAAAAATACTCTTCACAAACAGACATTTGTTTTACACATTGTCATAATCTGGGGAAGGAGACGTTGCTGAACACCTTTAAAAATACGGCGGATCATTTACAACAAATGATTTTTTTATGTTTTCTGATTTCACACTATCTTTTGTCAACGATAAATCATCAAAATGGTGTAAGAATTACAATAAAATTCTCTACCTTCAGTCACTAAAAAACGGCTTGGTAGTGTCAAATACATACGAAAGGGTGCTGAAAAGTTATCAGCCCAACCTACTGCCCTAAATCTGATCAAATGACCAAACATCAAAATTTTGTTTTGAAAGGGGCGACTTGGCACACACACACACACACACACACACACACACACACACACGGGTTCAATCTCTCTTGAGCACATATACAGGGTGCGATGGATAAATTATCGTCTAAATTACACTAAAATGAAAATAACAATGATATACTGATCTTATACAATATATATATATATATATATATATATATATATATATATATATATATATATATATATATATATATATATATATGCGTGTGTGTGTGTGTTTAACTTTAAATATGTACACAAGTAATTTATATGCATATTGAAATGCTTTAAATATCTATATAGTTAAACAGTGTCGCATTCATTTTTTATCATTATAGGAGGCTATTTCCATTTAAAATGAGATATTTATACTACAGCCTTTTACAAGTAACTAAATGTAATCGAAATAAAAGATTTATTTCATGAGGAAATTATGTTTTCTATAAAATTCAATGTTCATTCTTTGGATTGAACATTGATCACCAGTTTAATTGAATATTAAGGGATAAAATTTTGCACGTTGCCAATCTTTTTACAGGTAAGAACCTGCTACCGTTCATTACAAGAAGAAAAAATATCTCCTATTTCCTCGACTACTTCTTAAATTTTGATCATCTTTCAGTTTAATCTATATTACAGAGACTGGTGAACACCTATCTATAAATATTTTGGCTGCATCTCTTGCAAATGTCGAGCTTACCACTAAAAATCGCCATCTACTAGATGAATCCTTGTAAATGCGGGTATGGACAACATAAATCTACCAATAGTTTCATGTATAAACACAACTTAGGTTTATTTATTGACTTACATTTAAACACGACCAATATTTACCTCCATATCCAAGTATAAATGAGACCAACGTTTATTTATAGACTCAAGTATAAACTCAACAAATGGTTATCTATACACTCAAATAGAAACTCGACTAATCTTTACCTATAGCCTCACGTATAAAACTGCTTATATCTATCTACAGACTCAAGTTTAACGTCGACCAATGACTCGAGTATAAACCCGATCAATATTTGTCTATAGAATCAAGTATAATAAAAATCATCGTTGTCATAGCATTAAAGCAAAAAAGACCTAGAAGAGTGGCCGTTCAATAATACTTTCATTTCGCGATTCGATAAGAAAGACCGAATCATCGTTAACACATCAGCAGTTGATTTAGAGAAAGGAAAACCATATTGCTTATCTGGAAGAAGAGCCTGCGAGGTGAGATGTTAAACCAATTCAGATTTGATTAGAGTCGCTAGAAAAGAGGTAGAACGCTGCTTGGCTGATAGAAGAAGCAGACGGTTCGCCAGAGATCTTAAAGACAGGAACGACAGAAGAGTGTTTCCAACAAGCAGGAAAGCCAGAAGCAGCAAGACGCTCATACTGTTTAGAGAGAATAGGAAACAGTTCAGGAGCACATTAGTTAAGGACTATTGCAGAGATACCATCAGGTTCAAATACGATCTAGTTTAGAGATGATCAAGAAACCTTGGATTGATTCATATCACTCAATATGAACAATGTTCTAAATGGAAAATCAGGCAAAGATACTCCAGATGAGTCAAGAGTAGAAATTGAAGAGAAGTCATGAGCAAAACATTTTCCTTTATCAGTCGAAGATGTTAACACCTCTAAATGAGTGAAGAGAGGAGGGATAAAGACCAACACTTAAATAATTAAGACACTATTGCAGATCTACCAGTAGTCACGAGAGTCAATGTTTTTAGAAGCTATGAGGTGTTTCATTATATCCGCAATGACTTAACCACTTTGGGGACATGTTTACAATTGTTACGAGCAATTACAAATAGGCTCTGTTTTTGATTGGAAAAGTCACGCTGAAGCAACCGGAAGAAGTGATTCCTGCGGGCTATGGTGGCAGAAGAGGCCGGTGTGATATATATATATATATATATATATATATATATATATATATATATATATATATATATATATGTCATTCGCAGACAGTACTGTTTCGCTGTATCACAGCTACTCAGTGCGACTAGACATCCGAATGCCTCAAGCCAGGATTGAAACCCAACCGATTTGGTATCAATCAGAGTTGCAATCTTCATTCGACAGCATGACACAGCTAAATCTAACGTATTGTTTTTACGAATGTAAACAAATGCCAATCAGCCGGAGGGCTCTATTCATTTTACTGAAGAGCTTTGCATTGGCGCAGGTGACTATTGTTTATAGAATTAGCTTGTCATTCAACAGTGCTCAAATGAAATATATTTTCAAGGGCTAAATATATAAATGTGTGTGTGTTTGTGTGCGTGTGTGTACCTGCACAGAAAACGTGATTTTAAGTTTTAAAATTAATATTTTTAAATGAAAAATCTTTCTTAAATAGTTTATTTTAGTTTCAATTTCAAGCTAATAGATTAAATTTAATATTTCCAATGAGAAAAATACTTTATTGTATTTCAAATACTAATTTGAATTGACTGAATGGAGTTCTTTCTTTTACTAAAATAGCTGATTAGCGCTATTTTTACACGCCTTTCATCACAATATAATACTCTTTATTAAAATTCTTCCAAAATTAAAATATGCTTTTCTGAAACTTTATGTAAGAAATATTAGCTGATTTAAAGTATAATTAATCTGATTCGAAACAAATATTATTTAAGTTTAAAATATCGCAAAAACTCATTTTTTTTAATACAGCGGTAACTGTGTTGACATGTTGACAGTTTAATGACAGATGTTTATCTAATGTTTTTAAAGGGGAGGCTTTATCTGTAAATAATACTTGAAGAATATAACGTGAGCGCATTTTTATATAATTTTTAAATACTCAATAATTTAAAAAATATTAGGAAAATATTCTCTGTTATCTAATGTTTTATTGAATTTTAAATACTTTGGCTTTTACTATAGTTATCGCTCTTATTTTCTGATAATGTCGTGTATAATCACCCGTATTTACAAAAATCAGAACTTTCATACACATACAAAAAAAATTCAAAGTTCTGTCAAAAACATTGGTGTTTGGTGAATTGTATTAACCTTTTCCATTTACGATTAGTAAATATAGTTTTTACTTAATGATAATATCATCTAAAAGGGTGAAATTAATACAGAATTTTTAAACTTAATAAATTATTTTAATTAAAAAGTTCAAAAAATTAAAATAATTCTTGTACAAATTATTATTCATCGGAAAATGTTTTTCTTAAAACAATAGTGTCCTTAATATATCTTATTTATAGAAGCAATGAAAACCTGTTCTAAATAAATTAAATTTATCGCATTTTTATTTTCCGATTCAGAGCAGATATTCGATAGTTTTTCTGTTTTACAAAAAATATTTATGATTTAAATTCCCTTATGAGATCTGCTTTTAACTAATATGAATAATAAAAGAGTGAACATTTAATTTTTCGAAATTACATAAAATTAAGTAAGTAGTGGTAACAGATGTAAAAAAAATATTTTTACCAAATTTCATAAAAAATATTTCGAAAATAATTTCATTCATTTTTAAATAAGTCCTGATAGTTTAATTAAAATCCAACAGTTATTTGATTTTTGCAAGAATTTCCCAATCAATTTTTGCTGTTAAAAATTGCGTTAAAATTTCCTATACTAATATTCGGCCCCCGCTGACGCAAGAAAAACAAAAATTTTAGCCAAAATTTCGAACTTGCAAGAAAGGATTAAATTATTTAATTAAATAATCAAAAAATTCTTTGGCCTTTTCTCTCAATAATAACATATAGATTTTAACGATAATACTTTGTTTTTATCAAATTTGGAGTATTTTGCTCTCTTTTTTTTTCTGCGAATCAGTAGAAGCATCTATATATATATAATGTGCGTGTGCGTTTCGTTAAAATGAATGACAAGTTACTTCTGTTAATTTTTTTCTTGTATCCGAACAAGAGATTCTTTTTGTGAGTGTGTGCAGAAATCGTCTGCATGATTGTTCGTTACGACCGCCTTCATTTAATTACTCAGCCATTTCCAGAGATTTTGATTGTGTAAATGGTAAGCAATATTGGAATAATTCGGACAATTTCAAAGAGCACGAAACAAACAATCATTAATTTCTACAGACAATAAACTACAAACAAAAGCTATTTTTTACTTCTTCTTTTTTTTTCTTTTCTTTTTTTTTTCGCCACAAGCTATGAGTGAACTAAACTGAGAAAGCGTTATTAAAGAGAAAAGAAAATAAATCAACAGAATTCAAGGAGACAAAAGATGGCGACTGGCGTTGCATTTTCATTTCTGAAGATCGTAGTTGGCACAAAAAAGCAAAAAGCCGAAACTGATTCCCACAAGCTCGAAGTCTCGACAGAAGAAATTATTAGAACAGAACTTACGATGACATCTAACAATTTAAACAATAAAATAACGCGATCTAGCTGCCAATCTAACTGCCATTAAGTTATTTATAGAAAGGGTACAGGGAAGATACGTTACGATGATGGGAAAAGTGATTCAAGAAGAGATGCTAGATCAGGACAGATAACATTGTAGATTCTTCTTTAGATTTTGAGATTTCTTTAGAGAATCTCGAGATATATTATAGAACCACCAGTCTGGATGTGACAGCAGTATTCAATGCATGAAAGAATGGTAGACTTATAAGTGTAAAAGATAGATTCTGTTAAGATAAATTGTCTAACACGGCAAAGTTAACCAAATTTCCTAGAATCATATCTAGCAGTTGAATCCATATAACCATTACACTTCATGTCAGTGGAAAACGTTGGAACTAGAAGGTACAATAGCTCACTATCTTGAAGATTAGAACCATACATGTGGATGAAAGGTAAAAAGGTTCCCTAAGAAGAGGGCAGTTTCCATTCGGAAGTGTTAAAATTGACAAACCATTTCTTTCTCCAATTAACAACAGTTTGAGGTTCATTTTCGAGACCAGCTGTCAGTTTAACTTTATCCAAACTATCAAATTTGTCATTAAGACATGAGTAAATCGTTGTGCCATCAGCATAAAAGGTTGGTGATAAAAATTACAAACAATGTTGGACCTAGGATAGAGCCATGGGGAAACACCTGCATTAATGTAGAAAGATCTAGAAGAGTAGCCGTTCAAGTCGATATTCATTTGGCATAAGTAAGACACTACCACATAACAAAGGTAAGCATCCTAGTACAGCAAAAAGTTACAGATAAGCAAAATATATAAATATACTTCTTTTTATTTATTATTATTTATTATATATATATATATATATATATATATATATATATATATATATATATATATATATATATTTATAAGTAGAGTCTGGGTCCGCAATTATAAACCGCTTTTTACTGGAAATTATTTGCACCCACCTAATATTTATGAATATATGTGCATGTTTTTACAATAGACAGCAATAATCCCCAAAGATAACTGATGTTTAAAAGACTTATTCGTGCGCACCAGAGTGTGTGTGTGTGTGTGTTTGTGTTTGTGTATGTGTGCGTGATATATCTATGTTCTTGTGTGTGACGTGGCACGATAAGTTAGATTTTACACTGTTTCATGTAATTAGTTCTCAATCGTCGGCGGTTTTCAATCCATTTGCTTGAGCAGTAGACCGCGTAATTGCATTACACACTATGTCTCTCCCCATCTCTCTCTCTCGCTCTCTCTACATATATATATATATATATATATATATATATATATATATATATATATATATATATATATTATGTCGTAATACACACATTCGCGTTTGTTTTCTCGTACATGTATCCGCACCGAACCAATACGCCAGTACATTCGCCTGGTAGTCATTATTAGAGAAATGTCTCCAGCATAATTATAATCTGGACGTTCAATTTACGTCAGGGTTAATAAGGACACTCTTGCCTGTTTGTAAGGTCGCGGGACGTGATCTCTGGCTTGTGGCAAAAACTTATTGTCTGTTCTGTCAAATAATGTTTACCTTTTTCATACATCATATTTCCTCTGCTCCGTTCTTATGAGAGTTTCTTACAAACTTAAAACTAAATACGTTATTGCACCTCCAATTTTTCTTATCATTTTTTCTACAAAGTGCCCAGTTCAGTTTTCTTCTTTTTTACTTATTGCTACATAATCTTTTTCTTATTATTATTTCCATTTCTGTCATTTTATTTATCCTATATCGTTTGCAATCACAGTTTTTTAATTATTTCTATCGTTAGGTAAGTCTGTGGAAAAGTATGAACACCATTTTAAAACACAACCAAAAAGGAATTCTATGCATTCTTAGTCTAAACATGTCCTTTGTTTACCGTTATATATTATTATTTTTAATTCTTTTATTTGCCTACTAGCAGCCATACCCAGCTGGTTAGAAAAAGCGCTCAATTAGAATGGAGTAAAAACAGTATCATGTTTAGATGTAACAGAGTCTATCTTCTTCAATTACTTTAAAGTACTTTCATTAAAAAACATTTTGAATTAATGCAGTTACTGATATAACAGTAGTAGTCTGTATTTATTCAATCAAAGTTAGCCGAGGACATGAAGGGGTAAAACAGGCAACATGAAGACCCACGTCAGACCACAATTATTTTGTAGTTTCTGAAATTCAATTTGTCAGTGTGCTACCAGGGATATATAAGAGGATACATTTATAAAACAATTAAGTTTGATGCAAATTGGTTGAAAAATCGACGAAAAATAAGAAAGAAGCCAATAAAAATTGCCATTTTTCGCTATTTACGCGTGTTTTCACTATATAGTGGACTCAATTATCAAGTTAAATGACTGTTAAATAATCAACTTATTGTTGGATACAACTGAGTGAAGTTTGTTTTTAGATTACTTGAAAATTGAGGGAGATTTTAGTTTGAAATTTATGTTGAAATCGATTTGTGTTGAAATCGATTTTTCGTTTCTCGCGTTTTTTCGCGGCGTAGAAATAAAAATGTGGTATCTTTGAGCTCGTCATGATGTAAGTAACCTACATACTGAGCTTGAACGAAATCGGAAGAAAAAAGTTGAATTTATCGATTTTTGTTCGGCTTTATCGATTATTGTTTTTTTTTTTAATTGCTAAGAACCTATCTCTTACATTGTACAACGTATATGCCAAGTTTGCTCAAAATCGGTTGGATAGATTTTGAGTAGAAAGGTATCACACAGACAGACAGACACACAGAAATCCTCTGTTTTATATATATATATATATAGATGTATTATCAGTGGTTCTCGATCTTCTTTATTTTCACCATATATCATAATGTCATCCCCACTTTCCAACATTGTCCATCACAAAAGATGCATTCTAAATTTATCCTATATCATTTGCAATGACAGGTTGTTGTTGTTTTTGTTGTTTTGGGGTTTTTTTTGCGGGTGGGGTATCATTAGGCAAATTTTTAGAAAAGTATGAACACCATGTTAAACCACAGCCAAAAACAATTCTATGTATTCATACATAGTCTGATTATGTCCTTTGTTTACTTTTATTTCTTATTCTTCTCAATATTTTTCTTTCCTTATGTATTATGGAATTCATCTGAACATTTCCGACTGTGGGGAAAGTGGATGTAGAGTGGAAAATAAGTCTCGCTCTACAAATCCGCACAAACGACTTTGAACTGGAGAATTAAAAGACTCATAATGAAGACGAGAAAAGCATTAGTTATTTCATCTTTATCCACATGCCGTCGCCCGTTTCTGGAACATATGAGGCTGAATTAAAAAGAAAAGACATAATCGGTGTCTGGTATCGTTTTTTCGGACAGTAGATTAAAAACCACAGCCTAACCGGCATGAGTTTGTGGCCTGAGTCTGTCTGCTTCCCGTATTCTTCACATTTGACGCGCAGAAGATAAAACCTTTTGCGTTTTCCCCCCATGATTTACTTTATGACAATTTGAATGAGAAATGTCAAAGATACTCCCTTAAAAGTATTTGATTAATTGATTTTATTTTTTACGGGTTATCAACCATTCGTGGGTTATTTAAAGCCGAAACGTTTTCGACTGTAAAAATTATTTTTTTTGTGTGTGTGTGCGAGTGAATATTGGCGTAATAATCTTTTCAGAATAACAATGATCTTTTTCAAGATACAAGTCCTACTATTTAACCCATAGCTGGGGGAAGATAGATTCATACCTTTTCCAAGCTATCTGCGCGTAAGGGAATGTAGCCTGGAATTCGAATGCAACTGTCCAATTTCTTCTTCCGGCACCCACATATCCACACTTAGAATCAGAAAGGGACAGTTGAAATTTCTAGGACACGATACTCACATGACATATTGAAGGCAGGAAAGACACAGGGATAGAGCTAATGTAAATGTATGGTAGTACAATGACTGGAAGGGATAATAACAAACATTCTTTTTCAAATCTACAAAAGATAGGAAGTTGTAGAGAGTCATGATCGCTCATGTTAAAAGACACGGCACATAAAAAAAGACGTAATATTAATACCTTGTCTCAGAAATTCACGCAAAAAAAATATTAAAAACGATTATTCAAAGAATATACCAGAGGATGAAAAAACTTAGACTGAGAAGTACATTTTTTTACAATAATGTCCACCCTGTACAAGGCCCAAGAGCCAGTCGAGGTAGAGTGTTACTGAGTAAGAGGCATAGTTTATAGGGATATGTGGGAAAGATAACGGTTGAGCCTAGACTTGAAAACCTTAAGATTAGACTGATCGCGGAGGCATTCTCTTGGTTGTCGATTCCACAAATTGCCGGTCGTGGGAAGAAGCTGTTGGAGTGGAACTTACATCTCACCAATGGAATATGAAGGGAATGAGGGTGTTTTGCCTCAATGTGCACGGTATGGCGGGTCTTAACCGTGAAGGTTAGAACTGGTGGAACTAAGGAATGTAGTTCGTCTGAACACTTTCCATGGAAATAGCGATAGAGTGGCAAGAGTCATACTACGTTTCGCCTGTGGGAAATGGGTTTAGGATGGAAAAAACTCATCACCCACAAGGACGCGGAGCAGACCTAAGCTGAGTCTTAACATATTTTCTCATCATGCTTCTATTTAGTCTAAAGGGCCTATTAATATACAATAAATATTGTTACTTTTTTTATCATTATTATCATTTATTGCTTCTTTTGACTCAGCAGCCAATTGGACACTGTCGAGATAGAACGTGAAGACTGGGCGGCTCCTGTCTCTATATGACAGCAGTAAACAATTATTGGCCTCATCTGGGTCTTGTAAAGGTAGAGGATTGCAGGAAGAGCCAGGTACTTACTGAAGCGCTAGGACGAACCGACCATTTTTCCAGCATCTTTAACGATGGATTGTATATACGAGTTCCATTTGAGGTCTGGTTTGGGCTTAAGTCCCAATAGGTGCTCAAGGCACCAGCCTCGCTCAGAAAACATCCGTTCATCGCGACAGGGTTTTCGTGGCGACGATGGAACATCACTAGTTTGGTTTTCGAGGTATTGAATGTAACCAGACCTATTCAACTTATATGCGAAACCATGGAAGAATTAGAAGGTCTACCAGAATTATTGCCGGCTACAAACAAAAAATACGCCGATGATACAGTATTGATAGTAAACACAGAACGGAAACTACAAGAACTCTTACAGAAGTCAGTGAAAGAAATCAAGAAGAAAGGACTAAGCAGAAATTGCAAGATGATTAAATGGATAGTTGTTAGCAAAAGGAAAAGCCAAACATGCAAATTGCAGATTGGTGATATCCAAATCACACAGCTGCAATAATTTAGATCACTGGGAAGCGTATTAACAGATGACGGAAAGGGTGACACGGAAATCCGAAGGCATATTGGGATAGCGAAAGATGCCTTCCAAAACCGAAGCAAAGAATTAAGGAACAGTAAAATATCTGGGAAGTGTTTCAGCAGAGGACGGAAAGTATGACACGGAAATCCGAAGGAGCATTGGAATAGCGAAAGATGCCTTCCAAAAGCTAAGCAAAGAATTAAGAAACAGTAAAATATCAGGGAAGTGTTTCAACAGTGGACGGAAAGTGTGACACGGAAATTCGAAGGCGCATCGGAATAGCGAAAGATGCCTTCCAAAAGCTAAACAAACAATTAAGAAACAGAAAAATACCTTCATAAACAAAGAAAAAAGTACTGAAGTGTTATGTAGTATCAGTCCTATATGGCGCTGAATGCTGCACAATCTCCTCACAGATGTGAGCAACGACGAAACAATAGTAACAAAAATGACACTTATCCTTAATATCAGGTAGAGACAGTTGATATTTCTGGGGCGCATAATGAGGAAAGAGGGCTTAGAAAAATTTGATACTCACAGGACAGATTGAATGTACGAGAGACAGAGGGAATGGATGGCTGAGCAGGGTTTGGGAGAGATGGCAAAAAGACAAATGTTATTAAGAGCTACAAAGAAATTGTGGAGAATCATGATCGACAACGTCCTGAAGGGACACGGCACATAGAAGAAGAACTGTTAGAGCTCGGTCCGATAAGAGGTCAGCTGCCAGGCTCTGGTCATCTAACGTTTTGGAGGTGCACCCATAGGGAAATGGGGAAAATAAAAACAGTGTTAAGGAGGGGGAATGGAGTCAAAAAGAATTTCGGGCAACATGGATAAACATGCCCGCAATAAGACAAAGTGTCATTCGCGTCGTGACAGTCGTTACTGGCGTTGTTTGCATATATTTGCTGCGGAATAAACATTCACTTGTCTTGATTATTGCGCACGCAATGAGTCCTCAGTTGCGTAGTAACTGAGATAAGTAAGATCAGTAAAAAGGCAGTTAACTAGGTAATCTTCCGCGCATGTCTAATCAGCAGCGAATGTATGCAAACAACGCCACTAATGCCGTGCCGTAGCCGCCGACAACGCGAATGAGTCCGAACTTTTAATGTCGGTAAATCCAAAACGGTAGATTTTATCAAATTTTCGTTGTTATTTTCGAATTAAATATGTACATTGACACATAAATGTAACAATTTGGGAAATTGTTACAAGAAACTGGGCGCGGGTCCCACACTGCAAATTAGTCATTAATTTTGTTATCAGTTCTCAAAAAAGAATGTATAAAATATAAATTCACTTTCACATGTTTAGGTTTTTAGACGAACTACGGGTCAGCAATATGAATGTGAAGGATGACCAATCCGATGTAACGGACTCCACCACAATTATTTCACTTTGACTAGTAAAGACGTGCAAAAGAACACGCAAAGACGCTGGAGGTCGCTATCCAAGGTGGCGGTCACAATGTAATTTATATTCGACGTAAAATAGCACATAGTATAAAATACAAGACAGAACGTAATTGTTCAAAACATAACAATTGAATTTATCAGTGTTTTGGCGTACATGCATATAATCTAAAAGGGTTGATAGAGTTATGTCTCTTAGATTTGGAAATATTTGTACCTGAGCTCATAAAGGTTGGATTAATTATTAAACTGTAGTTTAGAAGAATAAAGTTCCTGTTGCATGTTAGGAATTGTGTATTGGATAATGTTGGTAAGAGTTCAGAAGATTTAAGAATTGTACTTGCGTGAATGTTGATAATGTTCTTTAACGTCTGACCGTATGGTCAAGACGGGAGTTCTTGTAGGTTACATTTTGGCAGCAAGGAAGTCAATCGGAGAGACGGATAAAGAGAGAAAGAACAACTCGTGTTTAGTTTATATAAGATGGTATATCACGTGACTGGCTCAAACCTTAGCGGAAAATTTCATTCCTCGCGTGCAGGCGATTTGATTTGTCGGAATAGACCAATCAGCGAGTTAGTTTTGAGGAGATTAACCAATGAATGCTTGTCGTACGATTTTTATGTATTTTGTGTATGTGAAGTGAAGGTAGTTGAAAAAGCGGTTCATGGGAAAAACCTTCCTTTTGACAGACCGTCTTATTGCACACGTTTATCCATGTTTGCCCGAATTTCTAACTCGAGAAATGGAGAAGAAATTGATTGTTCAGTACCAAAGTAGAGGAGAAAAAACTAATTGAAATTTTTAGATGGCTGCGAATGTGTGAGACGTGTTTATTGACGACTGTCAGATGAAATATTGAGTAACAGGTATATATCTGTCAAGTGAAAAAAAAAGAAGAATTAGTGAACAAGTATCAGACGTAAAAAGGAATGATTTTTCGAAGGTTGTGCTATCACCGATCTCGGTTCCCGAGTGAGGTTTTAATAAAGCCGTCAGTTGAAGCCAGATTATTAGTTATTAACAACGACTTTGGCAACGAAGAGACAGGTAGAAATAAAATAAAAACAAGAAAGAAAATTGAAATTAACGGTGGTGAGTAGAAGGTAGAATAAAGTGATTGGTAATAAAGTTAGCGGGTAGGAAATAGGCAGAAAAGAAAATTGAAAATAAGAAGATATTTGAGAGTGACACATAGAATTGTAATTTTTTTTTTAGTTAATCGTCAGATTATGTAAAGTAAAATTAAAAGAAAATGGAAGACATTGAATGAGACAAAATAAATAAGACAAGGAGAAAAAAAAATCGGAAAGTATTATTAATATAAAAAAATTAAGTAATCCCCCGAAATAAGACGTTTTTTATATTGATGCAGAATATGCAAAAATAACGAAAAGAAGTAAAATTACCGATAACAAACCACCACATGAACCTAAACAAAGGAAGACATTTTATTGCTAATCACTCAATCAAAAAAAAAAGAAAAAAATCTGAGCGAAGAGGAGAAGATACGATATTAATCGTAAGTAAACAAATGAAAAATGCAAAAAAAAAAATAGATTCGGATTTTGAAGTGAGATGGAAGAAAGTGGCCAAAGAAAGTATTGAAGACGAAAGATCTGAAAAGAAGGAGAAATAACGGAAAGGAAATTTGGATTAAGATAATGTTTACGTCGAGAAAATAAAAAAAGGGAGGTAGACGCTGTTGATAAAAGAGAAAGAAAAGAAAAAATGGCAGAGGAAAACAATGCTGATAAGGCGAAAAATATGAGGCTAGATTTTTTTAAAAAATAACCAATATTGATGACGTCGATGACGATAATGATTAAATAAACGAAATGCAAAAAAGAAATAAAGTATGAAAAAAATGAAGGAGAAATAATATAAAAGTATTGCGACGTCCTAGCCAACTGTGTTTGTCCTTCATTTTTCCATCTTCTTTCTCGTCATTTTTTTTTCTATGTCATTATTTTCTTTATTTTCTTTTTCTCTATCATTCATTTTTTTCTTTTTGGCTGAACGCTTGGGAATACCACGCGATGTAAGCTTGGATGCATGAGTGGCGTAATTGGAATTTTTAATCAGAAAACCGAGTTCCAATTCCCATTGGGTTCGTTATATTCACTTACGCGCAAATACCCTTGGAAAAAGTATGAATCTACCCCTTCTCCCTAAGCTATGGGTTAATTAGTAAGATTTGTGTCACTAAATCATTATTATCTACAAAACAAAAAATTCTTACAATTTGAAATTTTTTATAGTTTTCAATAACCTGCAACGCGTAGATAATCTGTAGAAAATATATTTCTTTCTTTTCCTCATTGTTATTATTCCTTTACCATTTCTTTCTCATTCCTTTATTTCTTTAGTTTTTTTCTTTATAGTTTGCGGCTTTCTTTTTGCTCTTTAGTGATTAGCTACTTCAATAATTAAATACTTATGGAAACATTTTATAGTGCATGAAATAATGGTAGTGTTGAGAGTACATGCACAAAATAACAGACCAATTTATTTGCAATGCAAGATAATATTTATTAGACAAATTAACAAAGAGAAAGTTTAAAACAAGAGTTTATTTTGTTAGAAGAAAATTGCATACACAACGAAATGTTCATGAATACGTTATAATGGGAAGTTACTTTGTGTGTTTTTAGGTCAAGTGTTCACAGCCCTTCTAGCTTCAACGTGGAAAATTCATGACATCAGTTCGAAAGAGGAAAAAAACAGAAGAGAGAGTTACTTTAGGGTTCACGTGTTTTTTATACTCGAGAGCTGCTGCTGATATATTTTATTTTAAGGCTGCTACTGCTACTATGTTTAAGGTCACTAAAGCTCGTTGTTTTTTTTCTTGTGATTTCATATCACTTTCTTTCTTTCTCACTATCTCCTTTGGATTGTCCTTTTATAGTTTATTTTCTAATCATTTTTGTTTATTAATAATTTCTTACAGTATTTACATTAGTCGGACTATTGTCCTCATCTTTGTCACCATATTTGTCACAACGTTTCGGCCGTTGTACGCTCCGGCCTTCTTCAGGTGGTTGGAATTTCGAACCAAACCCTTTATTTCGATCACTGGGGTAGACTGTTCTAGTTCCACGAGCCATGTTTGATGGATGTCAGTGATCAGTTATCTCCTGCTAATTTTCCCTCTGAAAGTTCTCCCCTGCCTTAACCGGGTATTGAACTCACAATCTTTGGGTCTGTCACTGGATCTAACCAACGCCTTTATCCACTGTGCCATGTGTCCATGGCTCGTGGAACTAGAACAGTCTACCCCAGTGATCGAAATAAAGGGTTCGGTTCGAAATTCCAACCACCTGAAGAAGGCCGGAGCGTACAACGGCCGAAACGTTGTGACAAATATGGCGACAAAGATGAGGGCAATAGTCCGACTAATGTAAATACTGTACATAATACCTCATCTCAGAAATATAGACAGACTCTAATAATTTCTTTATTTATTTCCCGTAGTTTTCTTTCTCTTTCTTTCTTTAGTTCGTTTCTTTTTTATTTTCTTTCTTTACATCTTACTTTCTTTTCTTTCTTCGTTCTTTCTTTCTTTATTTTGTTTGTTGTTTCTCATTTTTCTTTCTTTCTTTCTAAAATACATAACTTACTTTTGGCACAAGACAAGAAAAGGACACTCAGTGAGACTCGAATTCGATACACATTAGTAATGCTGAACCATTTTAGCTTACTAACCATTACACTACGCCATCGTGTTATTTAATAATCTTAGCTTAAGTTAGCACGAAGCCAAAAGCATAGGTCAACCTATGGAGATCTAAATTACGATTCAATCATAATTGTCAACTAGGCTAGATCGTTAACCATTACTCCACACCAGGGAGTTATTCACAAAACTTTAGTTTAGCACAAGTCTAATGGTATAGGGCAACCGGTGAGTATTTAACTCCCTATTCAATAGTAATGATCAACCAAAGTAGCTCGTTAACCATTGTCCCACGCCGGGATATTATTTACTGAGCTTAGCTTGGTAAAATGCCACAAGTATGAGCACCTCCCTAGGATCTAGCTCACTACTCCAGTAGTCATTATGAGGATACCGGTTTGGCAGTTTGCTGGCTGATGCTTCCGACTAGCCGATAGTTACCCGAATTGTTTGGTAGCTTGAGAGAGGCTGCTCCGATCAACAGTCGCATAATATTGAGGTATCTGTAGTGCCATGTCGTGCATGGGTAGGTGTCCCTGCTTGTATTTCCGGTGGACAACCCTGAGGCCACATTATGCTCTACTCTCATCTACACACTGGCTGGTTTTTATTGCCATTGACGATAGATAGTGACAATAATGGTGGCCTTTTTTCCTCTCTTCCCAAAATAAAAGGTGTTCCAATAACTTGGACCGATTTTAAATATGAATTAAATTTAAACGTCTAATGATTTTTTTCTTTTACTTTCAGATTTAACAACTTAAGTCTTTGGCAATTTCAACCATGGAAAGATTAACAATCAAACAACGTGTTAAAGTTATCGAAGCCTATTACGAAAAAGGACGTTCAAAAAGAAACGCATTTCGCGATTTTTTTTGTCAACATAATCGACCAGCCGAGAGTGCAATTGGAAAGGATGTAACGTTGTTGTGGAGAGGTTTAATTCCTGAGCGCGATGACGAATAGAGGTCTCTGGATTTTAGACCACATTTTCGTGCACTCCAACAACGTTTTCAGCTGAATGGCGTAGAAGAGCACGCAATGGTGTTTTCACATCTGCCACCGACCCAGTTTGAATTTTCGAACAATTTTCCCAATTGCACTCTTGAAACTTTAACACGTTGTTTGATTGTTAATCTTTCCATGGTTAAAATTGCCAAAGACTTAAGTTGTTAAATCTGAAAGAAAAAGAAAAAAAAATCATTAGACGCTTAAACTTAATTCACATTTAAAACCGGTCCAAGTTATTGAAACACTCTTTATATCTCATGGAAATCACGACAAAAAGAAATAAAACTAAACCAGCTAACAAATAACCACCTACCTCTCTCTCAATCTTTCATTCTCCAATATTCGTGGTAGGGTCCGTTCCAACTTCTACAAACTTGAATCTTTTCTCTATGGATAAGTCGCCAGATATATTTGCCCTCTGCGAAACCAACTTGAATTCTTCCATTGCTATCAATGAATTTTTGGTTCCAGGTTATCTTCCCCTTTGATGAAAAGATTTTAACATCCACATGTCTGGCTTTGTTGTTTACATCCGGGATAATCTTCCGATGTCCAGGGAATTGTCTCTCGAGGCCCCAGGCTACACTTTCAATCATGTGCTTCCGTCTTTCGCTACTAAACTCTATCAGCTATTTCTTTTTTCCAAGACTGTAGTATATTAGATGCAAAAGCTGTAAATATAGAAAAGGCACCTTCTCTTCATCCATCTGCGAACATGTTCATTTTCAGTGACTTTAATGCTCACCAGAACACGTGGCTGAATAATTCTAAAGGTACAGATGTTGCCGGTTTACAGACATCATTTTTTTCCATTTCCCAATCCCTCACTCAAATCGTGGACTTCCCTACTTGTTTCCCTAGCCAAACTGAGCAACATGCTTCTCTGTTGGATCTATTTCTTACCTTCCCCCGCTCTTCCCAAGCTTCACAATACTGTCCTCTTGGTAATTCGGACAATTCTGTGGTAGCTATTGATATCTCCACGAACCCCCTACCCATAAGACCTCTTCCCGGTACCATTATGCTGATTGGGACTCATTCAGGGATTTTACTCGTGACGCCCATAGACTGACATCATCACCCTCCCAATTGAAAATTGCGCTACTGAGGTTTCTTCTTGGGTCAAAGCCAGCATGGACGCTTTCTCGGAAATATCAGGTGAAACCGCAGTCCTATCTATGGCTCACACCATCATGCTCGGTCGCCATAGCACACAAGAACCACTATTTCCGGTCATACCGGCGTGACAGCTCTCGTCATAACAGATGCCCATTTGCTACTGCTTGTAATAAATGTAAGCTAGTCCTTGAACAAGCTATATTCATGTTTGCTGAGAGAATGCAGCACCGCAGGGCCTCTAAAAACTTTAGCTCTCGTTACTACTGGCGTCTCTGTAATAGGGTACTAAATAAGTGCAAGGACTCTACTCCACCTCTTCAGTCGGTTTGAGGTGTTATCATCCTCTGTTGGTAATGCTGAATGTTTTGCCCGTAAATTCTCTTTAAAATTTATTCTTGACTCATCTGGAGTATCCCTGCCTAACTTCCCACTTAGAACTGAGTCTCTGTTGAGTGATATACATATAACTCTTTCTATGGTTTCTGCTATCATCTCTAATCTGGATCCCCACAAAGCAGGAAGACCACATGGCTTCCCTGTAATAGTCATTAAGAAGTGTGCTCCCGAACTGGCTCCTGTTCTCTCTAAACCGTATAATAAATACCTCGCTGCCTCCTTCTCTCCTGCTTGCTGGAAGTCATCGTCTGTTGTTCCAATTTTTAAGAACCTTTCAACCCATCCAACCATCGGTCTATTAACCTTCTGTCTCTTTTTGGGAAACTCCTAGAGGCCCTAATCAATGCTGAATTGTTTCATCATCTCTCACGACAGGGCCTTTTCTCAGACAAGCAATACGGCTTTCGTTTCTCCAGATCAGCTGCTGATGTACTACCAATAACTACGGAAAGAGTCTATCACGCTCTAGATAAAAACGGTGATGCCTGGACTGTAGCACTGGACAGCTCGAAAGACGTTGACAGGGTCTGGCATTCAGGTCTTCTCCACAAGCTGAAAAGCTATGGTATCCCCGGGTACGTTTTTAAGCTAATCCAGTTGTTCCTATCTCATCGTGAAATGAAAGTTGTCCTGAATGGCCACTCGTCTACACCCTTTCGTATTAACGCGGGTGCCCCCCAGAGCTCCATCCTTGGTCCTACTCTGTTTTTAATCTTCATTAACGACTTTCCTGATGACATCAGCTCTCAGCTTGGTATCTACGTTGACGACACTACCATTTACTCCTTCCTCGAGACTAAGGCTGATCAGTCCGACAAGATCAAAATATGAGTTTATGTACAAAACGAACTCAATTTCCGTCGTTAACTGGGGCTTGTCAATTTTAACGCCTCCAAAACTAAACTTCTCTCCATTAATCATCTGAGAGGCCTCTCTGCCTTCCATCAGCATGGCTGATGCTATCCACCAAGAAAGTGACTCGGTGCGCCTTCTCGAGCTAACGTTCTCGGCTGGCATGAGGTGGAAAGACTATGTTTAATCCATTATTTAATCAGTCGCTAAGAAAGACGGTTCACTGTGTCGAGCGAGAAAATTTTTCTCTCCGGAATCTATATTGTATATCTATAGGTCTAACATCCGTCTATGCTTAGAATATTGCTGTTATATATGATCCGGTGTCCCTTATATTCTCCTGGAGCTCCTTGATAAGATCCAAAGAAAAATCGGCAATATTATTGGTCCTGATCTGGCGCCTCAGATTCAGTCACTTGCCCACTGCCGTAAGGTTGCCTTTTTTTTATAAATACTTTCATGGTAATTGTTCGGATTAACTTTTCGCTATGGTACGTAGACTGTATGAATTTGAGCGCAATACTAGACTGGCGGCGAGGTCTCATCAATTTACAGTTGAGCTAGCTATATGTAGCCGTAACTTCTACGCTAACACTTTCTCATCTCGCACTTCTTGCTTATTAAACTCTCTCCCTACGGCTCCTTGCTTTCCAACCAACTTTAATCTACAAAAATTTATAAAAAATAATGCCATGCTCAACTAGACTAACTCCTTAACCATTCCCCCCACCCCCAGGTTTTAGAGAATTTTTTTTCTTCGTTTTTATCAAAAAAATTTTTATTTTTAATTTTAACTATTCAATTCTTTTGTACGTCAGAAAGGAATTTGATAAGTTCAAAGCCCTGCCAACGAATGACGGGTAACACGACAAGTTGACGGTATCTAAGACACGATAAACTAGCAATAATGATGAAGGAGATTAAATCAGAAGCTACATGAAATCGAAGAGGAAAAGAAAATTAAGCTAGGGGCGGACACTGTGGGTTGGCAAAAAGAGAAAAAAAAGAGAGTGGAGAATTTTAAAAATAAATAAATAAATAAATAAGGTACCGGGAGAGAAAAATAAAAATTTTAAAAAATGTGGATGTTGAATTGAAGCAATAAATGCTGTCACAAGAAAAAAGTTACACCTTTTTTGCGAGCAAAACTAAATCACCATACGAAAAATATTTTTAATTGATTCTTCGCAATAAGCCTCGACAAAAATCAAATTAAATTATCATTCAATTTTATTTATTTATATTTTATGTTGACAACCAAAACTTAATCAATATACCATAAATATTTTAATAGATCTGTCTTTGCGAAATCTAACCAAACGCTCGTCTCAATAAAACGTACATTTTATAAGTGTGTTGGAAGTCAACCAAAGGTGCCTTCCCCTGGACCAGTTATAAATGGAATAAGCTTTGTTTCTTACCAGAGATGACTTATAGTTGAATAAATTGTAATGATAAACAAATGCGTTAGAAGCTTTACTTGGAGCCCTATAACTCAACTCTAGCAACAAACAGGGCTCCATCATATATTCATTTTATAATTGGTCCAACTATGGTTGACTTCCACCACTAAAAATTATCAATACAATGTAACCCGGATATAAGAGTAATCCGGATATAAGATAGATTTTCTCTAGTCCCAAATTAGAGCCTGTGTTAATGTATATATAATAGACCAAACCCGGATATAAGAGAAACCCGGATGTAAGAGACTTCGTCTCTGGTCCCGGCAACTCTCTTATATCCGGATTACACTGTATTTATAATGGGTTTCCAACCAGATGCCTTCGGAAAATCTATTCAAAAGTTTCACCATAATAATACCTACTTAAAAAAAAAAAATTAAAGATTATCAATATTTGTAATGGAATTCCAAAGAGAAGCCTTCGTAAAATCTAACCTAATGGTAGTGTCGTAAAACCTACTTTTTTATAAGCAACGGTAATAATATTTTTAATGGATTTCCAATCGGAAGCCTTCACAAAATCTAACCTAACGTTAATGTCATAATAAAACAAACAACACTAAAGACGATCAAAATTTTTTATGGTTTTCCAACCAGAAGCCTTTGTGAAATTAAACCTAAAGTTAGTCCCGAAATAAAGCCTACTTTTTTTGCAAACGATACGAGAAACAAATTATTATCAATAGTCTTGATCTTCCACCAAAATCTTTCACGAAATCCAGTCCAAAATATGTTGCCAGCAACTTACGATCAAAATTTTCATCGATTTCCTACTGAAAATGCTGACAAATTAAGCAAGGCAATAAAGCCACTAAGACGCAAGGAGGGTTTACTGAATGCGGCAGAATATGAGAGAAAAAAACTATTAAGAGGAGAGAACAAAAAAGAACAGGAATTAAGGGAACAGAAGATAACGATTGATATTGCATTTAAATTTTTGAAGATCAAAGTTGCCTGGAAAGCAAAAAGCCAGAAGAGAGATCCACAAACGAGAAAAGAACCTGTCACCATAGAACTTAAGATTTACATTTATCATTTCAACTGTAAAACGATGGGACCTTGCCGCCAATCTAGTACTGCGTTTAAATTAATGAAGTCTATGTACTATAGAGGAGTGGTGTTATTTAGATTTTTAAATCATTTCACCCCCGAGAAAGGTGACAAAACCACTAAGACACACAGGTTTACTGAATGTGAAAAAATTTGAAAAAAGTTTATTAAGATGGGAGGCCAATAAAAGAATAGGAATTAAGTAGACAAAAGATAACGATTGACATTGCATTTAAATTTTTGAAGATCAAAGTTGGCTGGAAAACAAGAAGACGGGAGAGAGTTCCACAAGCGAGAAAAGAAACTGTTAGCATAGAACTTACGGCTACATCTAGTCATTTTGACTGTAAAATGAGATCTTGCCACTAATCTAGTAAATTCATAGAGTCTTGATACCATAGAGGAGAGTTATTATTTAGATTTCCTGATCCTTTCACCTCAAGAAAGACACTAAAGCCACTAAGATACAAAGGTTACTGAGTATGAGAAGATCTAATAAAACATTATTATGATGAGAGGTCAATAAAACAAGAGGGATTAAGGAGACAGAAAATAGCGGTTGACATTGCATTTCAATTTTTGAAGATTAAACTTAACTGGTAAGCAAGAAAGAAAAGGGTTCCACAAACGAGAAGTGCGATAGAAATAACTCTTTATACGGAACTTACGGTTGAATCTAGCTATTTCAATTCTAATATGATTAGACCTTTCGCCAGTCTAGTATTACACTTAAATCCATAAAGTCTACTTGCCATAGAGGAAAGTTCATTAGAACAATTACCGTGAAAGTATTTATAGAAAAAGCAAAGAGAAGCTACATTACAATAGTGGGAAGATGACTGAAGCCGAGATACCAGGTCAGGCCCAATAACATTGCAGATTTTTCTATGGATTTTATCAAGAATCTCTAAATACATAGCAGAAGCACTAGGCCAGATGTGGCAGAAATATTGAAAGCATGGACGAATAAATATGTAAGATAGACTCTGGCTCGAAAGATTGTCTAGCTGGACACAGTGAAGCAACTTTCCTAGCAGCATACCCAGCAATTGATTCAGTATAATCTTTCCACTTCATATCAGCTGAAGTTACTCCTTGCCCCAGTTAACAACAGATTGTATGTCATTTTTTACATCAGCTTTCAATTTGACTTTATCCAACCAATTAGACTTACTATTAAGATTGGAATAAATAGTTGTGTCATCAGCATAGATATCAAGTTGAGAAATTTTATATTTGATAAGAAATACTAAATCAACATTCTTTCATTGTTTTGCTTGTTTTGTTTTTTGTTGTTTTTTTGGGCGGGGGGGGGGTCGTTCTGTTTTGTTTATTTTATTTTTTTTGCTTTTTTTATTTTCCATCTGAAACCATCACGAAATCTAACCGAGTCTCATAATAAAACCTGCTTTTCTGAAAATCCCAATCCACGTTCTATCAACAATGTTTTTGCGATTTTCTACCTCAAACTTCATAAAATCCAGCAGAAACCATACCTCATAATAAAAGCGACTCATACTTCAAACAGATGACAAGAAAATGTCGTCATTAAGTGGTGTTTATCTAATTGCACCCAAAATTGAAATTCAATGTTACTTTACTCTAATAATTTTGCTTTAAATATGTATAATTTAACTGATGATAAAATATATTTTATTTGTATGCTTAATTAAACTGTTTCCAACAAAACTTTAAACGATATATTTTACAAGATCTAAATGAAAGGAATCGTTAATGGCAGCTGCAGATATTTATTGAACTTATTCTGAAAAAAATATTTGTTAATGGATCGCTACACTAAAAAGATGAAAGGCTGACTCATAACCGAACTGACTTTTTTTGAAACTACACTAAATCTGTATGCTGTCAATATTTTAAATGATTTTCCATTAGGTTTCAGGGAATTCAATCTTGCCTTAAACGTTCGAAGTTTTTTAAACAATTGTTATTCGCCTATATTGATCTCAATTCCTATAGGAATAATTGCAAAACATCCCCCTCCACAAATTTATATGCAAACTGAAGTGAAAGTGTGCTAGGATTTCTTCCTAGGCAACAAGATAGACTACTTCTTTGTCTCATCCGCCATATTTTTGTTCTTTCTTTGTCTTGAAGTCCGAAAGCTGCGATCACTTGTTTGTATCCCATTTGTCTGTTCACGCCATACTTAGTTTGTGAAACTTTTTGCCTAATTAATGTTGATTTGTCTTGCATATATTGTTTGTTTAGTATTATTTTTCCCCTGTTCTTTTCTTCCTTTGGTTATTTATTGCAAACCTTATCATTTCTCGTTGTTGGTCATTTTCAGTCAAATACAATTAACTATGGCCAATTACTCTACAGCAGTGGTTCTCAACTGATTTGGGGCCATGTCCCACTTTGGTATTTATAAAATTCTGATATCCCCCTTGTAAAATTTAATTCTTACATATTCAAAATTTTACAGCAATTCACGTGAAGGAAGCTTAAAAGGCTATTAACTTGGTCTCTAAACAAGCCTCCAAAGATCATGGCGTCTATGAAAAAGAAAAATTAGAAAAATAAAAACACAGTTAAATATATATAGTTTCAAAACATATAATAGAGAACTGAAAAACAGAAATATAAAATATTTGGATCAAAGCTTATTCTGTAATATACTTTGATCATTTTAATCATGAAATAATAATTCAAAATGAAATTTGAGCTCACATTTATAGTAAGCCGAAGGGTGCACATCCTACGCATGTCCCAGCAAAATATTACCATGCCCTACCGTTGGGAATCATTGCTCTACAGCCTTTTAATTTCTTTGAAACTTCGACAATCACCCACGTCAAGCTTTTTCAAAAATGCTGATACTGATTGAGCTACTTCAAGTGAACAACTCTTCTCCTCTTCTATGTGCCGTGTCCCTTAAAGACGTAGGCAATCATGGTTCTCCACAACGACCTATTCTTTGTAAACTTTAGCAAAATTTGCCTCTTTTCCAAATCTCCCGCTCTCTTCTGACATATATTCACGCAAGCTCGTCAGGTAGCTGACTCGCTGCTCCACCCTTCAGTATGCCATGTGA
>OZ038492.1:34318617-34341117 GCA_964036315.1 Acanthosepion esculentum | reverse complement strand
TATTATTATTATTATTATTATTATTATTTGATGAGATCATCTCCGACTTTGAGATGTTTCGGCCAGGTGATAATAATTATATCGCAGCCCCTACCTGTAGTTTAGTGATACAGCACTTTCCTCAGCATTTTCCTCGGCACATGATCGCTTCCAAGCAGTGCTGTCACCTGCAGGTATTCCCAAAACGAATTGCGAAGAAGAAAGATTTCTGGAAATAGTCCACAGTGCGCCAATCACAAAAGGAACAACTTGAACTGATTTGCCCGACCAGGTGCCTCTGTATTTTCCGTGCCAGTTCTTGCTACCTCTGTATTTTTCCTGGCAGTTCTTGCTACCTCAGTATTTTCTTTGTCAGGTCTTGATACTTCTATGTTTTCAATGCCAGGTTTTGGTACCTCAGTATTTTTGCCTGCTCTGCCTTCGCGATGTTTTTAACCCGTCATTCAGGATTCATCCCTTTATTATTATTATGTGTAGTCTTAGCTGGGAGTAAGTTCAAGTGCCTAATAATGAAGTCCCCTCTGGGATATATGAGTAAAAAGGGCACCATAGGAGATGTATCTATGTAGATTGGGGACGTTTCGTTTAGATGGGGAGTGTTTTGTGGATGATATCTGCGTTTCCGTACAAAGTAATCTTTTGTAGCTATGAGGCTCTTCTTCTTCTTCTTCTTCTTCTTCTTCTTCTTCTTCTTCTTCTTCTTCTTCTTCTTCTTCTTCTTCTCCGTCGTCGTCGTCGTCGTCGTCGTCGTCGTCGTCGTCGTGCCGCACTTGATAGAATATCAGTCCACCCCGCGCTCCCCAAGGAGACTGCATTAATTTTTAAAAAAACAACAAATCGATCGTGTCTGTTTTTGTATTCCATTTTGAACAGCTTTGTGCATTCACTATTTTTCGCACTTCTTCTATGTGACACGCCCCTTCAGGACATCAGAGATCATGGCTCTCCACAAATTTGTAACCCGAGTGGCTCTCAGCAGTTTTCTCCCTTTGCTAAAAACGTCACTCTCCGTTCCAACATCCATACATACAAGCTCTCCTAAGCGATAACTGTTCGATCAATGAATACCAAATATTTCCTTATAAGGAAACCGCTAATCTCATCATTACAATTACAATGTCTGGTGTTCTTAGTCAGACTGTGTGACCGAATCTGATCTCAAAATCAAACTCATTTTATTTTCTAAATTTCAGTTTCAGAATTTTTCTGACAGCATTTAATTTATTGGTCTAATCACAATGATTTTTAGTTTCCAATATGTCATTGTCTTTTTCTAATAGTTCATTTACATATATATATATATATATATATATATATATATATATATATATATATATATATATATATATATATCCTTAGGAAAAGGCATGAAAGCATTTCTCCCACTAACTATGAGTAAATGGTAGAGCAACTTGTCTCTTTAGCCCTATAAAAAAAAATCCTTGTTCGTACGTCTATCGAAACGGTCCCGTAAAATATCCCTTATATCTGGTACCTCATCACCAGCACTTGATAGGATTACAGTCCACCCTGCACGTCTTAAGGTGTCTGCCTTCATTTTTTTAAAATAGCTATCGTGCCTGTTTTTGCATTCCATTTTGAACAGCTTTGTGTATTCACTGATCTTCACACTTCTTCTGTGTGCCGCGTCTCTTGGGGGAATAGGCGATCAAGGCTCTCCACAACCTTCTATCCCAAGTAGCTCTTAGCAGTTTTTCTCACTTTACTAAGAACCCCAACACCCGTTCCACCATCCATTCACACAAGCTTTTCAGCTAAACGGATCGCTGCATTCCCCTATCTCTCTTGCCCGCAATATTCTCCGTGAGGATTAAGTTTTCCAAGCCCTCCTTTGTGTGATCCAATATAATCGTCTGACTTCCCGTCAGCGGTAAACGTTAGTTGATGCAATGGGTCACTATTCTGGAGTTTAGCATCGGCCATACTGATGGAAGGCAAAAAGGGTTCGATCAAACGATTAAAAGAGAGCAGGTTCGCTTTTGGAGGCGTTAAAATTAACAAGCCATTCGTTGCCCCAGTTAACAACAGATTGTAGGTCATTTTTGACATTAGCTGCCAATTTGATCTTATCGAACTGATCAGATTTACTAGGAATTTCGACTACCTTTTTTCTGATTTTGAGTATAAGTGTTCTTTTCGTTGCTGTTTTCTTTAAGAGTTCCCTGTTGATTACTCGCTCCGTTGAGTGAATTCTCAGTATCCTCCTGCATAATCACTTTTCTGCTTCTTCTAGTTTATTTCTGATGTGATGGAATAACCTGCCACCCCCATGAGGGGCGGCCCTATATATGGTAACCACCTATAAGTAATCGTTAGTACAGCGGACAGGAGGATCGAGCTGGGATCTGCGAGATTAGAAGCCTTCCGATAACAGCACACGCACAACTGTACTGACCTGCGACGACCGTGCGCATAACTATTACTTCCTTGCTTGGTGTACTGGTTTCTACAATAAACCTGTTATTATTTATCCACCGTGTTTGTCTATTCCATATTCCTATTAGCACGGAATATAACAATTTCCTTATCCTTATGGAACTACGATACAGAATTTTTTAAAAAGGAACAAGTCCCACATAGTGAAATTATAATGCCAAGAACATTTTGCTATAATCGTGATCAATAAAAATCTATTGAAAAGCAGAAATTGGATACTTATGAGGGTCTTCCCACAGAAAACCACATATTAGGGATTGCATACACACACACCTACACACACACACACACACACACACACACACACACACACACACACACACACACATACCATGTTAGACCTCACCTCACCTGATCCATGTTAGATTTCACCTGACCTGATGGCCATGAGAGGGGAGGGGCACTACTTATTGAGGTAGACCTCACGCTATAGTAGCACCCATTTTTCTTACTTTGATTTACAAGTCCTTATAATTTGACAGTTTTTGAAATACTTTTTTTTAAATATTAGAATACTGTCATATCAATTAGTCGTCAGGTGTCTTTTTTAAATCTTTTATAACTATGTCTAGTGACATATATAAGTGACATTTCGAAAGTTTTCTTCTTCTGTGCGCCGTGTCCATTTAGGACGTTAGTGATCATGTCTCTCCACAATTTCCTATCCTTTGTAGCTCTTAATAAATTTTGTCTTTTTGTTATCTCCCCTAAACCTCGTTCCATTTACTCAATTTCCCTACGTAGGTTATGCGTTGTTTTCCTCTGTCCCTATCCTTCCTTTAATCTGTCCTGTGAGTATCAAATTTACCAAGCCCTCTTTCCTCATTATGTGTCCTTGAAATTTCATCTGTCTCTTTAGGATGTTAAGTTTAAGCGTCCATTTTGCTTCCTTTTTCTCTAAAATGTTTATGTTAGATATAAGTATACGTTTTGTTTCAATCTTCTCTACAACTGTGTCGTTGATCACATGTTCGGTCCATGGCATCCTCAGGATTCTTCTGCAGAGCCACATTTCGACTGCTTCAAGTCTCTTAATTTTGGACGAGATTGGCAAATATTTACTGCCATATAGAAGGACCGGTATTACGCAACAGTTCTGTACTCTTTTCTTTGTTTCTGTCGAAATTTTCCTGTTTCTTAATTCTTTGCTTAGCTTTTGGAAGGCACTTTTCGCTATCCCAATGCGCCTTCGTATTTCCGTCTCGTACTTTCCGTCCTCTGTTGAAACACTTCCCAGATATTTAACTGTTTCTTAATACTTTGCTTAGGTTTTTGAAGGCATTTTCACTATCCCAATATGCCTTCGGATTTCCGTGTCACCCTTTCCGTCATCTGTTAAAACTTGTCCCAGATATTTTACTGTTTCTTAATACTTTGCTTGCATTTTGGAAGGCACCTTTCGCTATCCCAATGCGCCTTCGGAATTCGGTGTCGCATTCTCCGTCCTCTGTTAAAACACCTTCTGATAACGCATCCTAATTAATTCGATTCCAAACAACAACACATACACAGCACCGTTGGACAGAACATGTTTTTATCTGGTAACAGTATTCTCCATATAGTTTGACAGCATTTCCGAGGCAATTTTCATAAGTTTACAGCCATGCAGGGTCACTTTGAACGTGCCTTATCGCTGTCGTCCCTGCCGTCTTACTGTACTCACATCCACTGTTTGGTCTCCGTAAGCGTTGAAAAACATCAATGGGTGCAATTTCTTTTTACAGCACTGGGAAATTCAACGACACACTTCTGCTTCGTTCACACTTTCAATCAGTTATCTGTAACAAGGCAAAAAAAAATCAGTATGGATTACTGGCTGAACGTCATCTGTTATACTACCAACATCTGTCTCTAACGTTGGGGGCCAATAAAACAAAATAGGAAGTATTACTTTCGGAATAACCACCATATATGCATAACAGCATATGCAATCATGAATAAATTTGGGGGTCTTATAAACCTAATATCTCAGTAAACATTTTTGCCGGAGCTCATATTATAATTTTTGTCATCGTTGTTTTTCTCAATCACTCTGTATTACTGGTTCCCATATTGTATTAATTTCCATGCTTTTTTTTTAAGCGTATCACCCCAAGCAAGGCTGGCGGCCACTAGCATGCAAGGGGTTATAGAAGGGTTGGAGGAAGAGCAGATAGGAGTGGTAAAGGAAATTGATGTGGAGAAAGAGAAAGACAGTGGATCGATCAAGGCAAGGGGGTTACAGAATATTTGGAGCGAGAGCAGATAGGAATGAAAGGTGAAAGGATGTGGAGAAGGGAAGTGGATAGATCAAGGCAACTGGAGATGTCGATTGACGTTACACTTAAATAGTTGGAGATTATATTTGTCAGGGAAACAGGAATAAGGAAGGGAGTTCCGCAGGCGAGATGTGCGAGACATGAAGCTATTGGAGTAGAAGAGACGTCTACATCTAACAGTTTCAACGGTGAAGGGGTGGGAACGAAATGCCAGCCTCGTAGGACGTTTAAATTCATGAGGCCTAGGAACCAGCGAAAGCAGCTCATCGGAGCAATTACCGTGAAAGTATTTGTAAAAAAGACAGAGCGAGGCAACGTCGCGTCTGTGAGAAGGCGACTGCAGACGAGATGACAGATCAGGGCCAATTACATTGCATATCCGTCTCTGGATCTGTCCAGCTTAGGAGATGTTTGTGCCCAACATATGCGCTGGTTCCTTAAGTTTTCGTATTTTCCAGTGATGTTCTCTGCCTGTTATTTCTACCTCATCCCACAGAGGGCGGTGATCTTCATTTTCTCTCCATATATAATCAGGCATGCTTGATTTTTTTTATTTTCCTTCGTGTTATAACAATAACAAAAAATTGTAATATGAGTGTTGTAACCTAGGGAAGGTTGCTGAATAGAATAATCACACGAAGGTTGGTAATGAATGATAATACTTAGGACACGCACAACACATATATGATTCGCCAGCGGCGCGTAGAAGTAGTAGTCAACTGCAAAAAGTGAGTCAAGTGAATTCTACAATGCAGGATATCTACCAACCGCTCTACGCGGTCAGATATGCACAAGACCGAATTTAAAGTGGGGTATACGAGCCCGTAGACTTGCCAAAAATTCCCCGTAGACCCCGTATAAAACGGGGTCGGGTAGCTGTTTCCCGAGACGAGACTCTGCTCTTCGACATAGCCTCGAATCTCCGACTGCAGACCAACATACAGTATTTACTACCGTATTTATGTGAATGGGGACATACCCATTATCGTCCGTAGGTATGCTACAACAATGAGCTCTGTCAAAAAATGGTTACTAAGATATTAGGTTTATAAGTGCTAAAAATTCACTGACTAATGTCTCCGGTGAATAAAAGTGTTGGTTGATGGATCCAAAATTGGCTTGACCCAAAGAGTTGTGAGTTCAATACCTGGCCACAGCAGAGGGAACCCAAACTTGAAAAGGTATCAAGGGGAATTAACTGAAACAGAGATATCCAAGGACATGGCACGTGGAATTAGAACAATCTACCCTCTTGGACTAAATAAAGGATTCTATTTGAAAAAAATATCACCCGCAGAAGCCCGGAGCGTACAACAACTGAAACGTTGTGAATATAACAATAAAGAAGAGGACAACAGTCCGAACAATGTAAATAGCATAAATAGTTACAATACATCTCAAAAATATAGACAAAATTATGTAAATCTATGACTACATATATACCTATGCGCATGTCTTTTTCTGTACATACCTATACATACAGAAAGATATATATATATATATATATATATATATATATATATATATATATATATATATATATATACATATATATATATATATATATATATATATATATAGATATAGATATAGATATAGATATATATAGATATAGATATATATAGATATATATAGATATAGATATATATAGATAGATAGATAGATAGATAGATAGATAGATAGATAGATAGATAGATAGATAGATAGATATGTATTCCTTATTACGGAAATTAACGTCTACCGGCCTACATCATCGGAGGTTTTATGACTCAAGGCATGAATCAATTAACCTTTTTTAAGAAATATAAATCCTTGCTGCACACAGTTACTTAGACAAATTAGTGTATTTTTAACACAAAGCGAGCCCACCTGTGGTTTATAATGCAACCCAGCTGAGCAGACCTTAGTTACAGTTTCTGAAAGAGAGCGCATAATCTGTCGTGGTCATTAGTTTGAACAAGACCAAACACGCTAAAACGCTCAGTCACGGTGACTTATGATCTTATGCAAGCACAATTATTGGTTGCTTCCAGTTATAGCAACTAAATTTCACTCGCAAAGCTTGAATTAACCGGTGTCATTGTTTTCAGGCCAATGGTCCGACACCCTAGTTTGATTTGATTTAGTTGTTTTTTACGGTTTATCAACCCTTTTACAGATTATTTAAAGCCGGAATTTGTTTGTTTTAAATTGTAAGAATTATTTTTTTTAGATAATAATGATTTAGTGAAACAAGTCTTACTAATTTCCTCAGGAGGAATTGGAACTCTGCTCTCCGATTAGCTATTACGAGTTATCCATTACACCACACGCACATCCAAGCTAACAATACCTGCTATTCTCAAGCAGTCACCCATCTAAATACTAACCAGGCTCGACGTTGCTTCACTCCCGTGATCGTGCAGGAACCGATGTTTCAACGTGTTATGGCCGTAAGCCTCCACACCCTGGAATCATCTTCTGCTGATAATATGAAGAAGCCACAACCCCACGCCGGATAAATCAGCCATAGTGAGATTCATTTCTGGATCTCATGGTAGAATTGCTGACGTTCTAACCATTTGGCCATGTAAATAAAAAAGGTATTAGACGTGATAATCTATTATCAGCTGAAACATTAGCATTATTAATCTCTGTCTGGAGTTTCTTTATTTCTGATGCTTTTATCGCAATTTGCTTTATGTGAACCTGCGGCCGATATAGAAACAACAGAATAATTGTTGCGATTTTAAAGAGAGTTTGGCAGAAGAATAAAAAAGAAAGACTAGGGAAAACAAATTAGTAAAAATACATTTGCTTTTTCCGCATCTTCTTTTACTTTCGAAATAAATCCGTAGACAGAACAATTATAAGTTGGATAACGATTGTTACTGTTTCTTATCTTAAGAAGAAAACATAAACAATCACAAAGTTGATGTATGGAACAGACATTAAAAACAGGGATTACGTCTGTCCCCGCCAAACCGCTATTAGCTAAAGGAATTAAATAGATATTTGCTTGTTTTCCAGCATGTGACCTTCCGCATTAGCCAAAGAAAGTGGTTGGCTGGTTGGTTATCTAATAACATACCAGCTTCTTTTGTTAAGACATTTAATATCAAAGTCAATCTTTTTCTTTTCTGTTTTCAATTCTTTATTTTGACATTATTTTCTTTATTTCCTCCTAATCCAGAACCAAATTCCACAAGACAAAAATTACAATGAATCTATAGTTTCAATATTCAGTCAGTTACGTGCCATGCGTGATACACGCATAGGCGATCATCTTTCGATACATAACTTACGAGGCAGATTATTTCCGCAGCATGCTGCCATTCTTTCTGCAGTAGACCAGTTGCCATCCAAGGCTATAGAACCCAGTCTGTCCTGCTATTTACCCATGGAGGAAAGAAGAGGAGTCATACCTTTACCAAGGGTATTATCACGTTCAACACGTTCAAGATATTGTGTCCATGTTTATAGTTGATATTATTAAGTGTTGTTTTTGTATTTATTAATATGGCTTCCATTATTTTTAGCCTTTTTTGCATGTAGATGATGCAATTATATTTGTGTTGTCAACAGGTATAATACGAATAGTGTCCGGTAGGTTTCCATGAATATTTAAATGAGATCTAATTGAGCTATGGTCAGAAATAATATCAACTATGAACATGGACACAATATCTTGACCGTGTTTTGAAAAATGAAAACATTATATAAATACATACATGCAACAAACTATTTCTTATTTAACAGTTAAAATATTTCATCCTTGAAAATGGCTAAATGTATAGCCGAAAGCGCTCGGAAAAAAGAACATTCGGACAGTTTGTATATAATTTATCATCTGAAAAGAAAACAATTATTAGATCACATCAGAAATTGTATAAAAAATTAAATCAAAGCACCTTGTCTATCGTATTCAATGAAATGTGTACATGAAAAGAGGATTGCTGCCTAAATACACAAATATATATATATATATATATATATATATATATATACCCAAGTGTGGGATTGGTATATACGGAGTAAATTCCAATAACCAAAAATTATTATTCTTTAAAGAGTGCTCAATACAGAGTAGAGCAGATATAATCATTTATTTAAATATTATAACATAAATATGTTATAAAATCACTACAAAAATAGCCATTTTGTTTCAACACTCCCAGTGTCTTTCTTATCAAGTGATGATGTTGAATGTAGAATAAATGGTTTTAAAAGTTTCAAATTAATTAACGATCCTTAGCTAGGAGTAAACGCTGTTACATAAGCTAGAATGACCAATCAAAATACAAGTATATGGTAATTCGAAAAATTTGACAACTAAGCAAGGTTATCATAGATATTAAAAGATTTATAAAATTTGAAATTAAAATTAAAAGTAAAAAATTACCTATTTAGAAATCTAAATCAAATCTCTATTAAGTTTTAAATTGTAGAATTACCGAGGAGAAAAAAATTAAAATAAAAAATACATATGCTATTTAATTTATTTTTTCATTGAAATTATGTTAAAAAGGATGTTCATAGCTCCAGACAAAAATGTATACATTTTTACAGTTTAACTTCAACATCAGTTTAAATTCAACATGGTAGCCACCTCTCACATATAGCAATTCAAACAGACTCGGGTTATAATACATAAGCGCCCAGACATATTTAGATATATATACACACAAAAAAAAACGGTGACGAGACACGACCCTTGATAATAAAAAAACAACACATACACACACACACGCACACAAACACGCAACCAAACGTGCATGCACTTTCCTTACACATAGACATCAATAAACACAGGCACATACATCGACATGCACATTGACCTAGTGTTGAAACAAAATGGCTATTTTTGTAGTGATTTTATAACATATTTATGTTGTAATATTTAAATAAATGATTATATATATATATATATATATATATATATATATATATATATATATATATATATATATATATATATATATATACGTTTCCAAGTCACAAGTACATCTTTACGAAACTGACCTGCTGTCGGCGTATATTATACATTTTTGGATACTGCTAAATACCAGCTCGTAGTGTTTGTGTTATAAAGTAACATGTTTTAAGTGCTACTTCCAAACCGGCATAGACATATGGTAATGTATGATACAACATTTTTGTGATATATTTTTATTGTGTTGTAAAGAAGAAAAAACTGCTTACAGCAACAAGACATGATCTTCCATGTTCTGAAAGAATACTCGCTAAAAGATAGGGATCAAATTCCACAAAAACAGAACGGGATTTCTTATTAACGTGTCACTTCATGCAGACTCTAATGTAGCTTTGAAGATTTTCAAAAAAATAACAAAATACTAGAATCTTGAAAGTAAAATTTCCAAGAATGTCGCCTGTAAAGGTATCGGTAATTCGAGTTGTGGTTGGGGCCCTGGGTATGATTGGGAGGTATTCTGATAGGCTCACTGAGGGGTTCCCTAGCTGTCTATGGGCTAAGGAAATACAAAAAAGGTGTTCTTAACAAAAATAGCTCACACCCTACGAAAGGCTTTATCTACGTAAAATGGGCAATTTCTTTTACAGAGATGTGTAAGGGAAAATGTGATGGTGCGAATTCTGATCTTAGGTCTCTGGTAGGGACCAGCGAGGAAATAAGTTTACGACTGAAATAAATAATAATAATAATAATAATAATAACAATAATAATAATAATAATAATTTTATCGGACTTTACAATACACATAGGCAGACCAATCAAATCTAATCGCTCAGACATCGTGATTAGATTCAGCAAAGACAATGTGCTTCCTTATTGACATGGCAGTCCCTGCAGACTGCAATGTATCTTTGAAGATCTTCAAAAAAACTATCAAAATACAAGGACTTTGAAATCGAAATCTCAAAACTGTGGCGCATGAAGAGATTAACAATTCCAGTTGTATTTGGAGCCCTCGGATTGATTGGAAAAGATTCCAGTAGGCTGATTGAAGGGATCCCTGGAGGTCCATGCCTTAAAGAAATACAAAAAAATGTCTTTACAAATACAGCCCACACCTTACGAAGGGCTTTATCTATGTAAAATATGATATGTGTGATTTTTTTTTCAAAATTGCTCAGTGAAAAATATCATGACCTTTAGGTCTCTCGTCAGGACCCTGAAAGAAATCAGTACACACCAGAAATCCAAGGAAATAATAATAATAATAATAATAATAATAATAATAATAGTACAGCTCACATATTACGAAGATATGTAAAATGTGTGTGATCTTAAGTTTAGGTTTTGTTTTTGTTTCTTACAAAAACGATTAGTGGAAAATGTCATGAAGCCATTTCTGACCTTAGGTCTTTGGTTGGAATCCGGAAGGAAATTTGTATACAACAGAAATCAAAGAAAATAATAATAATGTTGTTTGCATAAATAATAGAATAACGAAACCCGGCCAGGTAAAAGGGATCGTCCGATGTAAAATTATAGCCTACGTTATTGAACGTTGGGTTTGGGATAAAATTAGCCTACAGGAGGTTTCACTTTTCATACAAGACACAGGGCAAGATCTGAGCCATTTTTAAGTGGGTCTAACATACCGTCAAATGTGCTATCTTATGTGTCCGTTTTTTTTTTATAAGTATTTTTTTTGTATGTTTTTAGGCACATGTCCTAATCTCACAGACAGTAGTTAATGAGATGAATTCTCACTTGTTGTTGCATCCATATGGCCTTGTGCCAAACATGTCTAAAATATCCACCAGTTCAAAATTTGTGGGCCTCATAATCCGCGTTCTTGGGGATCCGTATAAATAGTGCGGTGCCAAAGTTGTCTTCGCCCGATAAATATCTAACATGCTCACTTGTATTTTAATACAGATTCTTTTTACCGACTTCCATACACAACGGAAATAAAATGGTAGGCCGTTCCTTGTTAAAACAGAGAATATATACATTGTCATGATACAATAAAAAAAAATTGGCGAGTCGACAACAATGCAAAGTTAAGAATTGTTTCGTGGCTTGGTTTTAGATCCATTCCCAATTAGGCAAACTATACTTGTGAACTTTTCCTCTCTTCATTTCTTGAAGAGTTCTGATAAGTTGAAGGGAGTTAACCGTCCGTGAACGGGAACTGAGAGGACACACGAAATCTATTGTCGAACATTTCAACGAAAGATGTTATCGGTAGACGAAGAAATAATTGTTTGAAATTCGAGCGGGAAGGACTCCTCTCTAGCTCCTCGTCGATACTTGAACGCAGCCATTTCACAATTCAGATGGGAAATATAATAAGCTAATTAAACAGAGAAAACGCAAAATCGACACACGTTTATTGCTCAATTTGAGGTCTTTGTGGCATTTTGGTATATAACATATATAAATGGATATATACATACACGCAGACACATACACACACATCCGACATTTTTATTACTTCAAGTGTTATTTATTAGTGGATACTCGTATTTGAAATAGACCTTCCATTCTTATTTTAATCAGCGTGTATTGCGTCTATCGGCCTGCGCATTCGAGAAACCCTAATAAAAATATGCTCTCTGGCAGGGAATAACCTGCGTTCCCCTTCGTTATATCCGGGGTGCTTTAGACTACCCGGACACAGAGGGCATCACTGCCCAGAAACGTCCAATTGTCATTTGGAAGGACGCACATATCTATTCATGTTTTTACGTATCCAAAACGTAAGCAATGCAACTTCCTAGGAATCAATAGATTTTGTTATCCGGCATTATCGCCTACT
Source organism: Acanthosepion esculentum (assembly GCA_964036315.1). NCBI lineage: Eukaryota > Metazoa > Mollusca > Cephalopoda > Sepiida > Sepiidae > Acanthosepion > Acanthosepion esculentum. The sequence goes on along the minus strand of OZ038492.1, from coordinate 34,328,675 downwards.
TCTCTAACATATATATATATATATATATATATATATATATATATATATATATATATATATAAGCAAATCACCCCAAGCAAGGTGGGAGTACCCCTAGCACGCAAGGGTTTGAAAATGAGGGATCAAGGTCAAGGCATCAAAAGATGTCGATTGACATTATATTGGAATATCTGAAGATTATAGCTATCAGGGAATCAAGTGATAGGAAGAGAGTTCCACTGTTGGGAGGTGCGAGATAAGAAGATTTTGAAGTAGAAGAGATGGCTACATTTTGCCGTTTCGACATTGAAAGGGTGGGACCGAGATGCCAACCTAGTGTCACACTTAAATTCATGCAGTTTGGAAACCAGTGAAAGTAGCTCGTCGTAGCAATTGACATGAAAGTACTTGTAGAAAAGACAGAGGGAAGCCACAACACGTTTGTGAGATATAGATATATGTGTGTGTGTGTGTGTGTGTGTGTGTGTGCGTGCGTGCGCGCGCTCGTGTATGTGTGTGTGTGTGTGTGTGTGTGTGTGTGTGGTTATCGGTGCGTATAGTGTCACTTTCGTGTCGATTTTAAATTTCAGCCAAGCCCATTAAGTTCTATTTCGTACAAATACTCGTGAAAAGATATACACTGTTTTTCCCCCAGCTATGGGTTAATTAATAGCAGGATTGGCTGGGTTCTTTTGCATTGGTTGGCAACCAGTTGAGGAAAAGGACAACTGCTACTAGAAAACGGCAATAGCAACACATCTTGGTGAGACTGTGGCCCTATAATCCACAAAGGAAACTACAAGGTTAAAAACATTCACACATACATACACACGCACACACATACTGGGCTGGTGCATAATTATCAGATGTTTTTGTAGGCGAGTTATTTGTTAATAAAAGGCACAGGGAAGCTACGTTACGCTGGTGCGAAAGTGACTGAAGACGAGATGCCAGGTCAGGACCAATGACATTGTAGATATTTTTTTGCATTTTGTATGCTAGCCTGTATCTGCGTGATGTACGTAAGTGTGTCTGAATGTCGATATGTACATGTATATGTTTGACTATGTCCACCAGAAAGTGTATATACACTTCAGGAAAGGCAAAAACTTGTATAGTTATCGCAATACTAAATTTATTCAGACATCAAGAGATTAATATAAGTTAACTTTGGACTCTTCAATCACAAGAAATGCTCAAAATGGTGGTCTTTAGCTCTCGGACATATATTATTATAGCAAAATACAGCTTGGGCAATATTGGTTAAAGTGTCCAGTGGTATTGCAGCACATGCAATTTCAGTTGCCTGTCTAAGAGCTGCTAATGTAATAAACTGCATCCTTTACGGTCTCTCCCACCCAGGTAAACGTCTAAAATCTACGAAAGACAAGTTTTTTTTTCCTTTCCTGAAGTGTGTATACATTTTTTCGCAGTCTGCGTATAATTAGTTGTACATGATAAAAGAAAATAGAGAATTTAAATATATTTTTTTTCAATTCTAACTTCCGCACGATCTCACTTACTCTTAAGCAAAAGGACATGTTTATTACACTAAAATCCTAAGTCGAAAGAGCTAGCCTGTTTCGAAAATCACTTTTCGTAATACCTACATTTACCAAGACACGGACAACGAATTGAATCAGCAGAGGTGGAAAGCGGTACCTACGGAGGCAAAACCAGATATCTGTAGATATATATATGAACGGGGTGAAGGATTCTAATAGGCCGTCAGAACCCACAACTGATAAAATCATTTCCAGAGGAAAACCATGCCAGCCTGTATTGAATACCATTCAATAACTCAACACAAATAACTGATCCGCGAACTGAAGATTAATTTGTGTTATGTCCAGCCACCAGCACACCATTCCTTGCTTGTTGATGATTCCAGTTTCCTTCTACGGCTGATTGGTCATCAAATCGGACTTGTGCTCTACTAATAACACCTGTTTGCGACGGATATTACAACTGGTTTATGTCGCCGACTTTCATTGGCTTCCAATGAGACTCGCTTGCTTCAACAACAGACGAGGGGAGGCTGTGAAAGAAGTGAAAGCGATCGAAAATGTGGAAGGACAAAACTAAATCACAAAATCTGTCTGAAATCGGTGAATATCTTGATAAAGGTCAAATTCTTGTTGAGCCATTAAGCTGGTCGAAGTGGCATGACCGTGGAAGTTTGAAAGGAATCGTGCAGACGCATGCGCATTGAGTACATTTAGGTTTCTCACACGTAAATACATAAATAGATACACAATTTTATAAACACAGGGACAAATACATACGCAAATCTTTCCCGGCACGAGAATACACAGACATAAATTGCTGTCTGAAATTATTGACGCAGTCTTTTTTTTTTCTTAATATATTCTTCTTTTTTATGTGCCGTATTCCTTCAGGACGTAGGCGATCATGGTTCTCCACAATTTCCTGTGTTTTGTAGTTCTTAATAAATTTAGTCTTTTCGTTATTTCTCCCAACCCCCGTTCCGCCATCCATTTACACAAGCTCATCAAGTATGTCATGCGATGTTTTTCCCTGTTCCTCTTGCCCTCAATCTTTCATGTGAGTATCAAACTTTCCAAACAAGATGATAGTCAGATCGGTCAAATCAGGAGAATGGGGCGGTTTATCTACCAGTTCAAAGCCAGAGTAACACGCAGTAGCCATTGTAACCAAGAAAACATCATTGTAACCATATATCAACTACTGATTATTTTTTTTCATCAACAGGCTGAACAGTCTACTTTGAAAAATCAGATGTCATTTTTTTTTCTGGAAAGAAACAATAATAATAAGAAGAGTTGAAAATAATTCATGCTAGATTTCATAATTCTAGTATCACTCCTTCATAGTCTATGAACATTTCAGCCCATTCTTGTATATATATTTTTTTTTTAACTTTTCACCCCAAGCAATGCGGGAGTGCGACTAGCAAGCAAGGGGTTACAGAAAGTGGGAGCGAGAGTAAAGAGGCGTGAAAGAGGAAAGGATGAAGAGAAGAACGTGGAATTAGATCAAGGCATCTGGAGATGTCGATTGACATTGCATTTGAATAGTTGGAGATTATAGCTATCACGGAAGAAAGTAAGAGGAAGGGAGTTTCGTGGACAGGAAGTGCGAGACATGAAGCTATTGGAGTAGAAGAGACGGCTACATTTAATTGTTTTGATATTGAAATGGTGGGACCGAGATGCCGACCTAGTAGCACGTTTAAATTCATATTTGTTCTTAACAGCATCCGTCATACATATATGGTGAAAAGTCTACCCACATACGAGTTTTTTGGTGTCATTGCTGTTGATGTCTCTGTCGACTCATTATTCCACTGAATGACTTATAATTTAACCTACATGTATTTCAAGCAATCTTACTACTTGCTGTATTGGCAATACACACATATATTTCTCTAGAGAGCAATGTTTCTCAACCGGTGTTCCACGGAAACCTAGGGTTCCGCAAGATGTCTGTAAGGGTTCCGAGAGAAACTAGGTTACGTAGGCTAATGCATTTTTGAGTAATTTTTGTTAAATTTTATATTCGTAATTTTACTATACACGCACAGATTATTGTTGGAAATTCCTTGGTTATTATAATAAATGCGTCAACCTGTTATATTATTTAAAATTATAACAACAATAGCGAAAGTATTTAGCGATGTCTATCTGGCCTTTTTTATGGAATTCCTATACAGCGGCTCCCAGAGACATGAAAACTATTTCAAGGATCCCACAAGGGTAAAACGATTGAGAAACTCTGGTCTAGAATCTATACCTAATCGATTTGTTTTTCGGACAGTTGCGATCGAAGTTGTCCGGGTCACTAGAGACTCGGCTCAGTCGACCGTCAACTGGTGTTCGGCCAGAGCTTACAACTTTACCCGGTGAAATCAGTCTGTAAAAGAAATTAACCCCGCCCCCTGTTAATTGCCTAATAACCTGATAACTGATAAGCCGTAAAAACAAATCAACGAATTAATACAAAGGACAGAGAGCCATGATCGCCAACACCCGAACGGACACGGAAATAGAAGAAGTATGAAGATTTTTTTTTCATGAACTGGTGATTATTGCGTACAATATAATGAAAAATTTTTGAACTGAACAATCTAGAGGATTTTGCGACGGGATAAAAATGAAAAGTAACTAAGGCATGTAAAGTCTTGTACGACCCAACGTCTTTCACGGACGTAATTGTAATCTTCAGCTGACCATTAACGTCAATTTAGCACAATCACTCTGTAAAACGGGCTAGTGGGTTCCTCCTACGAGCAGAGGCGGAATTTATATCGCTGTAGCCCATCGTTACTTATTGTCTTGGAAAATGATTCAGGCAAATTGATGCTGGTAGTCAGCCGAAGTTTATAACTCCATCCGTTAAATACATAAGAATAATGACATTCTTCTTCTTCTGGGGATAGTGTCACTTCTGAATGTGGGCGATTGTGGCTGGCCACAACTTCCTATCCTTTGTAGTTCTTAGTAAGGTTTATCTATTTGATATCGCTTCACTCCCTTTTCTGCCAGCCAACTCGTTACGTAGATTATACGCTGTTTTCTTCTGTCATTCTTGCCTTCATTATGTCCAGTGGGTGTTAAGTTTTCCAAACCCTCTTTCCTCATTATGTGATTTAGAAATTTCAACTATTTTTTTTCTGATTCTCAGTAAAAGCGTCCTTTTTGTTTCCATTTTTCTAAAAACTTCGTTGTTACTCACATGTTCAATCTCTGGTATTCTCAGTATCCTTCTGTAGAACCACAACAATTCTGGTGTCTTAAATCTCTTCTTCATTTGGTAGGAGATTGACCATCATTCATAGAGATAGAGGAGGGAGGATATTACACAACAGTTCAGTTTTTTTCTTTGTTTCTAACGAATTTTCCATTTCTTAATACTTAGCTTAGTTTTTGGAAGGAATCTTTCGCTATTCCGAAGGCCCCTTCATATTTCGGCGTCACATTTTCTGTCCCCTGCTAAAATTGTTCCTAGATATTTCAATTTTTGTACCTGCTTGATTTTTGGTGTCTCTAATTCTTTATTGGCCTCTGCTCGTAGGAGGAATCCACTAGCCCGTCTTTAGACGCCTTTTGCAGAGTGATTGTGCTAAATTGACGCTAATGGTCAGCTGAAGATTACAATTACGTCCGTGAAAGACGTCGGGTCATACAAAACTTTACATGCCTTAGTTACCTTTCATTTCTATCCCATCGCAAAATCTCCAGATTGTTCAGCTCAAAAATTATCATTATATTGTACGCAATAATCACCAGTTCATGAAAAAAAAACTCTTCCTACTTCTTCTATTTCCGTGTCCGTTCGGGTGTTGGCGATCATGGCTCTCCACAATTTCCTGTCCTTTGTATTTGTTGTGGATTCCGGGATGAATCCGATATCAATGAATAACAAATGCCAGGGATGGATAAGGAAAATAAATGTATTAACGTAATAATACAAACTGGTAATACGGGTTAGTAGATCCAGGAATGCGGGTTAGTAGCAATAATATATATATACAGTCTTGGTATTAAAGTATCGCGGTATGACTCCTTACTGAGTTTACGTGCTCGCTAACTGTGACGCTTGCCGCCGCCTGTGTGTGTGGCTTACTCTACTACTACTGAACTCTACTACACTTCTAACCATCCGTCCTGACTCCTTGACTCAACGTACCACTACTCTCCTCGGGTATTACAGGTAGTAGTATATGTATACCTTGGGTGAGTCCATTTGTGTGAAAAGGGGAGACCCCTTAACAGTATTAATTTGTTTTTACGGCTTATCAGTCATTTGCAATTTGTTTAAAACATAGAATATTTTTAGATTGTAAGAATCTTTTGCAAATAATAATGATATACTGATGCATGTCCTACTAACCTATAGCTGGGGGGAGAACAGGTGAATTCATACATTCTCCCTTAGTTTTATCAAAATGAAATATCCCTGGCGTTGTATACGAGAGTGGGCTAAATAGTTCATAGTCTGACTATGAAGGGGTTGTGTTGCTAGAGCTATGGAATCCCACATGCATTCATTTCAAGTCTTCTTATTGAGTGCATTGTTTCTGTCCAGGTAAATTGACATCTGGCTGCTTCAAAGAAGACTTCAAAAGTAACAAATTCTGACTTCTTTTGAAAATGGACAAATTATGGCATCGGGGTTTTGTCAATTACCGACTGAAAAAGTGTTTGGCCTCCAATGACATTCATGCTGACATGGTTGCTACATTCGATGACACCCCAGCTTTATCAACAGTGCAAAAGTGGACAGCTGAATTTTGGAGGGGAAGGGAGAGTCTTGAAGATTATCCAAGGTCTGGACGTCTTGCAACTGCCACCTCCGAGGACGGCATTGATCGTGTTCACCACATGGTGATGGATGACAGGTGATTGATTATAATGACATTGGCGATAAAATAGCCAATGTTATTAGTATATCTCGTGAGAATATTCTTCACAATGAACTTGGCATGACGAAGGTTTCTACTCGGTAGGTTTCGCGTATTCTGACACTTGATCAAAATCGCACAGGCTGATCACATCACGAGAAAACCTGACATTGTTTGAGGCAGATCCAACTGGTTTCCTTGAACGTTTCAAAACCCAAGTGTTGAGATCCGACTTAATTCACAAAAGCTGGCCGAATGATCAGAATAATTTTTGATAGGGTTTCTTAGTCGGGCTTTAGTATTTCCCACAATTACGACGGTAATGACATTTTTTTCTTTTTTTTATCTGGTTTTGAAATGTCGCGTTGCGTGTCGTCTCTGGATTGTGACTTTCTGTTTGCAATTCTTCAGTAGGGACCCCAACTCAGCATCAACACGCAAAGACAGAGAATTCTCCTAGGGTTGATTTTTGTTTGTTTTTTTGTTTTTGTTTTTTTTGTTTTTTGTTTTTTTTGTTTTTTGTTTTTTTTGTTTGTTTTTGTTTTGTTTTTTTGTGGTGGTGTGTTTTAGTAGATAACGTTTCTTGGGGGGAAGCATGCGATAAAAAAAGAGTGGGTGTGTGGATGTCAGCAAGTACACCAGCTCCTATCCTCTCCACGTGTGGATGCCATCGCTGCTTCGCACTTTCTTCGTACTGTGATTATCATTCAAGACTTCCCCACCAAAAACACGGCCACACAAAAGCGGTCTAGAACATGACTGTCTGGAAGAGCATCAGAGTTCTCGACCTCTCTACTGCTGCAACCGTTCTGTCGGGTTTTGCGCATTTTTCAGTTTTATATTACACTATAGACAAAGACAATCGAATTGAAAGGTGTAAACACCAGGAAGAGGTAGTTGAAATCTCAGGGGCACACAATGAAGAAGGCGGACTTGGAAAATCTGATCTTCACGGGACAGATTGAGAGAAAGAGGGACAGAGGAAATCCACGCATAACATAATTGATGGGCTTGAGCAAATCGATGGCGGAACAAGGTTTGGGAGAAATAACAAAAAGACAAAACTTACTAACAGCTACAAAGGACAGTGGAGAGCTATGATCGCCTACGTCCTAAAGAGACACGGCACACAAAAGAAAGAAGCTGTGCATAGGTGTAAGGTATTTTACGATTCGACAGTGAGTACAAACCACCGCCACTCAGTTCGACGCGTTTCGGAGCAAGGTTCTGACGAGTACGGTATAGTCTCAAATTACAGTCACAATCCGGGTCACATATTGCTAAGAATTTTTTTATTGTTTAGGAAAATAAAAAATAACCTATGATTTTCATTATAATTATTATCTTACCTTGTCTAGACAACACATTATATAACAGAAACTAGTTTTAAGTCTTAATTACATCCATGCTGGTATGAGGACTCAGATATTTCGATAGACCATAATATAGACTTTAGCAATCAATCTTAAACGACTGAAATCTGATAGCTACGCAGTTGCAAAAATCAATAACGTCGTTCCAATTTACTTATTTTAATATTTTTACTTTCGTGTTCTCTTGCTAAAAAAATTTATATCTTAATTACAAAAAAAACTTAGGCAATTACGCTTGGCCTACTTATCGTGACGTGAATGATTCAGCAGGACACTGATCCCATGTTTGTGGTCTTGTGTCAAAACTATTCTAATCTTAAAAAAAATTTAATTACGCTTATCAAAAATCTCTTCATCAATATATACGGCTATATAGATTGTGCTAAGCTAAAAACGGTCGACCTGAATATTCATAGAAGTTTTTTATGTTCGTTAAGCAAACAGTATTTAGCAAGAATGGTCAGGTGGCCTAGTGGGCAAGAATGATCACGTTGCCTAGTGAGCAAGAATGGTCTCGTGGCTGAGTGGTTAGAACGTTCGCTTTCCGAGACCCGGGTTCGAATCTCACCATGGTCTGTTTGTCAAGAAGGTGACCTTTTGGTGTTATCGGCATGGTGTGGTGATGCCAATGTACGCCGACTTTGGAAAGTTCTTGAAAACCATACCGCGGTTTGACCCAAACTGTGCGGATGAAATTGGGGAGACAGAACTATTTGGGATCTGCTGATGGTCGTGCTAACACGAAGTCACAAGTCATCGTGACCGAGGGTGTGAGCGTACTGGCCTTGTTCATGTCAGATAATTCTCTCTCTCTCTCTCTCTCTCTCTCTCTCTCTCTCTCTCTCTCTCAGAGACTGTAACTACGGTTCGTACAGCGTAGTATATACCATTATTATTATTATTAATAATAATAAATATGAATAAATAAATAAATAACATGATTAAATATATGTTAAAGCAAATCAAAATTATTTTTATCTCCTGATGAGTGGATTTCAAGATCTGTAAAATTCTGAGAAGATATAGGTAATCATTTTACCTATTAATATCAGTGTATATATATATATATATATATATATATATATATATATATATATATATATATATATATATTATAAAGAAGTAATTATACAAAGAATTAGGAATGTTAATGTGATTAATGGCGAAATCCCTTCGCTAACAATTATTAAGACTCAATGAGATATTAACTTACTATTAATTCCCTGAATAACACGATCCTAATATTTGAATTGTTGAACAGATGGAATTAATGATCCTGTGCCTAGTACTTTCGACAATTTTCAAATTGTCATCGTCAAGGCGTAATAGTTCCATTTACAAGTAAACTCCAATATATATATATATATATATATATATATATATATATATATATATATATATATAAGAGCCTGACCATCTCAGATCTCTATGAAGGAACAAGAAACCCAGTCCTAAAAAGGAAACAAGGGATAAACTTCTATTCCTGTTCAAAAGACCGGGAAGATGCATGAATTTTTCGGCATAAAAAAAATTTGGTACATTCCGTAAATTCTATTTGAATCACTTTCACAATACTCCAACACACTTCCCCTCAGCTGTTCTGTTACTACTGGTAACACCTATGGAATGCCTTCTCTGGAATGCTATGGAACTCCGCCGTCACTTTTCCCAGAATTTTCTTTCGCGACTCAAATCGCTTTCCTTTCAACTTGGACTACAGCCAAAAGTCACATGAAATCTGAGCCGTTGTTTGCACAGTTCAGCATATCCTTCCATACGGAGTAGATCCGGACACTCTCATCATGCAAAATCCTTCATTAAAATGTAATGCATTGATCTTGTGCTTATTCACACTTCGTGAGCAATTTCTTGGTTTGTTACACGACGGTCTGTCATGACTATTCACCGAACTTTCTCAATCGGATCCTCTTTCGGCTTGTGATTGGCTTGGCTGAGCTTGTCTAGTTCTACTCTGAGACGCGCCCATGCTTGAAGAGGTTGTACTATTCCTTGATCTGAGTTTTACCCATGACATCATCGCCAAAAGCCTGCAGAATCTTCTGAATGATTTGAGCTTGAGTTTTACCAAGCATTTGCAAAACTTGATACAATGCTCTGCGGAGCGTTCAATCATCTTGCGTGAAAACGAAAATCCAAAGAGCGAGCACGACACGTCTGTATTCTAGGCATAACAACCAGGAACTAACGCAGCCTACTGGTGCGAAGATTTTTACGCATACGCATGAAGTGTAGTGTCACATATTTTTGCCCATGCGGCAATATGTTTGGAGATGAAAAATAAAGTCGGGTACTTTGTGAAC
>OZ038492.1:34288617-34313617 GCA_964036315.1 Acanthosepion esculentum | reverse complement strand
TTGAATGAGAACCAAAGACAGATCTTTCACTTAACCTGCGTTGATTATCACAAGTCGGCTAAGATTACAGATTGAAACCGCTAGATGCAACTTCACCTGTTCAATTTTTCTGACACTCGACCCATGCAGCCACCAATATTACAGCCCTATGGACCCATCCCTGATATTTCTACAATCTTACGCGAACGCAGAATGCGCTTTGCACGACACTGCTGACGAGCAAAACAAGAACTCGAGAGTGATCTACTGCTCTGGTCACCTAGCCATGGAACAAGACGAATTTGTCGCCCAGCAACCACCTACATTGACCAGCTATGTTATGACACAGAACGCCACCCTAAGGACCTTCTGACCTTGATAATAGTTTCCCCTGTATATCTGTGTAAAAAAAACAACCACAAATGCACAGATATTCTGCATAGATAAAGCCCTTTGTAGGGTGTGAGCTGTGCTTGTAATTTCCTGAAGTTATGGGACTGCAAAAGATTCTTTCAGTGAGCCGACCAGAACCTTCCCGATCAAACCAAGGAATCGAACTACGACTGGAATTATTAGTTTTAATGTGCCACGTTTTTGAGATTTCTACTTCAAGTGTCTTGTATTTTGATAGATTTCTTTTAATTTTGAAGATCTTCAAAGCTACATTAGAATCTGCAGAAATTGCCATGTCAAATAAGAAAACACATTCTGTTTTTTGTGATCTTTTGTTGCTATGTTTGGGCAGTTAGCTTTGATCGTTCTATATGTGTGTATTGTAATGTCCCATAAAATTGTTACAGGTCCTGTGTCTCTATCCGCGTCCGGGTGGTGTTCGTACCAATTATTATTATTATTATTTGAGAAAACAATACGCCACCAAAGTGACACTGGGGTACAAAACCCAACATAGCCATCAAGACACCCTATCTGATAAGTGTTTACTAGATGCATATATCACAGTCAAATGTACGCAATATGGTGACATGTTTTGAATAAAGAATCTCGTAATATTATCAACATAATTATTATTATTATTATTATTATTATTATTATTATTATTATTATTATTATTATTATTATTATTATTATATTTTGTAATACAAACATTTACCGGGTCATTGACCGGGATCTATTTGACGATAAACTACGTCCAACAGCAAGGCCTTCTATCACGAGGGTTTTTTGGGGAGCGTGGAACCAGAGCTAGTGTTCCCAGGTCCACGCTGACCCGGGTTGGTAGCACCTGTTAGGGCCCCAACTATGGGTAAATAGTTAACCCCTAAACCGGGTTTAAAAACCTTCAATACATTTTTTAGGAAAAAATATTACCAGCAATACATTTTGATAAATAATTATTACCATTATTTTGTAACTAATTATTACCAGTAATACATTTTTGAAGAAAAAATATTACCAGCAATACATTTTTTTAAAAATATTATCAACAATAAAAATCTTGTCAGCATTAAATAACCCATTGAGGTTGATATGCCATAAAACAAAACAAACCAAACCAAAAATATTACCAACAATAAAAATCTTGTCAGCATTAAATAACCCATTGAGGTTGATATGCCATAAAACAAAACAAACCAAACCAAAAATATTACCAACAATGAAAATCTTGTCGGCATTAAATAACCCATTGAGGTTGATATGCCATAAGACAAAACAAATCAAACCAAAAATATTACCAACAATAAAAATCTTGTCAGCATTAAATAACCCATTGAGGTTGATATGCCATAAAACAAAACAAACCAAACCAAAAATATTACCAACAATAAAAATCTTGTCAGCATTAAATAACCCATTGAGGTTGATATGCCATAAAACAAAACAAACCAAACCAAAAATATTACCAACAATAAAAATCTTGTCAGCATTAAAAAACCCATTGAGGTTGATATGCCATAAAACAAAACAAACCAAACCGAAAATATTACCAACAATAAAAATCTTGTCAGCATTAAAAAACCCATTGAGGTTGATATGCCATAAAACAAAACAAACCAAACCAAAAATATTACCAACAATAAAAATCTTGTCGGCATTAAATAACCCATTGAGGTTGATATGCCATAAAACAAAACAAACCAAACCAAAAATATTACCAACAATAAAAATCTTGTCGGCATTAAATAACCCATTGAGGTTGATATGCCATAAAACGAAACAAATCAAACCAAAAATATTACCAACAATAAAAATCTTGTCGGCATTAAATAACCCATTGAGGTTGATATGCCATAAAACAAAACAAACCAAACCAAAAATATTACCAACAATAAAAATCTTGTCGGCATTAAATAACCCATTGAGGTTGATATGCCATAAAACAAAACAAACCAATCCAAAAATATTACCAACAATAAAAATCTTGTCAGCATTAAAAAACCCATTGAGGTTGATATGCCATAAAACAAAACAAACCAAACCAAAAATATTACCAACAATAAAAATCTTGTCAGCATTAAAAAACCCATTGAGGTTGATATGCCATAAAACAAAACAAACCAAACCAAAAATATTACCAACAATAAAAATCTTGTCAGCATTAAAAAACCCATTGAGGTTGATATGCCATAAAACAAAACAAACCAAACCAAAAATATTACCAACAATAAAAATCTTGTCGGCATTAAATAACCCATTGAGGTTGATATGCCATAAAACAAAACAAACCAAACCAAAAATATTACCAACAATAAAAATCTTGTCGGCATTAAATAACCCATTGAGGTTGATATGCCATAAAACAAAACAAACCAAACCAAAAATATTACCAACAATAAAAATCTTGTCAGCATTAAATAACCCATTGAGGTTGATATGCCATAAAACAAAACAAACCAAACCAAAAATATTACCAACAATAAAAATCTTGTCAGCATTAAATAACCCATTGAGGTTGATATGCCATAAAACAAAACAAACCAAACCAAAAATATTACCAACAATAAAAATCTTGTCGGCATTAAATAACCCATTGAGGTTGATATGCCATAAAACAAAACAAACCAAACCAAAAATATTACCAACAATAAAAATCTTGTCAGCATTAAATAACCCATTGAGGTTGATATGCCATAAAACAAAACAAACCAAACCAAAAATATTACCAACAATAAAAATCTTGTCAGCATTAAATAACCCATTGAGGTTGATATGCCATAAAACAAAACAAACCAAACCAAAAATATTACCAACAATAAAAATCTTGTCGGCATTAAATAACCCATTGAGGTTGATATGCCATAAAACAAAACAAACCAAACCAAAAATATTACCAACAATAAAAATCTTGTCGGCATTAAATAACCCATTGAGGTTGATATGCCATAAAACGAAACAAATCAAACCAAAAATATTACCAACAATAAAAATCTTGTCAGCATTAAATAACCCATTGAGGTTGATATGCCATAAAACAAAACAAACCAAACCAAAAATATTACCAACAATAAAAATCTTGTCAGCATTAAATAACCCATTGAGGTTGATATGCCATAAAACAAAACAAACCAAACCAAAAATATTACCAACAATAAAAATCTTGTCGGCATTAAATAACCCATTGAGGTTGATATGCCATAAAACAAAACAAACCAAACCAAAAATATTACCAACAATAAAAATCTTGTCAGCATTAAATAACCCATTGAGGTTGATATGCCATAAAACAAAACAAACCAAACCAAAAATATTACCAACAATAAAAATCTTGTCAGCATTAAATAACCCATTGAGGTTGATATGCCATAAAACAAAACAAACCAAACCAAAAATATTACCAACAATAAAAATCTTGTCAGCATTAAATAACCCATTGAGGTTGATATGCCATAAAACAAAACAAACCAAACCAAAAATATTACCAACAATAAAAATCTTGTCGGCATTAAATAACCCATTGAGGTTGATATGCCATAAAACAAAACAAACCAAACCAAAAATATTACCAACAATAAAAATCTTGTCGGCATTAAATAACCCATTGAGGTTGATATGCCATAAAACAAAACAAACCAAACCAAAAATATTACCAACAATAAAAATCTTGTCAGCATTAAATAACCCATTGAGGTTGATATGCCATAAAACAAAACAAACCAAACCAAAAATATTACCAACAATAAAAATATTGTCAGCATTAAATAACCCATTGAGGTTGATATGCCATAAAACAAAACAAACCAAACCAAAAATATTACCAACAATAAAAATCTTGTCGGCATTAAATAACCCATTGAGGTTGATATGCCATAAAACAAAACAAACCAAACCAAAAATATTACCAACAATAAAAATCTTGTCAGCATTAAATAACCCATTGAGGTTGATATGCCATAAAACAAAACAAACCAAACCAAAAATATTACCAACAATAAAAATCTTGTCAGCATTAAATAACCCATTGAGGTTGATATGCCATAAAACAAAACAAACCAAACCAAAAATATTACCAACAATAAAAATCTTGTCAGCATTAAATAACCCATTGAGGTTGATATGCCATAAAACAAAACAAACCAAACCAAAAATATTACCAACAATAAAAATCTTGTCAGCATTAAATAACCCATTGAGGTTGATATGCCATAAAACAAAACAAACCAAACCAAAAATATTACCAACAATAAAAATCTTGTCAGCATTAAATAACCCATTGAGGTTGATATGCCATAAAACAAAATAAACCAAACCAAAAATATTACCAACAATAAAAATCTTGTCAGCATTAAATAACCCATTGAGGTTGATATGCCATAAAACAAAACAAACCAAACCAAAAATATTACCAACAATAAAAATCTTGTCAGCATTAAATAACCCATTGAGGTTGATATGCCATAAAACAAAACAAACCAAACCAAAAATATTACCAACAATAAAAATCTTGTCAGCATTAAAAAACCCATTGAGGTTGATATGCCATAAAACAAAACAAACCAAACCGAAAATATTACCAACAATAAAAATCTTGTCAGCATTAAAAAACCCATTGAGGTTGATATGCCATAAAACAAAACAAACCAAACCAAAAATATTACCAACAATAAAAATCTTGTCGGCATTAAATAACCCATTGAGGTTGATATGCCATAAAACAAAACAAACCAAACCAAAAATATTACCAACAATAAAAATCTTGTCGGCATTAAATAACCCATTGAGGTTGATATGCCATAAAACGAAACAAATCAAACCAAAAATATTACCAACAATAAAAATCTTGTCGGCATTAAATAACCCATTGAGGTTGATATGCCATAAAACAAAACAAACCAAACCAAAAATATTACCAACAATAAAAATCTTGTCGGCATTAAATAACCCATTGAGGTTGATATGCCATAAAACAAAACAAACCAATCCAAAAATATTACCAACAATAAAAATCTTGTCAGCATTAAAAAACCCATTGAGGTTGATATGCCATAAAACAAAACAAACCAAACCAAAAATATTACCAACAATAAAAATCTTGTCAGCATTAAAAAACCCATTGAGGTTGATATGCCATAAAACAAAACAAACCAAACCAAAAATATTACCAACAATAAAAATCTTGTCAGCATTAAAAAACCCATTGAGGTTGATATGCCATAAAACAAAACAAACCAAACCAAAAATATTACCAACAATAAAAATCTTGTCTGCATTAAATAACCCATTGAGGTTGATATGCCATAAAACAAAACAAACCAAACCAAAAATATTACCAACAATAAAAATCTTGTCGGCATTAAATAACCCATTGAGGTTGATATGCCATAAAACAAAACAAACCAAACCAAAAATATTACCAACAATAAAAATCTTGTCAGCATTAAATAACCCATTGAGGTTGATATGCCATAAAACAAAACAAACCAAACCAAAAATATTACCAACAATAAAAATCTTGTCAGCATTAAATAACCCATTGAGGTTGATATGCCATAAAACAAAACAAACCAAACCAAAAATATTACCAACAATAAAAATCTTGTCAGCATTAAATAACCCATTGAGGTTGATATGCCATAAAACAAAATAAACCAAACCAAAAATATTACCAACAATAAAAATCTTGTCAGCATTAAATAACCCATTGAGGTTGATATGCCATAAAACAAAACAAACCAAACCAAAAATATTACCAACAATAAAAATCTTGTCAGCATTAAATAACCCATTGAGGTTGATATGCCATAAAACAAAACAAACCAAACCAAAAATATTACCAACAATAAAAATCTTGTCAGCATTAAAAAACCCATTGAGGTTGATATGCCATAAAACAAAACAAACCAAACCGAAAATATTACCAACAATAAAAATCTTGTCAGCATTAAAAAACCCATTGAGGTTGATATGCCATAAAACAAAACAAACCAAACCAAAAATATTACCAACAATAAAAATCTTGTCGGCATTAAATAACCCATTGAGGTTGATATGCCATAAAACAAAACAAACCAAACCAAAAATATTACCAACAATAAAAATCTTGTCGGCATTAAATAACCCATTGAGGTTGATATGCCATAAAACGAAACAAATCAAACCAAAAATATTACCAACAATAAAAATCTTGTCGGCATTAAATAACCCATTGAGGTTGATATGCCATAAAACAAAACAAACCAAACCAAAAATATTACCAACAATAAAAATCTTGTCGGCATTAAATAACCCATTGAGGTTGATATGCCATAAAACAAAACAAACCAATCCAAAAATATTACCAACAATAAAAATCTTGTCAGCATTAAAAAACCCATTGAGGTTGATATGCCATAAAACAAAACAAACCAAACCAAAAATATTACCAACAATAAAAATCTTGTCAGCATTAAAAAACCCATTGAGGTTGATATGCCATAAAACAAAACAAACCAAACCAAAAATATTACCAACAATAAAAATCTTGTCAGCATTAAAAAACCCATTGAGGTTGATATGCCATAAAACAAAACAAACCAAACCAAAAATATTACCAACAATAAAAATCTTGTCTGCATTAAATAACCCATTGAGGTTGATATGCCATAAAACAAAACAAACCAAACCAAAAATATTACCAACAATAAAAATCTTGTCGGCATTAAATAACCCATTGAGGTTGATATGCCATAAAACAAAACAAACCAAACCAAAAATATTACCAACAATAAAAATCTTGTCAGCATTAAATAACCCATTGAGGTTGATATGCCATAAAACAAAACAAACCAAACCAAAAATATTACCAACAATAAAAATCTTGTCAGCATTAAATAACCCATTGAGGTTGATATGCCATAAAACAAAACAAACCAAACCAAAAATATTACCAACAATAAAAATCTTGTCGGCATTAAATAACCCATTGAGGTTGATATGCCATAAAACAAAACAAACCAAACCAAAAATATTACCAACAATAAAAATCTTGTCAGCATTAAATAACCCATTGAGGTTGATATGCCATAAAACAAAACAAACCAAACCAAAAATATTACCAACAATAAAAATCTTGTCAGCATTAAATAACCCATTGAGGTTGATATGCCATAAAACAAAACAAACCAAACCAAAAATATTACCAACAATAAAAATCTTGTCGGCATTAAATAACCCATTGAGGTTGATATGCCATAAAACAAAACAAACCAAACCAAAAATATTACCAACAATAAAAATCTTGTCGGCATTAAATAACCCATTGAGGTTGATATGCCATAAAACGAAACAAATCAAACCAAAAATATTACCAACAATAAAAATCTTGTCAGCATTAAATAACCCATTGAGGTTGATATGCCATAAAACAAAACAAACCAAACCAAAAATATTACCAACAATAAAAATCTTGTCAGCATTAAATAACCCATTGAGGTTGATATGCCATAAAACAAAACAAACCAAACCAAAAATATTACCAACAATAAAAATCTTGTCGGCATTAAATAACCCATTGAGGTTGATATGCCATAAAACAAAACAAACCAAACCAAAAATATTACCAACAATAAAAATCTTGTCAGCATTAAATAACCCATTGAGGTTGATATGCCATAAAACAAAACAAACCAAACCAAAAATATTACCAACAATAAAAATCTTGTCAGCATTAAATAACCCATTGAGGTTGATATGCCATAAAACAAAACAAACCAAACCAAAAATATTACCAACAATAAAAATCTTGTCAGCATTAAATAACCCATTGAGGTTGATATGCCATAAAACAAAACAAACCAAACCAAAAATATTACCAACAATAAAAATCTTGTCGGCATTAAATAACCCATTGAGGTTGATATGCCATAAAACAAAACAAACCAAACCAAAAATATTACCAACAATAAAAATCTTGTCGGCATTAAATAACCCATTGAGGTTGATATGCCATAAAACAAAACAAACCAAACCAAAAATATTACCAACAATAAAAATCTTATCAGCATTAAATAACCCATTGAGGTTGATATGCCATAAAACAAAACAAACCAAACCAAAAATATTACCAACAATAAAAATCTTGTCAGCATTAAATAACCCATTGAGGTTGATATGCCATAAAACAAAACAAACCAAACCAAAAATATTACCAACAATAAAAATCTTGTCGGCATTAAATAACCCATTGAGGTTGATATGCCATAAAACAAAACAAACCAAACCAAAAATATTACCAACAATAAAAATCTTGTCAGCATTAAATAACCCATTGAGGTTGATATGCCATAAAACAAAACAAACCAAACCAAAAATATTACCAACAATAAAAATCTTGTCAGCATTAAATAACCCATTGAGGTTGATATGCCATAAAACAAAACAAACCAAACCAAAAATATTACCAACAATAAAAATCTTGTCAGCATTAAATAACCCATTGAGGTTGATATGCCATAAAACAAAACAAACCAAACCAAAAATATTACCAACAATAAAAATCTTGTCAGCATTAAATAACCCATTGAGGTTGATATGCCATAAAACAAAACAAACCAAACCAAAAATATTACCAACAATAAAAATCTTGTCAGCATTAAATAACCCATTGAGGTTGATATGCCATAAAACAAAATAAACCAAACCAAAAATATTACCAACAATAAAAATCTTGTCAGCATTAAATAACCCATTGAGGTTGATATGCCATAAAACAAAACAAACCAAACCAAAAATATTACCAACAATAAAAATCTTGTCAGCATTAAATAACCCATTGAGGTTGATATGCCATAAAACAAAACAAACCAAACCAAAAATATTACCAACAATAAAAATCTTGTCAGCATTAAATAACCCATTGAGGTTGATATGCCATAAAACAAAACAAACCAAACCAAAAATATTACCAACAATAAAAATCTTGTCGGCATTAAATAACCCATTGAGGTTGATATGCCATAAAACAAAACAAACCAAACCAAAAATATTACCAACAATAAAAATCTTGTCGGCATTAAATAACCCATTGAGGTTGATATGCCATAAAACAAAACAAACCAAACCAAAAATATTACCAACAATAAAAATCTTGTCAGCATTAAATAACCCATTGAGGTTGATATGCCATAAAACAAAACAAACCAAACCAAAAATATTACCAACAATAAAAATCTTGTCAGCATTAAATAACCCATTGAGGTTGATATGCCATAAAACAAAACAAACCAAACCAAAAATATTACCAACAATAAAAATCTTGTCGGCATTAAATAACCCATTGAGGTTGATATGCCATAAAACAAAACAAACCAAACCAAAAATATTACCAACAATAAAAATCTTGTCAGCATTAAATAACCCATTGAGGTTGATATGCCATAAAACAAAACAAACCAAACCAAAAATATTACCAACAATAAAAATCTTGTCAGCATTAAATAACCCATTGAGGTTGATATGCCATAAAACAAAACAAACCAAACCAAAAATATTACCAACAATAAAAATCTTGTCAGCATTAAATAACCCATTGAGGTTGATATGCCATAAAACAAAACAAACCAAACCAAAAATATTACCAACAATAAAAATCTTGTCAGCATTAAATAACCCATTGAGGTTGATATGCCATAAAACAAAACAAACCAAACCAAAAATATTACCAACAATAAAAATCTTGTCAGCATTAAATAACCCATTGAGGTTGATATGCCATAAAACAAAACAAACCAAACCAAAAATATTACCAACAATAAAAATCTTGTCAGCATTAAATAACCCATTGAGGTTGATATGCCATAAAACAAAACAAACCAAACCAAAAATATTACCAACAATAAAAATCTTGTCAGCATTAAATAACCCATTGAGGTTGATATGCCATAAAACAAAACAAACCAAACCAAAAATATTACCAACAATAAAAATCTTGTCAGCATTAAATAACCCATTGAGGTTGATATGCCATAAAACAAAACAAACCAAACCAAAAATATTACCAACAATAAAAATCTTGTCGGCATTAAATAACCCATTGAGGTTGATATGCCATAAAACAAAACAAACCAAACCAAAAATATTACCAACAATAAAAATCTTGTCGGCATTAAATAACCCATTGAGGTTGATATGCCATAAAACAAAACAAACCAAACCAAAAATATTACCAACAATAAAAATCTTGTCGGCATTAAATAACCCATTGAGGTTGATATGCCATAAAACAAAACAAACCAAACCAAAAATATTACCAACAATAAAAATCTTGTCGGCATTAAACAACCCATTGAGGTTGATATGCCATAAAACAAAACAAACCAAACCAAAAATATTACCAACAATAAAAATCTTGTCAGCATTAAATAACCCATTGAGGTTGATATGCCATAAAACAAAACAAACCAAACCAAAAATATTACCAACAATAAAAATCTTGTCAGCATTAAATAACCCATTGAGGTTGATATGCCATAAAACAAAACAAACCAAACCAAAAATATTACCAACAATAAAAATCTTGTCAGCATTAAATAACCCATTGAGGTTGATATGCCATAAAACAAAACAAACCAAACCAAAAATATTACCAACAATAAAAATCTTGTCGGCATTAAATAACCCATTGAGGTTGATATGCCATAAAACAAAACAAACCAAACCAAAAATATTACCAACAATAAAAATCTTGTCAGCATTAAATAACCCATTGAGGTTGATATGCCATAAAACAAAACAAACCAAACCAAAAATATTACCAACAATAAAAATCTTGTCAGCATTAAATAACCCATTGAGGTTGATATGCCATAAAACAAAACAAACCAAACCAAAAATATTACCAACAATAAAAATCTTGTCGGCATTAAATAACCCATTGAGGTTGATATGCCATAAAACAAAACAAATCAAACCAAAAATATTACCAACAATAAAAATCTTGTCAGCATTAAATAACCCATTGAGGTTGATATGCCATAAAACAAAACAAACCAAACCAAAAATATTACCAACAATAAAAATCTTGTCAGCATTAAATAACCCATTGAGGTTGAGATGCCATAAAACAAAACAAACCAAACCAAAAATATTAACAACAATAAAAATCTTGTCAGCATTAAATAACCCATTGAGGTTGATATGCCATAAAACAAAACAAACCAAACCAAAAATATTACCAACAATAAAAATCTTGTCAGCATTAAATAACCCATTGAGGTTGATATGCCATAAAACAAAACAAACCAAACCAAAAATATTACCAACAATAAAAATCTTGTCAGCATTAAATAACCCATTGAGGTTGATATGCCATAAAACAAAACAAACCAAACCAAAAATATTACCAACAATAAAAATCTTGTCAGCATTAAATAACCCATTGAGGTTGATATGCCATAAAACAAAACAAACCAAACCAAAAATATTACCAACAATAAAAATCTTGTCAGCATTAAATAACCCATTGAGGTTGATATGCCATAAAACAAAACAAATCAAACCAAAAATATTACCAACAATAAAAATCTTGTCAGCATTAAATAACCCATTGAGGTTGATATGCCATAAAACAAAACAAACCAAACCAAAAATATTACCAACAATAAAAATCTTGTCAGCATTAAATAACCCATTGAGGTTGATATGCCATAAAACAAAACAAACCAAACCAAAAATATTACCAACAATAAAAATCTTGTCGGCATTAAATAACCCATTGAGGTTGATATGCCATAAAACAAAACAAATCAAACCAAAAATATTACCAACAATAAAAATCTTGTCAGCATTAAATAACCCATTGAGGTTGATATGCCATAAAACAAAACAAACCAAACCAAAAATATTACCAACAATAAAAATCTTGTCAGCATTAAATAACCCATTGAGGTTGATATGCCATAAAACAAAACAAACCAAACCAAAAATATTACCAACAATAAAAATCTTGTCGGCATTAAATAACCCATTGAGGTTGATATGCCATAAAACAAAACAAACCAAACCAAAAATATTACCAACAATAAAAATCTTGTCAGCATTAAATAACCCATTGAGGTTGATATGCCATAAAACAAAACAAACCAAACCAAAAATATTACCAACAATAAAAATCTTGTCAGCATTAAATAACCCATTGAGGTTGATATGCCATAAAACAAAACAAACCAAACCAAAAATATTACCAACAATAAAAATCTTGTCAGCATTAAATAACCCATTGAGGTTGATATGCCATGAAACAAAACAAACCAAACCAAAAATAAACCAACAATAAAAATCTTGTCAGCATTAAATAACCCATTGAGGTTGATATGCCATAAAACAAAACAAACCAAACCAAAAATATTACCAACAATAAAAATCTTGTCGGCATTAAATAACCCATTGAGGTTGATATGCCATAAAACAAAACAAACCAAACCAAAAATATTACCAACAATAAAAATCTTGTCAGCATTAAATAACCCATTGAGGTTGATATGCCATAAAACAAAACAAACCAAACCAAAAATATTACCAACAATAAAAATCTTGTCAGCATTAAATAACCCATTGAGGTTGATATGCCATAAAACAAAACAAACCAAACCAAAAATATTACCAACAATAAAAATCTTGTCGGCATTAAATAACCCATTGAGGTTGATATGCCATAAAACAAAACAAATCAAACCAAAAATATTACCAACAATAAAAATCTTGTCAGCATTAAATAACCCATTGAATTGATATGCCATAAAACAAAACAAACCAAACCAAAAATATTACCAACAATAAAAATCTTGTCAGCATTAAATAACCCATTGAGGTTGATATGCCATAAAACAAAACAAACCAAACCAAAAATATTACCAACAATAAAAATCTTGTCAGCATTAAATAACCCATTGAGGTTGATATGCCATAAAACAAAACAAACCAAACCAAAAATATTACCAACAATAAAAATCTTGTCAGCATTAAATAACCCATTGAGGTTGATATGCCATAAAACAAAACAAACCAAACCAAAAATATTACCAACAATAAAAATCTTGTCGGCATTAAATAACCCATTGATGTTGATATGCCATAAAACAAAACAAACCAAACCAAAAATATTACCAACAATAAAAATCTTGTCAGCATTAAATAACCCATTGAGGTTGATATGCCATAAAACAAAACAAACCAAACCAAAAATATTACCAACAATAAAAATCTTGTCAGCATTAAATAACCCATTGAGGTTGATATGCCATAAAACAAAACAAACCAAACCAAAAATATTACCAACAATAAAAATCTTGTCGGCATTAAATAACCCATTGAGGTTGATATGCCATAAAACAAAACAAACCAAACCAAAAATATTACCAACAATAAAAATCTTGTCAGCATTAAATAACCCATTGAGGTTGATATGCCATAAAACAAAACAAACCAAACCAAAAATATTACCAACAATAAAAATCTTGTCAGCATTAAATAACCCATTGAGGTTGATATGCCATAAAACAAAACAAACCAAACCAAAAATATTACCAACAATAAAAATCTTGTCAGCATTAAATAACCCATTGAGGTTGATATGCCATAAAACAAAACAAACCAAACCAAAAATATTACCAACAATAAAAATCTTGTCAGCATTAAATAACCCATTGAGGTTGATATGCCATAAAACAAAACAAACCAAACCAAAAATATTACCAACAATAAAAATCTTGTCGGCATTAAATAACCCATTGAGGTTGATATGCCATAAAACAAAACAAACCAAACCAAAAATATTACCAACAATAAAAATCTTGTCAGCATTAAATAACCCATTGAGGTTGATATGCCATAAAACAAAACAAACCAAACCAAAAATATTACCAACAATAAAAATCTTGTCAGCATTAAATAACCCATTGAGGTTGATATGCCATAAAACAAAACAAACCAAACCAAAAATATTACCAACAATAAAAATCTTGTCAGCATTAAATAACCCATTGAGGTTGATATGCCATAAAACAAAACAAACCAAACCAAAAATATTACCAACAATAAAAATCTTGTCGGCATTAAATAACCCATTGAGGTTGATATGCCATAAGTCAAAACAAATCAAACCAAAAATATTACCAACAATAAAAATCTTGTCAGCATTAAATAACCCATTGAGGTTGATATGCCATAAAACAAAACAAACCAAACCAAAAATATTACCAACAATAAAAATCTTGTCAGCATTAAATAACCCATTGAGGTTGATATGCCATAAAACAAAACAAACCAAACCAAAAATATTACCAACAATAAAAATCTTGTCAGCATTAAATAACCCATTGAGGTTGATATGCCATAAAACAAAACAAATCAAACCAAAAATATTACCAACAATAAAAATCTTGTCAGCATTAAATAACCCTTTGAGGTTGATATGCCATAAAACAAAACAAACCAAACCAAAAATATTACCAACAATAAAAATCTTGTCAGCATTAAATAACCCATTGAGGTTGATATGCCATAAAACAAAACAAACCAAACCAAAAATATTACCAACAATAAAAATCTTTTCGGCATTAAATAACCCATTGAGGTTGATATGCCATAAAACAAAACAAACCAAACCAAAAATATTACCAACAATAAAAATCTTGTCAGCATTAAATAACCCATTGAGGTTGATATGCCATAAAACAAAACAAACCAAACCAAAAATATTACCAACAATAAAAATCTTGTCAGCATTAAAAAACCCATTGAGGTTGATATGCCATAAAACAAAACAAACCAAACCAAAAATATTACCAACAATAAAAATCTTGTCGGCATTAAATAACCCATTGAGGTTGATATGCCATAAAACAAAACAAACCAAACCAAAAATATTACCAACAATAAAAATCTTGTCAGCATTAAATAACCCATTGAGGTTGATATGCCATAAAACAAAACAAACCAAACCAAAAATATTACCAACAATAAAAATCTTGTCGGCATTAAATAACCCATTGAGGTTGATATGCCATAAAACAAAACAAACCAAACCAAAAATATTACCAACAATAAAAATCTTGTCAGCATTAAATAACCCATTGAGGTTGATATGCCATAAAACAAAACAAACCAAACCAAAAATATTACCAACAATAAAAATCTTGTCAGCATTAAATAACCCATTGAGGTTGATATGCCATAAAACAAAACAAACCAAACCAAAAATATTACCAACAATAAAAATCTTGTCAGCATTAAATAACCCATTGAGGTTGATATGCCATAAAACAAAACAAACCAAACCAAAAATATTACCAACAATAAAAATCTTGTCGGCATTAAATAACCCATTGATGTTGATATGCCATAAAACAAAACAAACCAAACCAAAAATATTACCAACAATAAAAATCTTGTCAGCATTAAATAACCCATTGAGGTTGATATGCCATAAAACAAAACAAACCAAACCAAAAATATTACCAACAATAAAAATCTTGTCAGCATTAAATAACCCATTGAGGTTGATATGCCATAAAACAAAACAAACCAAACCAAAAATATTACCAACAATAAAAATCTTGTCGGCATTAAATAACCCATTGAGGTTGATATGCCATAAAACAAAACAAACCAAACCAAAAATATTACCAACAATAAAAATCTTGTCAGCATTAAATAACCCATTGAGGTTGATATGCCATAAAACAAAACAAACCAAACCAAAAATATTACCAACAATAAAAATCTTGTCAGCATTAAATAACCCATTGAGGTTGATATGCCATAAAACAAAACAAACCAAACCAAAAATATTACCAACAATAAAAATCTTGTCAGCATTAAATAACCCATTGAGGTTGATATGCCATAAAACAAAACAAACCAAACCAAAAATATTACCAAAAATAAAAATCTTGTCGGCATTAAATAACCCATTGAGGTTTATATGCCATAAGACAAAACAAATCAAACCAAAAATATTACCAACAATAAAAATCTTGTCAGCATTAAATAACCCATTGAGGTTGATATGCCATAAAACAAAACAAACCAAACCAAAAATATTACCAACAATAAAAATCTTGTCAGCATTAAATAACCCATTGAGGTTGATATGCCATAAAACAAAACAAACCAAACCAAAAATATTACCAACAATAAAAATCTTGTCAGCATTAAATAACCCATTGAGGTTGATATGCCATAAAACAAAACAAATCAAACCAAAAATATTACCAACAATAAAAATCTTGTCAGCATTAAATAACCCATTGAGGTTGATATGCCATAAAACAAAACAAAACAAACCAAAAATATTACCAACAATAAAAATCTTGTCGGCATTAAATAACCCATTGAGGTTGATATGCCATAAAACAAAACAAACCAAACCAAAAATATTACCAACAATAAAAATCTTGTCAGCATTAAATAACCCATTGAGGTTGATATGCCATAAAACAAAACAAACCAAACCAAAAATATTACCAACAATAAAAATCTTGTCAGCATTAAATAACCCATTGAGGTTGATATGCCATAAAACAAAACAAACCAAACCAAAAATATTACCAACAATAAAAATCTTGTCGGCATTAAATAACCCATTGAGGTTGATATGCCATAAAACAAAACAAACCAAACCAAAAATATTACCAACAATAAAAATCTTGTCAGCATTAAATAACCCATTGAGGTTGATATGCCATAAAACAAAACAAACCAAACCAAAAATATTACCAACAATAAAAATCTTGTCGGCATTAAATAACCCATTGAGGTTGATATGCCATAAAACAAAACAAACCAAACCAAAAATATTACCAACAATAAAAATCTTGTCAGCATTAAATAACCCATTGAGGTTGATATGCCATAAAACAAAACAAACCAAACCAAAACTATTACCAACAATAAAAATCTTGTCAGCATTAAATAACCCATTGAGGTTGATATGCCATAAAACAAAACAAACCAAACCAAAAATATTACCAACAATAAAAATCTTGTCAGCATTAAATAACCCATTGAGGTTGATATGCCATAAAACAAAACAAACCAAACCAAAAATATTACCAACAATAAAAATCTTGTCGGCATTAAATAACCCATTGAGGTTGATATGCCATAAGACAAAACAAATCAAACCAAAAATATTACCAACAATAAAAATCTTGTCAGCATTAAATAACCCATTGAGGTTGATATGCCATAAAACAAAACAAACCAAACCAAAAATATTACCAACAATAAAAATCTTGTCAGCATTAAATAACCCATTGAGGTTGATATGCCATAAAACAAAACAAACCAAACCAAAAATATTACCAACAATAAAAATCTTGTCAGCATTAAATAACCCATTGAGGTTGATATGCCATAAAACAAAACAAATCAAACCAAAAATATTACCAACAATAAAAATCTTGTCAGCATTAAATAACCCATTGAGGTTGATATGCCATAAAACAAAACAAACCAAACCAAAAATATTACCAACAATAAAAATCTTGTCAGCATTAAATAACCCATTGAGGTTGATATGCCATAAAACAAAACAAACCAAACCAAAAATATTACCAACAATAAAAATCTTGTCAGCATTAAATAACCCATTGAGGTTGATATGCCATAAAACAAAACAAACCAAACCAAAAATATTACCAACAATAAAAATCTTGTCGGCATTAAATAACCCATTGAGGTTGATATGCCATAAAACAAAACAAACCAAACCAAAAATATTACCAACAATAAAAATCTTGTCGGCATTAAATAACCCATTGAGGTTGATATGCCATAAAACAAAACAAACCAAACCAAAAATATTACCAACAATAAAAATCTTGTCGGCATTAAATAACCCATTGAGGTTGATATGCCATAAAACAAAACAAACCAAACCAAAAATATTACCAACAATAAAAATCTTGTCGGCATTAAATAACCCATTGAGGTTTATATGCCATAAAACAAAACAAACCAAACCAAAAATATTACCCACAATAAAAATCTTGTCGGCATTAAATAACCCATTGCGGTTGATATGCCATAAAACAAAACAAACCAAACCAACCTGAGATCTGTTTGCATAAATTCAGATGATAAGTGAGACTTAACATATAAAGTGCTTACATTTTCTTTATAGTGATAATATTCTCTTGAGTAGATGAGCAGTTACATACAGTGCAATCTGTTGAATTTCTTGTAAACAGGAAGTGACAGGTATCTTGACCCGACCCTATTACTTTCTGTTCAGGGTGATCACCTATCGACAAATAACATGAAACCTACGGTAAGGCAATTTAGTAAAATATATTCTCATGTGAAGCGATACTTAACATAAATAGTGTTTATATTTTCTTTACACTGATAATACGCTCCTGAATAGACGAGCAGTTCCACTTTTTTTCATCTCTTGTCTATTGTGGAGGAGGCACGTTGGAGTAATGGATAGAGGCTCGGATTGAGGAATCGGAGAGACGAGTTCGAATTCCAGTCGAATCCATTACATTCACTAACGTGCTAATACCATTGAGAAAAGTATAAATCCTCTTCTTCTCCCCCCATGGGTAAATAACAGGACACACCAGGCTCTATAGCTTTGGATGGCAACTGGTCTAGAAAAAGTTTGCCTCATCAGTCATGTATTGAAAGATACATGATCGCCTAAGCGTGTATCACGCATGGCACATAATTGACCGACTGTATACAGGGATCTTGTTAATATTATTGACTTCACATATATTCATCGTACCCTGGGCTACAATTATTATAAGTAAAACCGTTGTTTTAAGGTACCACATTTTTTTCAAATTCAACGATATATGGGTGCAACCTCCAAAATTCTAGATGACCAGAGATTGGCGTCTGTTGAACTAGTTAGATGCGAACTTCTACTGTAACAGTTATTTCTCGCACTTCCCAGTTGTTGATCTCCCCCCACCGATTCCTTGCTTCCCTGATAACTACAATCTTCAAATATTCAAATGTAAAGTCAATCTCCATCTTGACTTCATAAACCCTGCTCCTTTTTTATCCTTTCCTCAAGAACCTAAAATTTTCAATCTTCTCATTCTCTTTCATTTTCACTACCTGTAACAACCCCCCCCCCCCGCCCAGCCCGCGTTCTAGTGACCTTGTTGCCTTGCTTTGGATTAAACGATTAAAAAACGTTGATCTCTCCTCCGATCTGGCTCTAACATCCCAGTATGGGGAAAACAGGATGGTTACATTCAATGCCTAGAAAACTAGTTGCATTCCATCATCGCCGATCGAACCCTGAACTACCACCAGTCCGGATAAGTGGATGTTCCCTCAGGGAGTCCCCATGTCTTAAGCATCTACTGGGACTTAACCCAACCAAGACCTCAATTGTAACTCGTACATACGATCCATTATTTTCCATAACTTATCCGCATAAACTGTCCCTCTTACTCTGTAAATCTCTATCTTGAGTGGTTCTCGTGTCTTGTACAGCATGAACCTCACTGTACAAAAAAAATTAAATTTCAACATTCTTATACTTCTTTAGTCATAATTTTTAACAGATATATCTTTATCTGACGACACAGCCATATCTAAGAGAAAGATTTTTTTTTAATTTAATCCCTATGCTTAACCTATTAATTTTTTTTCTATTTCTGTCAGTATGAAATTCAAGTCTCAAAGAATAGTTACATCCATAAATTCTATGATAGGTTCCGTGTCATAACCATACCATTCTTTAGTATGCAGTCTTCAAATGAATATATTGTTTAATCTTATCATGTATAAAACTCTAAGTAGTTAAAATTGCACATGGATTTGTGTGTTAGTAAAACGTAGAATATATATATATATATATATATATATATATATATATATATATATATATATGCTTCTGAGATGAGGTATTATGTACAGTATTTACATTAGTCGGACTATTGTCCTCATCTTTGTCTCCATATTTGTCACAACGTCCTCAAGGACACATGGTACAGTGGATAAAGGCGTTGGTTAGATCCAGTGACAGACACAAAGAGTGTGATTTCAATACCCGGTTCAGGCAGTGGAGAACTTTCAGAGGGAAAATTACCAGGAGATAACTGATAACTGACATCCATCAAACATGGCTCGTGGAACTAGAACAGTCTACCCCAGTGATCGAAATAAAGGGTTCGGTTCGAAATTCCAACCACCTGAAGAAGGCCGGAGCGTACAACGGCCGAAACGTTGTGACAAATATGGCGACAAAGATGAGGACAATAGTCCGACTAATGTAAATACTATATATATATGCACCAAAAAGTTTTATTACATTGCACCGATAAAGTCTGTCTATTCAACGTTCTATTATATCTTTCCAGTTTCCGAATGAAGTGTTGTGCATCGGGATTGAAGTCATGAATAATTTTTCCAAAGTACAACACCTCGTTGGGAAAGTGGAAAGATATATAAAAAAAAAAACTGAATAAAAACCATGTCGCTGGAATTTCAAAAAATCACTTGCTTGGCTGAATTCTTGATGCCTAAATACCGCTTAAATGCAATATATATATATATATATATATATATATATATATATATATATATATATATATATATATATTATGTTCAGGAATAAAAAGGTACTTCACACGTTTCACGCACGATTTCATTTTCAAGTCTTCAATATACATATATACTTATATACATATATACATATATATATGTGTGTGTGTGCGCGCGTGCGCGCGTCTGTGTCTGTATGTGCGTGCGTGCGTGCGTGCATGTAGATAGATAGATAGATAGATAGATAGATAGATAGATAGATAGATAGATAGATAGATAGATTTTTGTTTGAATACAATAAGTGGTGTGTAAATAATACTGTTGGCGTTATAAAAGTTATTGAAATTAGGCATATTTTTAATTTACAAATACAGCCATTACACGGTGGCCGTGTTCATAATTAATATTATTAAAGGTTAGTTTCTTATTTAAAATAATAAGGGTCTGTATCATCTTAAAGGACAGACCGTTTTCTATAGCCTTGAATGGCAACTGATCTACCGCAGAAAAAAATGGCAACCTACTGCGGGAAAAAATCTGCCTCGTCAGTCATGTATCGAAAGATATATGATCGCTTAAGCGTGTACCACGCATGGCACATAACTGAACTGATCGTTTAAAAAGGCTTTTTGCAGTTGGAAGCACGTGCCACGTTCGCGCTCCCCATGAGTATATTGAGTAGTGAGATTGATAAAATCCACGCTCGTTTAAATGTGTCCGTATTGAGCTGTGGTCAGAGAGATATAGTGTCCACCTTCTTGACAAGTGGGTGGATATGTCTAACATAATTATCTACGAATATACATATATATATAGATATATATATATATATATATATATATATATATATATATATATATATATATATATATATATATATATATATATATATATTCACGTGCGTGTGTGTGTGTGTATGTAGATAGATAGATAGATAGATAGATAGATAGATAGATAGATAGATAGAAACTCTACCCAATTTCATTCACAGGTTAAATCGTGTTAAGCTTTCCAGGCACTTTCCAACGGTCGCGCCGCTGGGATACAGACCGATATTATCAAGAATTCACATCCCTGACAAATTGACTATGGTGAGGTCTCATAGTCAAGGCTATGGTACCCAGTCCTGCTATTTAACCTATAGCTGGTGGGGAATAGAGATCGATATACGTCCACTTTTTTTTTATTCCAGTGTAAACTGGATATGCATCTACCTTTTTGCTTCTGGCGTTAATTGGATATGGGTCTCCCATTTTGATTCTAGCGTAAACTGGATATGGGTCTCCCATTTTTATTCTAGCGTAAACTGGATATGTGTCTCCCTTTTTTATTCTAGCGTAAACTGGATATGTGTCTCCCATTTTTATTCTTGCGTAAACTGGATATGTGTCTATCTTTTTCTTATTCTAGGGTCTACCTTTTTGACTCAAAGTCTTAAAAAATGATAACCGTTATCAGTTCGTTACAGACTGACGCTATAGAATCGAAAAAACTATACCAGATAACAAAATACACATCCCTTGAACACTTTCAAAGTTACCCACAAATAAAATGTGTAACACATGTAACTACAAGAAAAATAATTATATAATTAAAACCTTAACTTTCCATACAACATTCAACAAATTGCTACGAAGCAGACTCTCCCATCATTTCTAAATACGGAATGTAATGAATGAGAACATTTAGTGGACACGAGAAACGATTATTCTGAAAAACAAGACTGTTTCAAGAGAAATATTTTATAAATTTCAACCGACAATTACGTTAACTGTTCGATCAATTAATGCCGAATGTTTCCTTATAAGGAAACAGTTATCTCACAATTATCATTACCATAAATGAGATTTCATATTGGGTTTAATAAAAGCCAAAGAAAAGGTTATTGTTGACTTTCTTAATTGTGGTCGTCGGAATTCCTTTCTTAATATATGCGTTTGAAATCGAGCGTTGTGTGTGAGCGAATAGCTATCAGCCACAATTTCACTACAGGCTGAGCAATCGTCTTACCCCAGAGATGACGTTTATTTTATAATGACTATAATTGAACAAAAAAATAACGTTTTGAAATGACATTGACGTGAAGCTTTTAAGACAGGTGGTGATATTTTTTTCCTTTAAACTTTTCGTCTTTGGCTTGTCAGGTTAGAGTTGAAATGTAATCAAGTCGTGGAAAATATCGACTGTTGTATGGAAGAGGTCGTTGAATATGGATGGTTATTTGTAGATACGGAAAGTTATTTGTCTAGAAATAAACATCTGTCAAAGGAGGAATAAAATTATAGATATCTTTATAATATAGTTTCGCAAACTACAAATACATGACTACACTGACTTCTCGAAGTGTAGGAAGATTGTGATTCGCTAGGCATGAACTGAGGGAGGATAGCGCGGCTTGAAAATCAGTTTTCAATATCTTGAGCTTTATAAACATACACTGTGGTGTAAAAGTTGTTGGCTATTTTGAGTTGAAATATGATTGGGCTGGCTTGTGTTGCTTTAGTGGATTATCAAGACTTGGGTTATTCAAAGTCGAAATCTTATTTTTATTACACTTGAGACACTAGACAAACATTATTTGTTTTTATACTTGAGCTTATAGGAAATATCAGTTTCCGAATGAAGTGTTGTGCATCGGGATTGAAGTCATGAATAATTTTTCCAAAGTACAGCAGCTCGTTCGGAAAGTGGAAAGATATATTAAAAAAAACTGAATAAAGACCATGTCGCTGGAATTTTAAAAAATCACTTGCTTGGCTGAATTCTTGGTACCTAAATACCGCTTAAATGCGATATATATATATATATATATATATATATATATATATATATATATATATATATATATATATATATATATATATATGTGTGTGTGTGTGTGTGTGTGTGTGTGTGTGTGTGTGTGTGTGTGTGTGTAGATAGATAGATAGATAGATAGATAGATAGATAGATTGAAAAAGGTTAGATAGATAGATAGATAGATAGCTTGAAAAAGGTTAGATAGATAGATAGATAGATAGATAGATAGATAGATATTGAAAAAGGTTAGATAGATAGATAGATAGATAGATAGATAGATAGATAGATAGATAGATAGATAGATATTGAAAAAGGTTAGATAGATAGATAGATAGATAGATAGATAGATAGATAGATAGATAGATAGATAGATAGATATTGAAAAAGGTTAGATAGATAGATAGATAGATAGATAGATAGATAGATAGATAGATAGATAGATAGATAGATATTGAAAAAGGTTAGATAGATAGATAGATAGATAGATAGATAGATAGATAGATAGATAGATAGATAGATATTGAAAAAGGTTAGATAGATAGATAGATAGATAGATAGATAGATAGATAGATAGATACATAGATAGATAGATAGATAGATATTGAAAAAGGTTAGATAGATAGATAGATAGATAGATAGATAGATAGATAGATAGATCATGAAAAACTCGAAAAAGAAAGAAAGAAAGAAAGAAAGAAAGAAAGAAAGAAAGAAAGAAAGACAAAGATATGGGAACAGAAATAATTATCTGCCACTTTATATATATCTTTATATTCCATTGCATGGAAGAGGTTGTGGAATACCGATGCTGTTGAATATGGAATGCTTTAAAAATGTTAAATCATTTTGAAAAGCCAACGTGAAATATTCAATATTCAATATTCTTTTTTTGTTTTTTTTTAATTCATCGTTCTTTCAGGACATAAACAATCATTACACCAGACACCTCCCTTTTCCAATATCCCTAAATTGTCTTTTCCGGGGACTTGAAATAAGAATTGTCCTTCTCGTCACCCAAGGCTAAAGAGCCTAGTATAAACTGCCTTTTATTTGGGAGAAGAAAAGATGCCTGTCTCAACGTAATTTAGTGTAAAAGAAAACGCACTAGACGGGAACGAAACTTGAACTCGACCTGCTGTTTTTATTTTGCTCGATGACCGTTACGCCAACTACACATCGAGAGTTTCAGCTGGGCTTGAAAACTGACTACTAGTAGCGAATTAAACAACTAAACAAGTCTGTCATTATATACTGGAATTTTAAAATAAGTATAGTTTTATGT
>OZ038492.1:34258617-34283617 GCA_964036315.1 Acanthosepion esculentum | reverse complement strand
GTAAGAACCGATGTCTCAATTACATGCGTCATCAACTTCTTAACCACCAGTCTGGTGCCATTACAAAATCTTGGTGGGACCTAATTCTGTAATAGCATTATAGGCACCCCCATCTTGAGTTCCAATCTATGTGAAGGTAATCCTAGGAGTTCTAGATAATTCGGAAATTCCGTTGGATAATTCACTACCTGTTCCGGATCTGAAACGGTATTCACTGACCTGTAGATATGAGATGTTTCCTGGACGATCTGCAACAGTTGGTTCTGTCAACTGCTTTGTTCTTTGGAACCAGTATTTCCCTGTCACATAACCAATTGTAGATTTTTGTAATTATGTTGGAGGTTTGGGAAAAACTTGACCTTAAGTTCATCAGCTTTACTGACAAGCTTGCAGACCGGGCTAATGGGCATTTCTCCATCCATTGGCATTTAAAGGTACGTTGCCATTATCAAGTCTCAAAATGTTGCAGGAGAACTGAACTGACAGCTGATCTCCAAATAATTGTGCTCTTATGTTGGTGCTCAGAGTCAACGTTCGAATATGTCGCTTCAACAAAGAAGATTTGGAACATGCTCTGACTTCATCAGCTCTGGTCCCTTATCTTATGACCGGCAGTATTTGCCTAAAGTCTCCAGATAGCAGGAGTGTTATGCTTCCCATAGGCAACTGACAATCCCTAATGTCTCTCATGGTGTTGTCCAATGCTTTCAGAGCTGCCCTGTGTGCCATGGTACATTCATCCAATATGATGAATCTGCACCGTTTTAGTATTTGGGCCAATTCAGAGGTTTTGCTGAAACCATAAATTGGATTATCGGATGAAGTCAAGTCCAATGGAAGCTTAAAAGTTGAATATGCAGTTCGACCACCAGACAGCAAAGTTGCAGCAATATCAGATGATGCCACCGCCAAAGCTATTTCCTTGTGTTGTCGAACTTTGGCGAAAAGCAGCTTATTAAAAATGTCTTTCTGTCCCTCCAGGAGCATCTAAGAAGAACATTCCACTTTTGGAGAAGCGGACACTGTCAGCAACAGTTTCATAAGCTCTCCTTTGGTCCATCGCTCATTTTCATCAACATATACACACGGGGCATTGATGTCATAGGATGTTTCACTTATCAGTACACTATGTCGGTAACACATTCGCTCTAATAGAAACGACAGTTTTCTCTAACGATTAACACCCTGATGTAAATGTCATCACTGAAATCTATTTCTATACTTGGAAATTAGAATTGGGGTTGGTGCTTCACATATGCTATCACTGTACTTATGTCACAGAGAGGCAGGATCATTTACTTTGCATGTTTGCAATAAGACTGCAAAGAGCGACCTAAGATTCTCAGGAGATTGTGGCACAATAGCTCAGCCATCGTTGCATTCCAATGGGCATCATCTTCAAGTAAACCTCGACTCAAGCATACTTCTTGGTAGGTCGTACAAACCAGTCCGTTGATATTTTTAAGATCCTGGAAAGATGTTGGGCCTCGAACTTCGCGAAGAAGGAGACGAAGATAAAAGCATTCATGTTATCAGGGCGGTATAGTGTACATGCTACCTAGGCATTCAAACTTAATACCAGGGTGCTCCTGTACATCTTGACCTTTCAATCTACGCACCTTTTTGCCTTTCCAGACGCGATAAGATGACATTTGGGAGTACAAAAGTGTGCTGGCAAAAGGATCATTCTGGTACAGCTTGAAGAAAGCTCTGAGTGGAATATCATTGAGGCTTTGTGCTACCTGAATAGCATTTGCTTCAGTGAAGTAGACACGTTGACCGTTTTCCAACTGTACTGCAAGTTGTACAATAGTCGGGTGTCTTTCATGTAGCCAAAATACCTCATTACTGCTGATGTATCTGCCCATTTGATATTAGGTTACCTCATCTCGGCTATTTTTCTTCTGCAAGCCAAATATGGCTGCATCTGATCCCATGGTGACGTACTCGCAAACATACTTGACGGGTTTTCACCGAGTTGCAGAACTCAACATTAATGTGGGCATTAAATGTATATGACAGCAAGGGACAGTAGAGTACTATCCACTGGTTATCAACCTCATGTCCAACCTTTGCTGCAAACCCACCATAATCTGGGCTTCTACGCCTGTAAGAAGGGTATCCGTCATTACCAGTTTGTGTTTCCGTAAGAAATGTCTTGGGAAACTTCTTTGAGCATATATTGTTCTTCAGACATGGCAAGTTGAAGTTAATGCCCCTCCTACATAAGCCATGTACTATGTTCCTTTTAACAATTTCATAGAGCTCCTTGTCTGTCGGTGGATTTGGAAACTCTGTCGAGATTATCCTGTCAATTTCGTTAGAGTGCATTTTGTTTCCAGCCAAAGCAGAATGTGATTATGTGGTAGCCCCCGTTTTTGCCACTCAATTGTGTACGGATCCAAATGTTTTCTCCTTTCTAATCAGATCCATGAGCTTCTCTAACTTCCGGCGAAAGACTCTGACAAGGAGGTCAGTGCTATCTTTGGCCTTTTGGTACAGAAAAAGATCGTCTTCAATTTCCGTCTACTTCGGATTGCATGTAAAGGCTACAAAGAGATCTGACCTACCATAGTGGCGTACATATATCGTGGCATCCTGCGTCCTTTCAAGCATGTATCGAGGCCCTCCTGTAAAGCTTTATGGTAGAATTCAGGGCTTCCCAAGATTGCCAAGTGCTACATCATTGTTTACGGCATCTCTCAGATGAATATAATTCTCCGATTGCTTTTGATTGTTTATAATGAAATACAGCTTCTCGGGCTCCATTTTGACAACCATACCAACTGCATATTGATGAAAGAGATCTCGAGAAAGATGAAGTTGAGTGAATGAGTTGCCACGCGTCATAAAATGGTGAGCATAGAATTCCTTACACGATAATTCTTTGTTTAACATATCCTCCAGATTGCTTAGATTACGATGTTTAATACCAAAATGGTAACCATCTTCCCCATTAGCAAATAGCAGAGGAAGAGCATCATAAGATCTATGTGTCTCATTAATTCGTTGAAGTGTGTTCTCCTGTCGCTTTAGAACAGTGTCTTTCTTGTGATGTTGGTCACCATGAAGAACTACTGCTATTTCATTGCAGGGGGATTCATTAAACCGTCATGCTGTCCAGTAGGTCGCTTGTCTGCATCAATGATCCCATTAAAGTCGTGAGTAGGAGTACTTTCGAGAGCACATTTAAAGCTTTTGACATAACTATTTCTACAATGTATTATCTCTTGCAGTCTCAGTGTAAGCTCGATCCTGGTGCCAAGTGAAATAGAATTACGACTGACCGCTTGTCCTTGAAAGTTGCTAGCAAAATATAACTGGAGAAATTGTGGCTCTTCATTCGTTAGTAGCCATGGGGATCCAATCCTATGGTACATCTGGCCTTCCACTTTAAAAGTGAGCACAAAACCACCTTCCCTAATAATGTTAGCCCCAAATGAAAAGCACAGTTGTACTTCGTAATGTTTTTCCAGAAAATGTTTTGACTCTTGAGTGGAGCCTGAAAGAATTAAAGCTTCTTTCAGGCTCCACTCAAGGCTGTGGCAAATCTTCCAATAATGGAATCCAACACGTTCCAGGAGTTTCTCCTTCAAACTTCTTGACTTCACATTTACTACAGACTTTAGACATGGAGCCTATTGTCACTTCCGTTTCAGAAACATAGCCATGCTCCGGTTGATACTTAAAGGCATCACGGTACCACTGCTCCCAGGTAAGTGCAGCTCTTCTTCGTTCCATAGTTCTGCCAACCTGCTGCCTTTCTTGCCTTTGTTCAGAAGTTTCAGCTGATCTGTGAGCAGCGCTCCTGGTTCAATCGGCTTTTAGCCTTTCATCTCTTTGCTCAGGAGTCACAACTGCCCTGCTAGCAGCAGACCTAGCTCTATTAGCTTCCAGTCTTTCGCCTCTTTGCTCGGGAGTCGCGCCTACCCATTTAGTAACAAAACTAGCTCTAAAAGCTTCTAGTCTTTCGTCTCTTTTCTCATGAGTCTCAACTACTACCCAGCTAGCAGCTGACTAAGCTCTATCAGCCTGAAGACCTTCCTGTCTTCGCTCAAGAGTCTCAGATGCTCTGCCAACAGTGGACTGTGCTCTGGCTACCCAAAACCTTTCTTGCGTTTGCACTGGAATTTCAGCTGCTCTACGAGCAACAGACCTAGCTCTTTCCTTCCGATGCTTTTCCTGTATCTGATCTTCTGTAGCCGTCGTGGTTCTTTCGGCTTTCAGTCTTCTCTTTGTTATGTTTCAACTGCCCGACCTGAAGAATTTTGGCTCTTTCGGGCTGTAAATATGTTTCTCTGTGTGTTCCGGTATCCTCTATTGCTCACCTTAGAGAACCCCTTGCATTTGCTTTCCCTTTAGTTGCTAAAACCCTTGATTGATGTTGTTCTATAGTGGCGTGGGACTTCCGGGTTAACATCAACAGTTGTTTTATCCACGCCAAGAAAATTAATGATGGATGGTAATGACGAGAAATAGTATCTTTCTTGGAAAGTTGAAATAAAGTTCTTTGAAGTGCCAAGCGCTTCGTTAAGGCCGATAATATAATAAACGAGTAATTTGACACTCGCAAAAATCTGAATGCTGGACGCATGAACAGAAATTAAACAATTCGCATGACATCGGACGCTCTTCTCTTGTTGATTTCATTTCTCTCCTTATTTTATATCAACAAATATTTCGCATAGGATCGCTATATTCTTTTCTTTCCTTTTCTATGCTTCATGGTCAATTCCTGTAAAAACAACGTTTTCATTGTTCCAAAGAAAATTTCACATAGGCTCGCGAATTTGTTTCGTCTTTTTCTTCATCTCACCAGTCAATCTCTTTTAACTCAAAGTTTTCATTGATCCAAAGAAAATTTCACATAGGCTCGCGAATTTGTTTCGTCTTTTTCTTCATCTCGCCAGTCAATCTCTTTGAACTCAAAATTTTGATTGTTCCAAAGAAAATTTCACATAGGCTCGCGAATTTGTTTCGTCTTTTTCTTCATCTCGCCAGTCAATCTCTTTGAACTCAAAATTTTCATTGATCCAAAGAAAATTTTCACATAGGCTCGCGAATTTGTTTCGTCTTTTTCTTCATCTCGCCAGTCAATCTCTTTGAACTCAAAATTTTCATTGATCCAAAGAAAATTTCACATAGGCTCGCTAATTTGTTTCGTCTTTTTCTTTATCTCGCCAGTCAATCTCTTTGAACTCAAAATTTTGATTGTTCCAAAGAAAATTTCACATAGGCTCGCGAATTTGTTTATGTTTTTTTCCCTCAGTTCGCCCGATTTTGAAAGGAGTGGTTAAAGGAAGTTATTATTATTTTGTACTTACATTTAGTTTTTATAAAGGCATGTTTATACACATCCAGAAACAATATAAATTTCTTTTTTTAAATACTGGTCGCCTGCACATTGTAATAAGCTTTTATATTTATCATTAGTAAAAATAGTTTTACTTAATAACAGTATATTGAAACTGAATTTTAAAAGATTTAACAACTTTATAAATTATTGTAATTTTTTTGTAAAAAAATAAGAAAACAATTCTTGCAAAAATTCATTTTCCATCGGAAAATTTTTTTTGGCTTCACACAGTAGTATCCTTAAGCTTAAAATATATTATTCATAAAAGCAATTAAAAGCTTTTCTAATTCAATAATGTTTTAGTTTTATTGGGTTTTGTATTTTAAAATTCAGTGCCAATTTTCGGTAACTGGTCGTTCGATTATAGGCTGTTTGTTTTTCTTCTTTTTGTTTATGGTTTTTCTTTTTTTTATTATTCTTTACCTTTTATTGATTTGTTTTAGCTCTTGATCATTTTTTAATTACTTTTGAAATATATCATTTACTATTCTCCACCAATTTTTCTTTTATAAAAATACGTGCACTCTGTCACTATACAAACAAACATACATACGTACAGACACAATCTTTATATATATATATATATATATGTGTGTGTGTGTGTGTGTGTGTGTGTGTGTGTGTGTGTGTGTGTGTGTGTGTGTGTGTCGCCAAGAAATGTACACTCTTCCGGTATATCTCCGGACGTTTGAAAATACGCACCCTTTTCTCACTGAAACCCCGCTTTAAATCTTCCCTCTGTTAGATTTTAATGCCCTCGCCACCTTCGGACCTCCCTGTCTCTCTCGTCTGTTACCCCTCTATATAGATCACAGGTCCCCCCACACTCTCACACATACTCTCACCAATTTTTCCCGGAGTTGTTGTTCCGTTTTCTTTTTTAATCTGTAGGTCTGATGAATTGGATCATTCTTACGATTCCAATGGAATAAATTATGACCATGGAATATTAGTGTTTAAGTCTTTTTATTATATCCTTACTCTGTCCTGGACATCGAGTTCTACCTGGATCATATCCTCTTGGAATTATTTTTATACATATATGTATGTGTATATATAATTGCATATGTATGTGTATATTCACCACTAATATTGTCTATATATATATATATATATATATATATATATATATATAACGTTTTCATTGGTCCAAAGAAAATTTCACATAGGCTCGCGAATTTGTTTCGTCCTTTTCTTCAGCTTGCCAGTCAATTTCCTCTCAAAGTTTTCTTTTTAACTAAGGCGAGCGAATTTATTTACGTCTTATTCCTTAGTTCCCCCGAAATTGA
This sequence comes from Acanthosepion esculentum, assembly GCA_964036315.1. Taxonomy (NCBI): domain Eukaryota; kingdom Metazoa; phylum Mollusca; class Cephalopoda; order Sepiida; family Sepiidae; genus Acanthosepion; species Acanthosepion esculentum. The sequence goes on along the minus strand of OZ038492.1, from coordinate 34,276,972 downwards.
AAGGTGTGGGTAAAGAGAGTTAAAAAGACGTGCGCTCGGTCGTTGTACAACAAACATACATACATACAGATACAATCTTTCTTTTATATATATAGATGTGTGTGTGTTTGTGTGTGTATGTGAGAGTGAGGCAGAGAGAGAGAGAGGGGGGGTTATTTCGGAAGCAACTCTTCATCCTAAAAATCTGACTAAAAAGAGCCGACAGTCAGTTTAATTTTTTATTGTATTTTTCCAATTTTAGAATGTTTTTTATTGTACTCTGAATTGGATAAAATGCCAAAGGTCCATGTTATTGTTTTGTTCAAGTACTCTAGGCAATCTCAGTCATTTTCAAGAACCGGTGTGATGTCTGTGTGGTAGGTAGAATTCCTTTGTCTACATGCTGGTATTCTTTTGAAAGCTGGAAGTTTGAGCGTAATACTTAACACTTTGGAAAACATTATCGGTTCTTTTTAATCAAACTTGTTATTTATATATATATATATATATATGTGTGTGTGTGTGTGTGTGTGTGTGTGTGTGTGTGTGTGTGTGTGTGTGTGTGTGTGTGTGTGTGTATTAGAGTGAGCACAAATTAGGGATCTCCACAATAGAAAAATACCCCTTAGCACCATATAGACGAATCCGTAGGACGACATCACCCAAACTTTGATATCATCCATTCTACCAATGCGACTGTAAAAACCACCGAACAAAAGCGCATTAATAAAGAAACATTTTTTATCGACAATTTTAAACCAAAACTCAGTTCATTGCATAAAACAGAGGCACGTCACTTAAAATAGATTCTATCATATTTTCCTTACGATAAGCGACATATAAAGCCAGTTACACCCCTTGATATTTTTTTCTTTTATTCCGGGCTTAAGCATCAGCAGGTGGGAATTTAATAAACATTTACAATCTTTTTGAAAAGCTAAAAGTAAAACTGGTTAGAGTAAAGCATTTTTTGAAAACTCACATGTAAGTAAAACAATATTCATTTTAATAATTCTCCGTAAGCGTCCATGTTTGAAAATATTACATATTAACATATAAAAACATTAGGTGTTTTTCCAAATCTTATTAATTAATTAATTTCTCTCTCTCTTTCTCTCTCTCTCTCTCTCTCTCTCTATATATATATATATATATATATATATATATATATATATATATATATATATATATAGTGGAACAACCTGGCACACCCCGACATGGATTGATCAGTCTATAAAAGACTGAGGTGCTATTGAAGAAGGAGGAAAAGTGAGACAGACAGAGAGAGCGAAGGCGACCCTTACGAACCTCCGTGACTTCTCCTGTTTTCCTTAGTATTACGAACTCTTGCTCATTTGTACTTTACGTACAATAAACCATTGTTATTTGTTACCTGATTTCTTGTGTTATTGTAATCTTTCCACTCGGGATTACTTTGTTGTTTATATCATATAATCCATGATATAACAGTGGCGATGAGGATTCAAAAAAAATTCACGACACAATATAACAGTGACGACGAGGATTCGAAAAGAACTCACGACACAACATAACAGTGGGCCACAAGGATTCGAAAACAACGGCGAACATAAATTCAAAATAAACTCACAAGGTAATTTAACAGTATCGAACGAGGAGTGAAAAAAGACACCCCTGCAAAGATAACAGCGACGACCAAGTCAAACGTCGAATAATACGTTTTTACCGGTCGCTGGACTAGTTTATCGACGACTAAAGGTACAGTGATTTTTTTTTGTGCTTTAAAAAGGTAATATGGAAGAGTTCTTGGAATTTTCGTAAACCATGTGTTCTGCTATGCAGCAGCAACAGACACATTGGGAAGAACAAAATAAATCGATTCAAAAACAAATCGAATTATTGCAAGTACAACTATTCCAGTTTCAACAACAACAACAGATACAACTGGAGGAACGGCAGGAACGGCAGGAACAACAGTTAGACTTACAAAAGCAAATTTTAAAGCAGCAAGAAGTCTTGGAAAAGATATTAACAATACAAGTCGATCAAAAGGAAGGATCAAGATTTTTCTCTGCTGAAGGGATTACTAATTCACTTTCAGAATTCCATTACAAACCTATGGAAGGTGTAACTTTTCCAGCGTACTTCAGACGGTGCGAAACAATTTTTTCAAAAAGATGTCAGTTATGGTCTGACGAAGAAAAAATTATATTACTATTACAAAAATTAGGTGCTCAGGAAAACACCAAGTACACTAATTTCATTCTACCAAAGAAGCCTGAGGATACATCGTTCAAAGAAACGATTGAAATATTGTCTAAAATATTTGGTGAACGTGAAAGTTTATTTCTTACACGTTATAAATGTTTAAATATGGTTAAACAGGAAGAAGACGACTTTATTTCATACGCAGGAAAAGTGAATTCTCAGTGTGAATTATTCAAGATCAAAGAAATTATAGAAGACATGTTTAAGTGTTTAATTTTTGCTCAAGGGTTAACTGCAACAAAGGATAAAGAAATTCGTTCAAGAATACTGGCAATTATGGAAGAAGATACAGAAGTAACGTTACAGAAAGTTACGGAGGAATGTCAGAAATTACTCAATATAAAACGGGACAATATAAGTATAGAGGAGAAAAATATTGCCCAAGTAAAAAAAGTTAAACAACGAGTCTACAAGGAAGTAAAATACTACTGCAAAGCATGTGGTGGAATAAACCATGCTACAAGTAAGTGTTATTTTAGGAATAAAATGTTATGAATGCGGTCGAAAAGGTCATAAAGCTACTGTTTGCAAAAAGAAAAAACATCAGAAGTCCAAAAGGATAAATACAGTTTTATCTAATAGAGATACAAATAATGAAGGAAGAAAGTATGTAGACGTTAAAATAAATGGTCGAACTATAAGCTGACTGCTTGATACCAGAAGTGACATATCTATAATCGACGAAGTTACATGGAAGAAAATTGGACAACCAAAACTACAAAACACTCAGAAAAGGGCCAGAGGTGTTTCTGGAAGAAAGCTAAAATTCAAAGGAGAATTTTACGCGAAAGTGTCATTTGACGATAAAACGTACAAGGCAAAAATCTACGTCATATCTGGAAGAAATTCAAATTTATTTAGTATTGACTGGATTGTGTTATTCAATTTATGGAAAAAACCAATTAACACGTTTTGTAGAAACTTAAATGTGTCGAATATAGAAAATAGCAAACAGACAAAAGAATTCGTTGAAGACTTAAAAGATGAATTTAAGGAAGTGTTTGCTGACGGACTAGGTTGCTGTACTAAGACTGAAGTAAAGTTCCAGTTAAAGGATAATGCAAAACCAGTGTTTAAGCAGAAAAGAAAGGTACCATTTTCGTCATTGGAAATGATAGACAAAGAATTACAAAGACTAGAAGAGATTGGAGTAATTAAAAAAGTAGATTACTCTGAGTGGGCATCACCCACGGTGTACGTAAAAAAGAAAAATAAGAAAATAAGAGTATGCGCTGATTTTTCAACGGGGTTGAATGAATGTCTAAAGGACCACAGCTATTCTCTTCCTACGCCGGAAGAAATTTTCTCGAGGTTGAATGGAGGAAAAATTTTCTCGAAAATTGATCTGTCCGAAGCTTATTTACAAGTCAAAGTCGAGGAAGAATGTGCAAAGTATCTAATTATCAATACACATAGAGGGCTATACAACTTAAAACGTTTGCCGTTCGGGTTGAAGGTAGCCCCAAGTGTGTTTCAACAAATTATGGATACGATGCTGGCTGGTCTTGAATTCGCAATGGCATACTTAGATGACATATTGATAAAGAGCCAAAATTTGGAAGAGCACAAAAATCATGTTCGAGAAGTATTCAAGAGAATACAGAATTACGGATTTAAAGTGAGCCTTGACAAATGCGATTTCTGCATGAACAAAATTGAATATTTGGGTCAGATAATTGATCATAAAGGAAGAAAGCCTAACCCAAATAGAACAGAAGCTATTAGAAATATGCCTATACTGGATAATGTAACAAAATTACAATCATTCCTGGGTTTAGCAAATTATTATAGTTTATATATTCCTAAAATGCACGAGTTGAGAGCTCCGTTAAACGAGTTATTAAGGAAAGGTTAGAAATGGGGCTGGACAAAAGAATGCGAAGAAGCATTTAAAAAAAATAAAAAAGTGCTTATTATCGGATTTAGCATTAGCACATTACGGTCCGAAAAAGGAATTAATTGTAGCATCAGATGCAAGTGAATATGGTGTAGGTGCGGTACTTTTACACAAATTCGAGGACGGATCAACGAAACCGATTGCACACGCATCAAGAACCTTAGTACCTCTAGAAAAAAATTATAGTTAGATAGAAAAAGAAGATCCGGAAATAATTTACGCCATTAAGAAATTTCACAGGTTTATTCATGGTAGATCGTTCGTTTTGCAAACGGACCATAAACCACTACTGTCGATTTTTGTTTCGAAAAAAGGTGTACCAGCCCATACTGCAAATAGATTACAGAGATGGAGTATTATTTTACTCAACTACAATTTCAAAATGCAATACTTGCCATCAAGTAAAATCGCACACGCAGATGGTCTATCTAGATTAATCCCCGAAAACTCTGAATTGCTGGAAGAAACGGTTATAGCAGCACTAAAAGAGGAAAAAGAAACAGCGGAAGTACTTGTTAACACCGTTAGAGAGCTACCAGTGACACTGGAATAAATTTTTAAAAAGCAGCGAAAATGGATGAATATATTACTAACATGCAGAAACATGCAAGGTGGAACGAAAAGAAGAAAAACGGTTTAAGAGTGTCTGCATTTTCGATATGCGACGAAACGCTGATGTATGCGGATAGAGTCGTAATACCGCGTGTCCTACAAAAAAGAGTTTTGAAAGAGTTTCATATGGGCCATCCTGGAACCTCCAGAATGAAGTCGCTAATAAGAGGTTACGTTTATTGGCCTAGAATGGACCAAAATATAGAAGATATGATAAAACAATGTAAAGCTTGTCAGTTAGCAGCCAAAGCTCCACCTATAAGGACTCAACCCTGGCCAAAAACGGACGTTCCGTGGACACGTATTCATATTGACTATGCAGGACCATTAAAGGGATACTATTATCTAGTAATCGTAGATAGTTTTTCCAAATGGCCTGAGGTTTATAGGTATAAACACCCGACAGCTTCAAACTCCATAAAAGCGTTAGACGAAGTATTTAGTCGTTTTGGAGTAGTAAATACAATTGTAAGCGACAATGCTACTATGTTTACCGCGAAGGAATTCAAAGATTACTGTGATTCATTGGCAATTGAACACGTAACAGCGCCGACGTACAATCCTAGATCAAACGGACAGGCAGAAAGGTTTGTCGATACATTCAAGAGAGCATTGAGAAAAAATAATGGAATCGACACTGAAGAAAAAAGCTTACAAAAGTTTTTTAGCAGTATATAGGATAACACCAAATTAGAATACAAACGCTAATCTATCACCTGCAGAAATTATGTTTGCAAGGAAAATATGTTCAGAGTTCGATAGAATGTTACCAAATAAGAAAAAGAAAAATTATACGAAAGTAAACACAAAAGATACAACGTATAAAGAGGGCGATAAAGTCTTCTTTAAGAACTTCCGGTCAGGAAAGTGTTTTTGGGAGGACGGTATAGTGTCAAAAAGAATCGGTAGAGTGATATATATTGTAAAAGGAAAAAAAAAATTTTTGCAAAAGACATATTAACCAAATGAGATACCGATACATTGAAACCGTGGAAAATGACAGCGAAATACCGATGGAAGTGTTATACGATGCTTTCCAAATCCCCCCCCCATAAATAGTGAAGTACCGATGGAGGTAACATCGACTCCAAAAATCACTGATTCTCAAAAATCAAAAAATACACCAACTCGGAATGGTAGGAGAAAAAGTGATAGGAAGAGGACTATACGTCTGTCCAAATCCAAAGAGAAAAAAATATTGAAAGCAAAATTCTAGGGAAGAATTTAGCTCAGGGGAAGGTGTTATAGTGGAACAACCTGGCACAACCCGACATGGATTGGTCAGTCTATAAAAGACTGACGTAGTATTGAAGAAGGAGGAAAAGTGAGACACAGAGAGAGCGAAGGCGACCCTTACGAACCTCCGTGACTTATCTCCTGTTTTCCTTAGTATTACGAACTCTTGCTCATTTGTACTTTACGTACAATAAACCATTGTTATTTGTTACCTGATTTCTTATGTTATTGTAATCTTTCCACTCGGGATTACTTTGTTGTTTATATCGTATAATCCACGATATAACAATATATATATATATATATATATATATATATGAGAGAGAGAGAGAGAGAGAGAGAGATAAGTGTGAACTAAATAACGAGATATTAGCAAATATCTATGCATATGATAATATACATAGACAGATGAGCAAATAAAAATTTAAAATGGAAACAAAACAGTGCTCAATGTAGTTAAGCAGAGCTATAAAGTAGATATTAATAAATACACATATGCCTACGTTTGTAGTATAACTCGGAGTTCCATGGCGCAAATGGTAAATGAACTATATAATAAGGTTGTTTTTTAAAAACTTCTGGGTCTCATGTGAGGAACGCTATATATTATATGCAGATATAGTCAAGGTTATTATAAATTTAATATAATATTGGAGTATAAATTCAAAATATAAAATGTTGGTGGGTAGATATTTGAAAAAATCGTGATATATTATATTATATAAATTTAAAAAAACAACCTTCTTATATAGTTCATTTGTTCTTGATGAATTTGGTAATCATGAAACTGACTTGCACTACAAACGTAGTTATACGTGTATTTATTAATATATATATATATATATATATATATATATATAGCTTGAACTCTGGACGATTGTTTTCGCCTCAATTTCATGTTCTTAGTTCTTTCTTTTTTTTGGTTCCTCATTTTTCATTGGGTACTGGTTTGTTCTACTACAAACCGAAATGCCCAAGGGCTATAGACTCCTGAAAAAATTAATTTCAGTTGAGCTCTCTGGGGAAGGAAGTGTGGGTTTGTAAACAGTGACTATTAAAGCTGATATAGCGTGACTCTTCAGCAAAAGCGAATTGAGTCCTGTCGGTCACTGTGTGTTTATCTAAAAATAAATACGCCAAAATTCACCTTCATCCCTGCCGTGTGCCGACGGCTTAGTGGTAGAATTCCTGACTGACGCCAATTCAGTCGGGTTTTGAACCTAGCTAAAAGCAACCGTACGTCTAGCCACACTGAAGAGCTGTGAAACAGCGAAACAGTCTGTCTGTAGATGACATATATATATATATATATATATATATATATTCAAGTCGAATCCATTACATTCAAATAGCAGGACAGACTGGGTTCTATAGCCTTGGATGGCAACTGGTCTAGGTGAAGGACAACTCTGAATTCAAAACCTGCGGGGGGTCGTTTGGGGACCTTGTGGCATTCGCTGCACCAGATCCCTGTATACGTCCCTCCAAAAAGTGTCGATGGCCCTGCACAAAGCCTTCACCACTATAATCAAATCTCCTGTGTCGGTGTCCTAGGAACTGATCTGTCTGACCCTCATACGTCGAATTCGACGGGAGAGTCGATTATATATATATATATATATATATATATATATATATATATATATATATATATATATATATATAATTGTGCACTTAGGCAGCAATCCTTCATTTATGCATGTTTCATTAAAAGCGACAAACAAGTTACTATGATTAAGCTTTATATTTAATATTTCTTGCGTTCGAACAGGTGTTTTCTTTTTTGGACATAGAGTGTATAGAAACTGTCCAAATGTTCTATAATTCCGAGCGCTTTCGTTTAACCTGTTAGGCAATATCAAGTGTGATTTTATTTATTTGGTTTCATTCAGCGTGTGCTTTGTGGGTATTTTAGTGTTATAGAGATGTTTTAATTTCCGGACACAGTAAACACATTGTGGCCGTGTTCGTTGTTACTGTTCTTAATGTATTCATGGATATATAAATAGATAAAAAGTTAAAAGTCTGATTTAAAAGTCTGGTGTGTAGCAGATGCAATTACCTATTTTACAAGTAAACACTTTCTCGGCCTACAGCAGAATGTGTAACTCATACAACTGAAGAATTTCGTGATCCGCTGCATACCTGCGTGTGACCTAGGCTTTCTGGGAGTTTGATTATTTTATCGTGTCACCATTTCTGGAATGGTTGCTAAGCAAGGATATAGAACCCAGTCTGCCCTGCTATTTAACATATAACTGGGGCGGGGAGAAGAGATGTGTTCATACCTTTCCCAAGAATATATAAGCGCGTAAGTGAATGTAACGAATTCGACTCTCTCTGATTTCTCATTTACAATCCATTAAACCACACGCACATTTAAGGTTCGAGATAAATGAGTTTATTAACAGACATTAGATCTATTTTAAGATACGTTAGATAAAAATCGTTATTTTTTACGCCAACTCACAAAGCGATCGTTTGCAAATTGTCAGGGAAATCGTGTTCGTTTCTTTAATGTTTACTCGAATTTTTCTTGCTCGTGCAATAAGATAGACATCCCTCTATGGTAACTAGACTCTATGAATTTAAGCTCAGTACTAGATTGGCGGCAAGGTCTCATCATTTTACAGTTGAAATATCGCCGTAAGTTCTAGGCTAACAGTTTCTTTTCTCGCACTTCTTGTTCAGAGAGAAGGCTTCAACGATGAAAATATAAATGGCCTCCAACACTTTCAAGTGATAATTCGAGTGGGACTTGCTAAGAATGGTAAATGAGTCCACACTGAAACAAGTAGCACAATTATGGCTATTTATTAGGTGTTCTGCGATGGGAGTCCCATAGGTTTTTGTCAGAATGTCTGAAGGGGTGTACATAAGATTGGCGATTTTCGTCGGAACGTGTTGATTTATTCTGACTTCCAGCATTTGACTATATAGTGGGATCCACTATTACATTTAAATTTATATATATATATATATATATATATATATATATATATGGCCGAGTGGTTAGAACGTTCGCTTTTCAGTTCGAATCTCACCACGGTTGATTTGTCAGAAAGGAGACTTCTTGATATTATCGGTCTGGAGGGGAAAGTGCCTGAAAACCATACCACGGGTTGACCCAAGCCTTGTGAATGAAAATTGGGTAGACGGAACACTTGGGGAACCGTCGATAGTTGTTAACACGAAGTCTCAAGTCATCGTGACCGAGGGTTGGAGTGTGCAGACCTTGTTCCGATTGTTGATCACGCTAGATAACACGCTCTCTCCCAGAAAGTGTAACTAAGATTTTTCTCAGCATAGTTGCAGTATAAGCCACATGTGGGCTCTGTGGGTGTTGAACAAACAGAAATGTGCCTGAGCCAGCGTCTGAATTAGGGATTGGCTAGTAGACGGGTATCCTCGAAGACGAGTGACTAGTTTAGAGATACATCTGTAAGATGGCCGCGGCTACATCATCAGTGGTGTTGCCCCTGGGATATCCTGAGGCTTTTCGGTTTTATCCAACATCAGACTCCTTCACCCAGGTTACCCAGCTGTTGGTGATCAAATAATCATGCGACGCTGCAAAGAGCCATGTGAAAATATCAATCGCAGAATGCAAATGGCTTTAGAAGAGATTTTGGTACCCTGAAAAACCGGAAATCAGCTTTCTCCCAATCAAATTCTTCCGCAGGCAGTCCACCTCCATCAGAATGGGAGAATCCAAAATTCAGGCATCCCCAATCCATAAATGGGGTGAACTAGCCCGCAGGGTAAGTTTCTTTATTCTGAAAAAGAAATGTTATACTCATCGATACACGCTCACTCATAAATATATTCTTTCTTTCGGAAGAAATTCGTATGAAGGAGAAAAACGTCTTTATACTTAATATCGAAGTGTTATCAGTTAAGCCGTGAATATTCCAAGAGAAAAAATAACTCCGAATTAGACAGTCTTTTAAATGTCTATCAATTTAATTAAGAAAATCTTATTACATGATAATGCTTACTCTAACTAAATAAATAACTATCCAACTTATATACAACACTGAATAAGTTGATAAACAACAGCTTTAAAATGAAGATCTAGTTGAAATAACTCATTTAAAAAAGATTTTTCTAAGTAAAAAAAAATCAGGGAAAATGTAATACATAAAAAATATAAAATCTGATTAATCAACTAATAGCGAACTAGTTCTCTTGGTCTAATAGCGAACTAGTTCTCTTGGTCTAATAGCGAACTAGTTCTCTTGGTCTAATAGCGAACTAGTTCTCTTGGTCTAATAGCGAACTAGTTCTCTTGGTCTAATAGCAAACTAATAGCGAACTAGTTCTCTTGGTCTAATAGCGAACTAATAGCGAACTAGTTCTCTTGGTCTAATAGCGAACTAATAGCGAACTAGTTCTCTTGGTCTAATAGCGAACTAATAGCGAACTAGTTCTCTTGGTCTAAGAGCGAACTAGTTCTCTTGATCTAATAGCGAACTAGTTCTCTTGGTCTAATAGCGAACTAATAGCGAACTAGTTCTCTTGGTCTAATAGCGAACTAATAGCGAACTAGTTCTCTTGGTCTAATAGCGAACTAATAGCGAACTAGTTCTCTTGGTCTAATAGCGAACTAATAGCGAACTAGTTCGCTTGGTCTAATAGCGAACTAATAGCGAACTAGTTCTCTTGGTCTAATAGCGAACTAATAGCGAACTAGTTGTCTTGGTCTAATAGCGAACTAATAGCGAACTAGTTCTCTTGATCTAATAGCGAACTAATAGCGAACTAGTTCTCTTGGTCTAATAGCGAACTAATAGCGAACTAGTTCTCTTGGTCTAATAGCGAACTAATAGCGAACTAGTTCTCTTGGTCTAATAGCGAACTAATAGCGAACTAGTTCTCTTGATCCACAGCCACATAGAAGCCTTCTCCGCTGCCTCCGTGATTAAGCAAATCGCCTTTTTCTTTTCCCTGCCTGCTAACCCCAATTTGGTTAGTGAAAGCTCTGCGCAGCCTCGGCTCCCAACTTCAATCGGCTCGCCAAGAAAAAAAAAATATATATATAGTCTTAAGTCAAATTTGTTAGAGTGCGACCACTCCCTTGACTTTACTGTTGATTTCCTGACTGCATGTCACATACATTTTAAGACAGCGGTTTTGAAACAAGTTTACCACATGCCACATTAGTATCACGATGACGTGACTTGTAATATCGGGTAAATTTACTTGCTGACCTGCACACTTTGTTGCGCGAACTACAAGCGAAATCAAGCTGGACATTATAATTACAGTTTGTGTTGCATTTGTGACAACTAGTCAAGTTGTATTTATAAAAATCAATATAACGTGAATACGGGTTGCTAAATAAAATTCCTACACTTACCTTGGTAAAGATATCCAAGGAATGAAACGTATTGGCACATAAGTTTTTCCCCTTGTCTTTTATTTTGTTAATATTCTCATTACAGATATATTTTATTTATATCTGAATTTTCATACATACACACACATATATATTTATATATATTTGTAAAGAAAGGGATGGATTTTTTATTTATTAAATCCGACAGATTTTTATTACTTAAATGGTGAATACTCGTATTTGAGTAAACGCTTTATTTATTTATTAAACAGTATATTTATTTTCGTCTATCCGGCCTGAATATTCGAGAAATCTTAATAGTGAAAAATATGCGCTCTCCGGCAGGATTCGAACCTGCTTTCCCTTAGGTAAACCGTCATTAGATCTGACGTTTCGAATATTCAGGCAGGTAGACGAAAATAAATAAATATACTGTTTAATAAATGAACGGAGCGTCTATTCAAATACGAGTATCCACTAGAAATGACGTTTAAGTAATAAACATCTGCAAGATTAATGAATAAAAGAAAAATCATCCTTTTCTTTACAAATTATTTTGTTTACGTTACGATACGGAACTGAGCAGATATGTCGATTTCAAGAGTCAGAGAAAAATCTGTGTTTAAAGGCACTATTCAACTTTGCTTGGTCATCAACATACTCTGTAGGCGAGAGGTCAAAGCCCGTAAGAGCTAGTGATCCCTAATTTTCTTAGGGGAAAATATGCGCTCCTCGACAGGATTCGAACCTGTCGGGGAGCGCATATTTTTTTCTAATAAGATTTCTCTGAAAATAACATTTAGGTAATATATATAAATGTGTGTGTGTGTGTGTGTGTGTGTGATTTATATATATATTATACATGTGCGGTACTTATTGGATAGCGCTCAATATCAGTGATAGAGTTAACATACTTAGCTGTATGGATGTGAGTTTGTAATCCTGGGTTTCACTTACAAACTCACATTATATATATATATATATATATATATATATATATATATATATATTATATATATATATAATGATCTGCTCGGATAACACCTTGAAAGATGAAATTAGCTGTCTAACTGGTATCTTTGTGAACAATGGTTATCCGTTAGACATTGTTCAATCGGTTATTCGAGATAAGACTGCCAGGTTTAATAAAATCAAGCCTGCTACGGTTGGTAAATGTCCGGTCTATCTCCGTTTAGCGTGGTTGGGTAGGATTAGTGAGTCCTTCGCCAAGCGGATTTCATGTAGTTCACGTGAATGTTATTTTGCAGCGAACGTCCGTGCTGTTTTTTAAACCAGGTCTTCCCTTTCATCTGTGTGTAAAGATGTTCTACCCCCCCACACACACACACACACACACCATATTAATTCTGTTATTTATTATTTCAAATATAGTTGTGGATGCGACTACATAGGTAGAACGACACAGCGGTTGGACGCCAGAATTAAACAGCACGTGCCTGCGAAAATATTGAATAAAAACTTTTCGTTGGGTGACTCCATTCGAAATAGGTATGGGTCGTCGATTGCGGATCATTTCATAAATAATTCTACTTGTGCGTTGGATTTCAGTGTGACCTGGTTTTCTGTTTTGGCCAGGGCACACTCAGTATTCCATCTCAGGGTGTTGGAGACGCTGTACATCAGGTCCAGGCGACCGGCTCTTTGCAAACAAAGAGACCGTTTGCTTGGGCTTGCTGTGCTGTGTCTCTAGTATCTTTGTGTTGGTATTACTTTTGTTATATATTTTTTTTCTCTTCCCTGCCCATTTATTCATGTAATCCATTACAGACTTTCTTGTTCTTCATAATTTCTATTCCCCGTTAACAGTTCTGATGAGAGGAAACGAAACCGGTCGACTGGTGTTTTTATTTTAAATCTATCATGGCCTATAATAAAAAAATTGTTTTTTATGCCTTAATACGCTTTTGTACCGTTGCAATATATATATATATATATATATATATATATATATATATATATATATATATATTATGCACTTCACTGTGGTGTGATGGCTAGAAAATACTTTAAGTAGTGTGTTTCATTGTCACCGGGTGCTCCATGCTTTTGACCTTGTGTTACATATAAGCTACGCTTAATAAATTAGTATAAATATATAGATAGATAAATTTTACGAACTTCTTTTTTCTCGGGGTAACGTAACGAAACTTATCAGAGTCCATTTAACGATAACATTATTAGTATTACTAGTATTACTATTATTACTAGAATTAGTATTATTATTAGTATTAATATTACTAGTAGCAGCCGTGAAAATTTAAGTTCTCCTGTTTTAATTTTTTCTTTTTCTCGCTGAAATCAAACAGCGTGTCTGATATATATTTTCCGTCTTTCATCGCGATCAAAACGGAAGAGTCGATTATTTATGACGTATTGGCAGAACGTTTCTTCCTCCCTTCCTTTCTTCCTTCATTCATTCATTCATTCGTTCATTCCTTACTTCATTTCTTTCTTTCTTTCATTCTTTCTTTCTTTAATTTTCTCACTGAAACCAAGTAGCATATCTGATATATCTTTTCCATCTATCCTCGAGATCAAAATGGGAACAGTCCATAATTTATGCGGTATTGTCAAGACGTTTCTTTCTTTTTTTTTCTTTGCTTTATTTCTTAACTTCTTTCTTTATTCGTTTCTTTCCTAAATTTTCACACTGAAACCAAGTAGCGTCTCTGATATGTCCTCTCCATCATTCCGCGCGATCAAACCGGAATAGTTCATTATTTATTATGTATTGGCAAGGCGTAATGTACGTGCTAACTAAAGAACAAAGAGATGGACAAGCAGAATTATAAATAAGAATATTAGTTTTGTTTTTGTCGTTGTTGTTTGATCTTTCTTCCCCCCCCCCTTATTTCATTTACTTAAACGAAAGCAAGACTTTCCCAGTTGCAACGAGAAACTCATGATAAAATGAAGAGAAAATGAGATTTAAAAAAAAAAATAAATTCGACAAAATAGAAAAGACAATTCTTTGAGAGAAGTTGCCTAATTACAGTTGTTAAAATAATTTTAATGTCAGCGTAGAAAACAAGAGATGAAACGGAATGGAATTAAAACAAAAGAAAAACGTATGTCAGTAAGAAAGAAATGGAATTGTTGTCAAAAAAAAGAAATAATGAACGCATGTAAATTACACTCAAACTTTTGTTTAAGAAGGTTGCGAATTTGTTTAGGTCTAATTTGTCTCTGGTCCTGTCAAGAGAAAAAAAATCTATCCATGTAAATAAGAAGGAAACTGCGTTTATGAGTAAAAGCTTTCCGTTGTGTATACTTTTCTATCCATAAATGCATACATACAACACCCCAACACACACACACACACACACACACACACACACACACACACACACACACACACATATATATATATATATATATATATATATATATATATATATGCGCGCGTGTGTGAGCGAGAAGAGTGTTGGCTAAAAAATAACAATTTAATTTACATTTACACATAAGACCATGAGAAGACATCAAAAAGATGTTACTAACAAATGAACTTTTCAGTAAAGCAGAATGATCGACAAACAATAAAATATATGTGAAAATGTCAAAGTATTATTTACATCTTCACCAACAATCGTATTTATTTCGTTGAACACACACGCGCGCACACACACACACACACACACACACACACACACACACACACACATATATATATATATATATATATATATATATATATATATATATATATATGGAGAAATATAGTTTTAAGGTGTGCTATATTTCTGAGATAAAATGCTCAATATCAGAGATAGAGCGTATGACGATTGACGTATAACGGCCTGACGACTGCGTCTAGCATGAAACAGCCTGTCGCCTCTGAAAGTTGACTTCAATGTTCACTCTTATATATATATATATATATATATATATATATATATATATAAGAACAAGCAGGAATCTGTCTAGAGATATCTATCTACGACCGTTACTCTGAGTTTCACGCCAACCATAATCTTCGGATAATTACGATCGAAAGGAATAACAATTAAAAACCGCCTTAAATAGCCCCAAAAAGAAGAAAGAATAACAGTGAAAAAAGGCTCGTATAATTAATGCTAATATATGTGTGTGTGTGTGTGTGTGTGTGTGTTTATTACTAACATTAATTGTAGTAGACTATATATATGTATATATATATAAGTGGAGAATGACGTAAGCGCAGTCTGTTTCAAGCTAGAATGTCATATTCAGGCCATCTTCAGGACTGTTGCCACTCAGTGGTGACCGCAATATCTCCTTTTATATTTACATACGCTCTATTCCTGATATTGATCACTTTTACCCATACATATAGCATACCTTAAAACTATATTTTTATCATATATATATATATATATATATATATATATATATATATATATATATATATATATATATATATATTCGATTTGTCGTGTGACGATCGCTCTGCGAGAAACTGGTAGTGACACGTTGGACCTGGTCTCTATGTGCGGTTTATTTGGTTAGTGTTACTGCTCTTTCCTAATCTATTTGCAAGAGACATTGAGCACTTTAGGTTATTGTCTAGGTTGGTGTGTTTCCTTTCTTTTCCTTTTATATTTCCTTTACCCTTCTTTTGTATTTTTTTTTTTATTTGTCTTTGGTCCTGTCACACGCCTCTTTTTAAGGAGTTTTTAGCAGGCTTTGTGATAGTAAGGTTGAATTCGGAAACTTTACTAATAGTTCTGTTTGTATCATTGACCGTAAATTTTTTTCTCGAATATTCAGGCCGGTAGATGTAAATAAATAAATACACTTTTTAATAAATACATAAATAACGGAATCTTCTCAAATATGCATATCCATTTAAAAAATAATGTTCAAACAAATAATTTTTTTTTTAAATTTATTCCATTTGCTATATATATATATATATATATATATATATATATATATATATATATATATATATATATATATATATATATATAAACAGAGAGAAAGAGAAAGAGAGAGAGATACGTATATATGTATACTAGCCATATCAGGTAGCACTTAAGCTAGATACTGCGGAATCTCTTGATTGGCCTTTCATCACAATAGGTAGGGAGGAGTAAATGCGATAGGCAACAATAAACTACAGAACTCAAAATTGATCGCTGCATTTAAGTATTGCATTAATATTTAAGCTTGCCTTTTAAAAGTTCAAAGATAATTCTTCTGTCGTCACTTAATTTAAAGACAGTTTGATGTACGTAGGTCCTTACTTTCCGTACAAACAATTACTTTTATTTCACAAATGACTTTAGCTTGATTTCGCAATTAATTTCGATTATTCCTAAAATTATTTCCAAGTTATAAAAATTTTTATCGTACAAAAAAAATCACGTAAAAAAATCGCCGAAAATAATCGCATTAATGAAAACTTGGAAAACCAAATCAAGCCCAGAATGTTTTAAATTTGTTCATGGAATCGGCCTGATTCTAAAATCATATGATATATTGGGCTACGCACTCTAGGGGTAAAGTTGAAAACACAGACAATTATATTTTGAAACACTATAATTTAAGAACAGTAATTTTTTTTCATTTGAACATAAGCTATTGAAAGTTAGAGAATTGTGTCTCTTTAATTGTTTTATCATTAGAAGCCAATATGGCGGAATCCGAAAACAATCGCAGTAATGAAAACTTGGGAATCCAAAATTTCAGGATTGCTGGTCCGGATCCAACCCGGAATGTTTTTAATTTGCTCACGGGATCGGCCTGATTCCAAAATGGTATGATATGTTGGGTTACGGCCTCTAGGAGTAAAGTTGAAAAAGTGTGACACATTGACACATTGACATTCGCATTTATTATATATATATATATATATATATATATATATATATATATATATATATATATGGGCAGCAGCAACCTTTCTTTTAAACAACTCTCGTTAAATATGCAGACAAGGAAAATTTAATAAATTTCTCCAGCGTCCTAACGTTTTTCCGTTTAGTGGGAGTAAGCGTTACTCTCTTCCTTGCAGCAAAACGGACAAACGTAAGAAAAATTAAATAAAAATTTTATAAAATTTTTATTTAATTTTTCTTATTTAACGATATATATATATATATATATATATATATATATATATATATAAGTGAACATTGAAGTCAACACTCAGAGGCGAACAGGCTGTTCCATGCTAGACGCAGTTGTCAGGCCGTTATACGTCAATCGTCATACGCTTTATCTCTGATATTGAGCATTTTATCTGAGAAATATAGCATATATATATATATATTATTAGAAATTATAATAATATCATTTTTAAATCGCTACACAAAAGCTTTCATGTTTCAATACTATGAGTGTACTTCCTCAAGCGATGGTAGGTAACCCTGAGGAAGTACATAGTATTGAAACATGAAAGTTTTGTGTAGCGATTTAAAAATGTTTTGTATTATAATCTCTTAAAATAAATATATAATAATAATATTTTGCTATACTCTGTAATGATCACGTTTTAAAAAGTAAATTCTTCGTACTGTGGAGTTTTACTCCATTTGTTCTTTCTCTCATTTGTGGTCGGTAAGTGGTCGGAGGTAGCCTTCTATTTCGCTTTTGCTCAGGGTCCTTGATCTTTCGTTTCGCAAGTTAGATGAGTTACCTGTCCTTAAGAATGCCGGTGTTAATGTTAATGAGGCGTTAAATCGGTGATACTTTTTAGGAGATTTAAGAAAGATTTTTATTTCCGTTTATTTATTACTACTATTACGAAGGGAGGCACGGTGGAGTAATGGATAGAGGCTCGGATTGGGGAATCGGAGAGCAGAGTTCGATTTCCAGTCGAATCCGATACATTACAACAGTATGAATCCTATTCTTCTCACCCCCACCATCTATAGACACGATCTGTCCTGCTATTTACCCATAGGAGGACAGATCAGGTTTTATAGATTTGGATGCAATTGGTTTACTGCAGAAAAAAATAGCAACCTACTGCGGGAAAAAATCTGCCTCGTCAGTCATGTATCGAAAGATACATGATCGCTTAAACGTGTATCATGCATGGC
>OZ038492.1:34011117-34253617 GCA_964036315.1 Acanthosepion esculentum | reverse complement strand
CACCATCAATAAAATTCCCTACTTTTATTAAGAGCGGGTAACTCAGTTTAAATAGTGTTCAATCGCAGATTAAAAAATGAATATGATATTTAATATTATTATTATTATTTTATTTGCTTTAATTTTTTGTGCATACTCATTTCTTTCCGGGTCCCGACCAGAGACCTAAGGTCAGAAATGGCATCATGACATCTTCCACTGAGCAATTTAAAAATAATCACACATATTTTACATAGATAAAGCCCTTCGTAAGGTGCGGGCTGTACTTGTAAAGACATTTTTTTGTATTTATTTAAGGCATGGGTTGCCAGGAATTCCTTCAATGAGTTTATTGGAATCTTTTTCAATCAATCTGAGGGCTCCAACTACAACTGGAAGTGTGCCACATTTTTGACATTTCGATTTCAAGGTCCTTGTATTTTGATATTTTTTGAAGATCTTCAAAGATACATTGCAGTCTGCAGGGACTGCCATATCAATAAGGAAGCACATTTTGTCTATGCGGTCTCTAATCACGATGCCTCGGCAATTAACTTTGATTGTTCTGTCTGTGTGTATTATAAAGTCCCATAAAATTGTTACAGACCCTATCTCCGTAACCGGGTCTCGTTGGTGTTGATACCAATTTCTTTCTGTTGTCTTTCCGTAGAAGTTGCAGATTTTCCAGTGCAGATATTGGCCCACTCTATCATGTCGTGTTTTATATTCAGTGGGTGCCAATACCGTGCAACTTGATACAAGATGGTCAATTGTTTCTGGATATTTTTCACAGAAACTGCATTTTAGACGAACACAAATTTTTAGTATGCTGGCTTGATAATTTCTAATTAGCAAGCATTGGTCCTGTGCAACAAGAATAAAACCTTCGGTTTCAGCTTTTAACCCTGCACTACGTAGCCACGGGGTTTGTCTACATCAGTTTGTTTGGCACGGGCAGAGTATTGACCGTGGAGCGGTTTATCTTGCCATCGTTTCTGTATCTGGTAGATTGCATTTGCTTTTGCTTTCTTTTTTAAGTATTTTGCAGCTTCAGTCGGTGTATTGTGCTTTAATGAAAGGTTATCATTATTATTATTATTATCATTATTATTATTATTATTATTAAATGCGTTAGCAAAGTAGGAGATGACGTTGAGGAAGACTTGTTGAACAAAATACTTGGTTTCTTCATTATTTGACTTGGGACTCATTTATGTACGTATTTATAAATAAAAGCCTTAACAATTTTACAGGAAATTGTACAGCTTCTTTTAGAACTGTATGATTTGATTTCTCAAGTCTGTATTGATAAACCTTTATATCTATGAATATATTATATACGGTATGCATGCAGGCATTAATATCGGTGAACAAAAGTAAACACACACGTATATATATATATATATATATATATATATATATATATATATATATATATATATATATATATGAGTTTGTATTAAGTATATATGTATAAATGAGTTCATCTATTAGACATACGTGATAACAAATATGCGCATACACACTGATGTGTGTGTGTATATATATATATATATATATATATATATATATATATATATATATATATATGTACATGCAATTATATATGACTGTCAATATATTCTTAGATGCATATATGTATGCATTCTTGCGTATGTGTTTGTCTTTTTTGCCATAGATTCCGTTCTTGGCATTCAGATACGACATTCGCAAGAAAAATTATCAAAGAAACTGACAAATTGGCCGTAGCACAAGAGAATTGCTCAGAAATAAGGTTTAATTATTCTAATTTGATCTGACATGAAGCGAGAAAGTTGAAAGCCCGTACACTTTGGGTGGGAAAGAAAGAAAGAAAGAAAGAAAGAAAGAAAGAAAGAAAGGGGAAAGGAAATAATGAATGAAATGCAGGAAAATCAGAAGGGAGGAAAAAAACAAGGCGTAAAATGTAGTAAAAGAGAAAAGAAGAAAATATAGAAAATTAATGATTAGGAAAAGTCAAAAATGAAAAGAAAAAAGCAAAGAGACAAAGTAATGTAACGATAAAACGTGAATATAGAACCAAAAAAGATTTGCCTCAAGTGACAGAAAATAAAAAAAATTTGAATGCTTAGTTTTATAAATTTACAGAGCGAAACAGAAAGAGATACAAGCAGAGTTGTCTTAATATCGTTTAGAAAGAGGTAGTTGCAGGGACGTCAGAAAAATAACCAGATATAGTGCCCTGCCTCATGGCTAAGATAGTTGGGTATTTTCTACAGGCGCTTATAGTCAGCGATATTCAAACTCAGATTAAAAAATTAATATTATCCTGAATTATTATTATTATTAATAATATTATTACTATTAATATTTCCTTTAATTTCTGTTGTATACACATTTCCTTCCGTGTCCCAGCCAGAGACCTAAGCTCAGAAATGGCTTCATAACATTTCCCATATGTAAAATGTATGTGATTTTTGGTTTTAATTATTTATAAATAAATAAAAATAAATAAATAAATAAAACCTAAGATCACATATATTTTGCATAGATAAAGCTCTTCGTAAGGTGTGGGCTGTACTTGTGAGAACAATTTTTTGTATTTCTTTAAGGCATGGGCTACCGGTTTTCATATGATCACCGAAGTTAAGCAACATCAAGCCTGATCAGTACCTAGATGGGCGACCGCTTGGGAATATCAGGGGCTGTAAGCATAGATGTGGCTTACGGTCACATCTTGTTGAAACACCGGTTTCCGTATGAGCACCGAAGTTAAGCAACATCGAGCCTGATTTTTACCTAGATGGGCGATCGCTTGGCAATATCAGGGGCTGTAAGCCTGGATGTGCGAGTGGTGTAATGACTCAGAATGTTTGATCAAAGAGCCGAGTTCCACTTCCCGTTGTGTTCGTTATATTCACTTACACGCAAATAGCCTTGTATCCCTTCTTCTATGGGTTAATTAGTAAGACTTCTATCACGAAACCTTTATTGTCTCAAAAAATCCTAACAACCTAAAAATATTTTATGGCTTTAAATAACCTGCAAATGTGTTTCTATGCCGTAGAAAAAGAATCAATCAATAAAAAAAACACTTTTATTTGAAGTGGAACAGATTTTCCCAGCCAATTTGTCTGTTGCCACGTGCCTCGGGGTGTCACCACTGACCTATAACTTTTTTAATGCAATAAGGTGCTACTTGAGAAAATACTTGCGATTGTGTGCCAGAAATTACAACTATCTCTTCCTAATGTTCCTACTATTAGCACGTCCTCGGATACGCCGTTAACAAAAGGAACCCAATGTTCAATGAGGAACGTATTATGGGTCCTTACCTATAACTACAGAATGAACTCTTCCTAACACTATGTATACTACGCCTCTCAAGAGAGAGAGAGAGAGATGATTCGAGTCGAGCCGATAGTAGTTCACTCCAAACCAGACTGACAGTCATACTAACACCTTCCACATCTTGTATTATTATTCCGTGTAATATATCTTCGTTATTTCTACTCTTGTGTTCGTGTTGTTCTTCCTTCGTCCTAACCTGGACCATAACACTAATCTATCTATCTATCTATCTATCTATCTATCTATCTATCTATCTATTTCAGTCTATTCTATTCTAATTGTTATGGGTCCTTACCTATAACTACAGAATTAACTCTTCCTAACACTATGTATACTACGCCTTTCAAGAGAGAGAGAGACGAATCGAGTAGAGCCGATAGTAGTTCACTCCAAACCAGACTGACAGTCATACTAACAACTTCCACATCTTGTATTATTATTCCGTGTAATATATCTTCGTTATTTCTACTCTTGTGTTCGTGTTGTTCTTCCTTGGTCCTAACCTGGACCATAACAGAACGAGAGGAAATAAATAACTTGAGAGAAAGATCATTTTTAATAAAATTCCACCAAATACAAGGCTCAATATCCACTCAAACTAAAGGTTTTACTAAATGACGCGCTTGTACGGACGTAGATGAAGAAAGAAGAGTAAATTTGGGTTATGAGAATACGTACGATATGCAACGGTTGACCCTTGGACACTTGGACATGGTATAATGGCTAGCAAACTTGTCTTGCTAAATCAATTACAACTGAATAGTGAGGTCGATCCTCACTGAGTGCCCCATTCTTTCAGCTGTGTGCCTCATCTAAGCTTAGTAAATCCCTATATAACGTTTGACCCTAAACTTGAAGAGAGTAATGATGGGGAAAGCATCCACTCGGGCTTCTATCCATAAAGTAGCGGCTTTTGAGAAGAAGCGCTACGAGTTGAACTTCCTTCTTACTAATTAAGTACGAATGAAATGACGATGGTTCTCCCCTGCGTACATGGCATGGCGAGTCTTAGCTGTGAAGGTCTGAACTGGTAGAACTAGAAAATGTGCGTCGTTTCCTCTGTGGGAAAAGGGGTTGTAATAGGGAAAACATTCCATTGCCTAAATTACGTTGAAATGAATGAACGTGGGATCTTTAAAAATCGCAAGGAAGTAGAAATAAATAGTTAACAAAAATGGTGTCAAGAAACCTTATTATAATTACGGAAAGTGTATGAAGTATAAGGAGAGTGAAAGTGAAATGAATATAAAGAGTAAAAAAGAGAAAACAGGAAGTTGTGGGGGGCCATAATCGTGCACGACCTAAAGGGACACGACCAGGGCCGGATTTAGACTTTAAGAGGCCTCTGGGCTAAAAGTATTTAGCGGCACCTTCATTACATATTTAAATGTCCCAAAACATTTTTATGTCAATTGTTCTGAGGAGTTCTCTTCTTTGGTTCCTCGACTTTAGGAATTTAAGCATTGGCCGCTAGACAGGGACGGCGCGTCTTACCCCGAAACCTCCGGGGTGGTGGGGTCGTGTGGCCTGTACCATTTTTTTTTCAACACTGACCATCCGCCATTTTTATTTATTATTCTTAAACTGAGATTGCAGTGTCATTCATCAACTAATAATATACATCGTCTATCTGCATGGCCGGTGCGGTGGGTACTACGCAGGAAATCCCAACGAGGTTGGAACCCCAAAAGGGCTAGTTTCAGTAGTGTTTATTTTGCTTTTTGTACTTTTTTCTACCTAAGTTATATTGTTAGTCATTAACTATAATAATCGACATGGTTGGTGCTTACTACCTCGAACCTCTCAACCGTGTGGGGGCCCCCATGCCTACTGGGGGGTAGAAGTGCTAATTTCAGTAGCGGTTATTTTTTAAATAGTAATTTTCTTTCTGAACAGTTCTTTTAAATCAAATAAGAGGATAATATATCTCGGTAAAATCATTTTTTATTCCGAGATCATCCACTAAGAAGGATCATTGATTTTTTTTTTTTTTACTAATAGTAATATTAAGCAGAAGTTAGCGGATGGGAATTTCAATAAAATTTCTTGTCCCTATTTTTTACATTTCTAGAAAGATAAAACCGAGAAAATGATCGCTTAAAAAATAAAAATGTTTAAAGATTTCAATACATGAAAAATTTTCAAAACATTTTTTAAAATGCTGTTTTTAAAACAAATTTTTAAGACAATCTCGTTTGTGTTGTGTTGGAATCTTTGTAAGTTTTTTTTTTCAGCGTTGATGCATCAGCAATTAATCTTTATGGAACTGTAACAAATTGCAACTTAAACATTTTTTCGAGTAAAATTTCATCATGAAAATATTGGTGGTTATTACAAAAAGAATAACATTTTCTAAGTCTTTTTTAAAATAAAAAAAAAACCCTATTCATTGTAAAAGTAAATAATTAATGAATATGTACTGAAATTTTCAATTAAATTGGATAATTCCCTGGTAATAATTTTTGGTAATTTAAAATCAAGCTTTGCCCTTCCCGCACCAATTTTCCTTCGAGAGTTTGTGGCTCCGAGTTTGGGTAACTTTGAAATCGATATGTAGTAGAAGGTGGGATGAAACCTTAGCGCCGGCCCTGCGTCATTTTACTGTTGAAAGTATCACCGTAAGTTCTATTCTAATGGTTTCTTCTTCCGTACTTTCGCCTTCTTGCCTTCCCGTTAACTACGGTCTTCAAAAATATGAATGCAATGTCCCTCTCGGCATCTTTCTTTTTGAAGCCTGTTCTTTTTATTGTCCCCTCTCGGTAATAATGTTTTCTTAGTTTCTTTCAATCTCAGTAACCCCTTGCGTCTTAGTGACTTAATCACCTTACGTTGAGGGAACTGATGTAAAAAAAAAAATACACCAGAAAGTTTAGATATTTCTGGCGAGTTTGGAGTCATCAAAAACTAGTAAAAAATGAATAAGATAATAAATTTTCAGTTTTCAACCAGAGGTTTCTCAAGATTCTGGCGATGACACATAACGCCTGGATGGGCTTTCACAACTTTCCCTGGGGGTATCACTACAAAGTTAAGATTAAAATCCTAAACCAAAATTTTCATTGTTTTAATTATCTAATTTTTTTTTTTTTTTTTTTTTGCAATGATCTAATATAAACAAATCTGGCTCTCCGGAAAAAATAAAGAATGAAAGATACCATAAATTGTAGCGTACAAGTCGACCTCAACAATTTTAGCACAAAATTTTGAGTTCAGCCTATACCTACCGTACCGGTTGCCCCCACCCCACCAAAAAAATACGGTAGGCTACCAGAGACCCAAAACTTAGGCCTACCTGTAAATAAAGTTATGCTACAGTATACGATAATCTGTATCAAAACTACATAAGGTCAGACCACTTACCTGTATATTAAAACTGTAACTAAACACAAGTTTCAGTGGGAATTTATTTGTGGCAGCCTGCTTGAGGTACGTTAAGTGGTGTACAGTAATTGTTAGGGGTGTTGTCACACTTGTTTACAACTCGGTGGTAAAGGTTTGCATTTTTATACCCGCCGAATAAGTCGACCTTTAATATTGGACAGATGTTTTAGGCTTGAAAACTCGACTTGTACGCCACAATTTACGCTATATGGTTAGATTTTTGATTTTTGCAGGCGACAGGCGTTTGTAGCCTAACTAGAAATGCAACTACCGCGCAAAAACTGGTCTTAAGTTTGGGGCGGGTGGATCTAATGAATACACATAAAAGAGTAGAGAGAACACCGACGATAAACCTGTCAGAATCGGCTAAACCACTACGAGTCTGAAGGTGACAATGTCCGAAACCGCGTCATTATGGGGGGAAAGACGTGAATGAAAATACATTATATGCGTTAGCGATAAGTAAATTCCTAATTGTCCTAACTAAAAGGGATACAATTTCGAGTCTCACTTGAATCGCATCAATGTGCACCGTTTACTAACTTTGTTTGCCTCTTCTGTTTTGAGTAACGATAACCTTTACGCTATCACCGCTACAATTAACTAATTATTTATTAACTAATAGCGGACATGGGTATGACGATAAACTACATCCGGCAGCAAAGTCTCTGATCTGGAGATTGGAGGTTTTGAGTGGCGTGGACCCACCTCTTAATTGCTGTTGTTCCCAAGTCCACCCTGATCCGGGGTGGTAACACCTGTTAGGGTCCCAACTATGGGAAAATAGTGAATTATAGTAAAATGACCAACAATACCCATTTATCGGCAAAATGGCCGACAATACATTTTATAGTAAAATGACCAGCATACATTTTATCTGTATTTGAAGGCATGCAATTGCGTTCAAAATATCTTTAGTTGATGCCTTAAAATTGTGTTCAAAATATTTAGATTTCGGCATAAAATAACGCATAGAGGTTGATATGCCACTAAACAAAAAGTCAACCAACATGAAAAAATGATTTCATGACATTAATCTATATAATATCCGATAATTTCTTAAAGAAATCGAAATGTATTGCAAAATATAACTTCAACAAAACCAAAAGATAAAAATCACACATATCACCGCCTCTAGTAATTATGTCCACACGAGCATATATATGCATAAAAGCTAAGTATCATCTACCATGTATTCAATTGTGAAAGTAGAATAATATATATCGTATTTTTATTACTTCAAAGCTCCCAAGAAAATTAAATTTCGGCATTAAATGACCCATAAGGAGTTGATATGCCGTTAAGCAACACAAACACTGACAGCAGTTTCAACCAAACCTACCACCGTGAAAGAAAAGATCACGCTGAAAGGTTATGATGTCCCTTAGTGTAATATAGCAAAAGAAACAGAACGTTAGCTGATATATTTATTGTTGCATAATTATTTGAAAATAATAATTACTCGATTGTACTCGGTTGACCGAGCTTTCCTAATTACATATGTGAATATCCATGCTTGACATTTCCCGTGATCCTTTCTGACCTTCAGGTGTTTCGTTCAGAAAACGGGGTGGGATGCTTTCTTCTTCTTCTTCTTCTTCTTCTTCTTCTTCTTCTTCTTCTTCTTCTTCTTCTTTATGCCGCGTCCTTTCACAATTTCCTGTAAAGTTCCTCTTTTTGCTATCTCTCCTAATTCCTGTTCTGCCAACCATTTACACCGGCTCGTTTGGTTATGCGCGGCTTTCCTCTGTCCCTTTTGCTTTCAATATGTCTTCTGAGTGTCAAATTTTCCAAGCCCCCTTTCCTCGTTATGCGCACTAGAAATTGCAATTAACGCTACGTATAAGCGTCCTTTTTGTTTCCATTTTCTCTAAAACTTTGTCTTTGGTCACCTGTTCAGTCCTAAATATTCTCAGCACCCTTTCTGTTGACTTAACTCACTTCTTCATCTGTGGTGTGATTATCCAGAATTCACTGCCACTTAAAAGGACTGATAGTACGTCTTTGTTTTCAGTGAAATTATCCTGTTTCTTAATACTTTGCTTAGCTTTTGGAAGGCATCTTTCGCTATTCCAATACGCCTTCGAATTTCGACGTCGCATTTTCCAGCCCCTATTAAAACACTTCCTAGATATTTAAACATTTTTCACTTATTTAATTTTGATAACTTCAATTTGCCATTTACATTTTAAGCTATTTCTTTTGGTGATACCGAATCATTCGGTTTTCTTACAGTTGATGTTTAGTCCTTTCTTCTCGCTTTCCTTTACTACCTCCTCTAGGAGTTCCTGTAGTTTCCTTTCTGCGTCTGCTACCAACACTGTGTCATCTGCATATCTTATGTTGTTAAGATTGTAGCCGGTAATAATTAATCCTGGTAAGACTTCTAATTCTCTCAGCATCAGCTCACTGCATAGGTTGAATTAATTTTTTTTTAATCAATTCACCCCAAACCACTAAGATGCAAGGGGCCACCGGGAGTGAAAGAGAATTAAAAAGACTTTAGAAAGAACCAGAAACACAATCCTAAACAGGAAATAAGGGATAAACCTATACTCCTGTTCAAAAAACGGCGGAGGAGTATATATACATATATATACATATATATATATATATGTATATATATATATGTATATATATATGTATATATACATATATATATGTATATATACATATATATATACATATATATATATATATATATATATATATATATATATATATATATATATATATATATGAACTACATATCAATCCTTCATGAGCTTCCGATCCTTAGCTATGATTAATTGATGATAAACATGTCATTATCGTCTATGATCGATTTCATCACGATTCTTCTGTTAAGCATGGAGGGTAATTATACATTCTTATTGCTCAAAGTAAAGTACAATACTGTTATATAAATCTCGGAGAATTCCAGTAAGATATCTTTAATCAATGGCTCAAATCTTTATTTAAAGACATTTTTATGTTTAACATTCTTTTTATAGTTACAAGTATTTAAGTAAATGCTCTGTTTATAATAAACAGTATTAAATAACATTTACCGGCCTGAATGTCCGAGAAATTTTCATAGAAAATATTTGCCCTCCGACAAGCAGTAAATTCGACCTTGCCAACCGAACGATCCTCAGTGGCCGAGTCGGTTAAAGCACGTCAGGCTATATGACGGTTCCGTATAGGATACAGGTTCGAATGCTGTCGGAGGACGAATATTTTCTATGAAAATTTCTCGGACATTCAGGCCGGTAAATGTTATTTAATACTGTTTATTATAAAGAAAGCATTTACTTAGATATTTGTATCTATAAAAAGAATGTTAAACATAAAAATGTCTTTAAATAATTGTCGGACTTTGTCCATTTCATAATGTGTCAAATCTTTATCTGACAATTCGATAGTTTTGATAGGTTTGCTATTACACGATTTGAACAATTAATAATAATAATAATAATACTTAAGAGAAAAGTACGATTTAAGAAAAGAAAAAGGGCAATATTTTGACAGCATGTTTGTCTTTTTCAAGTTATTTTTTTTAATTTTCAAGTATATAAATTTTCATATATAAATTTACAAAAAATTATATGTCTTTGTACAAACGTCGCTTGTCATGTTTAAAAATTGTATGCACGTATGAAAATATAAAAAATCTCAAAAAAACGAGTCTTTGTACAAACGTCTCTTGTCTTGAGAAAGACGGCCGTACTGGTAGCCAACGCGTCAAAACAAATACAACGCAGCCAGCGTGAACGAGATGCAACTCAAACGTGCGTAACATGATGGTGATCTTGCTCATCTTGGAATTTTCCGTTAGTTGATGTTATTAAGAGGACTTAATCAAAAAGCTTAGAATAAATCTTATGGATCCCCCGGGACGGGAAGTTAGTAATTTGCATACGTAAGTATCCACATGCGTTTTAAGGCTAGAAAGGTCGGTAGATTCTGAATATTTTGAAAAAAAACATTCAGAATCTACCGACAAATTCCACAATTATTCAAAACAAGACAAGTAACGTTTGTACAAAAAACTTATAATTTTTGTAAATTTATATATTTTTATATTTCAAATATTTTTTTTAAATATAACTTGAAGAAGACAGACATACTGTTGAAATATTGTTTAACATTGTCAAACACCGGGGTTTTTCTTTTTCTTTTCTTAAAATCACGCTCCTCTCTTAACTGTTGAAAAATATTGGAAGAGTTGTGTCAACCATTTTGTCTATTAATAATAATAATAATTTCTTCTTCTGAATAATTTTTTGGGATATTGGACGGCATCGCTTGTCTCTTTTGCTATGTCAAGCGAAAGCTCGTTATCACTCCCAAAAATGCTCGTTATATTCGAGACTTCGTAGACGCCGGTACTAATAGCAACGCCTTCAAATAATATCCGCACTAGTAATAATTGTTCAAGTAGTAATCGCCAAATAGTATAATGATCAGAAAAGAATCGTAATTCGTACAGTAGTAGATAGAGTGAACGTATAGCGATAATGGATAGAGGAGAAATAGTGATCATAACGCTACTTCGTAACCATCTAGGTATTGATGTTGTTTAAATTCAGTCGCATACGAGAACCGGTGTTTCAATGTGATGTGGCCGTAAGTCAGTAAAGTATAAAGAAATGAAGAAGGAAAAGAGAAAGTGAAATAAAGGAATAAGAGAAGGAAAGAATAAAAGGTGAAAAAAGATTAAGAAATTAGAGGTAAGAAAAGGGAAAGAAAATGGAAAAGTAGAGGAAGAAAAGAAAAAGAAGAAAGAGATAATGAAAGGCGAGAAGGAATGAAAGTAAAAATAAAGAAAATGAAAGAAGAAAGCGCGGTATTGAGAAAATCGAGGAAGAAGTATAGAGGTAAAGAGAGAAATAAGTCAAAAGAAAAAAAGGAGGAATAAAGAAGAAAGAAACGAAGAAAAGTTTTGTGATGTTGGACGACTTCGCTTGTTACTTTTGCTATGTCAAGCGAAAGCTCGTTATCACTTTCTAAAATGCACGTTATATTCGAGACTTCGTAGACGCCGGTACTTGTAGTAATGCCTTCCAATAATATCTGCACTAGTAATACTTGTCCAAGTAGTAATTGCCAAATAGTATAATGATCAGAAGAGAATCGTATTCCGTATAGTAGAGAGAGTGAACGTATAACAATAGTGGATAGACAAGAAGAGTGAACAGTGAACGTATAGTTATCACTCTACTTCTTATTTATTCACTTTCTTTATGATCACGTGATCTACTAAAGGAGGAAACACGAATCCATTACATTCACTTACGTGTTAATACCCTTGGAAAATGTATGAATCCTCTTCTTCTCCCCCTAGCTATGGGCAAATAGCAGGAAAACCGGGTTCTATAGCCTTGGATGGCAACTCGTCTACCGCAGAAAGAAATGACAACCTACTGCGGGATAAATGTGCTTTGTCAGTCATGTATTGAAAGATACACGATCGCCTAACTGTGTATCACGCATGGTACACAACTGATTGACTGATAACTGACTGACTGATCTACTTAATAATGGAATCGTCCGTGTTACTCACTGGCGATCTAGTTTCAAACCACAGTGTCGACACGGCACTTACTCTTATACAACAATTTTTCGTTTTCAACCGGAGATTATGCATTATGGGTGTCCTCCATCAAGTCGTACGACCTCAAAACATGTAACACCTTTCGCAGTATAGACACTAGTCCAAACAACGCCGACCTTTTAAGCGATGGGATACTAGACCTTATTCCAATTTTCTTAATGTAAAACTAAGTTTCGGGTGTCTGTTGTGGTGCCATGGATAACGGCTCAGAATATGAATTCGGAAATCCAATCGAATTCGTTACTTTCACTTACGCACATATACCCTTTGGAAAGAAATGAATTCATCTATTCTCTCCCCAGCTATGGGTTAAATAGACTGGGTTCTATAGCCTTAGCTGGCAACTGCAGAAAGTAACAGCAACCTACTGCGGGAAAAAATCGGCTTAATTGGCCATGAATCGAAAGAGACATGATCGCTTAAGTGTGCATCGCGTATGGCACTTAACTGACTGACTGACTGGTATAGTCTCCAACACCCTAATGATAACACCAGTGGTCCGAACGTCCCACATTCTGGTAACTTCAATCCGGTGGTCGGCGTATGTCTTAAGCTTCTCAGTTATTATTATTATTATTATAAGTAATAAAATGTGCGCTCTCTGTCCTGTTTTTGTTAATTAGACCCAAGTAGATTGTGAAAAGCGAAACAAAATTGATGGCAGATAATTGCGTATATTTTTATGGTTAAATGCGAGACAACGTTTTATGTGTCTATTTCATGAACCATAGTTTGAAGCTGTGCGACAATATCTTATAAATGTTGTTACTTCTTGGTCGATATCGACGTGTCATCAATCAATTACAGTTCCGTCTGGATAAGTTAAAATGAGAAGCTATACAAAATTAGTGTATCACGCCTGAGATGTTTGAAATGAAGACGTTTTCTCAACAGCCAATTTGACACAAGGACTTACCAGACAAACAAAGTACTTATGGAGGACGCCTGCCGATGCAGCATTAAAAAGAGTGTTCTAATTAAGCGCCCAATGTACTCACTGAAACCGGCAAGCAAAATAAAAATCCAACCGCTTTCGACTAATCTATTAGATATCAAGGAAGTTTTTGTTTAACTTAATATGTAGTTTATATATATATATATATATATATGTGTGTGTGTGTGTGTGTGTGTGTGTGTGTGTGTGTTGTGTGTGTGCGTGTGTGTGTGTGTTTAGGCATCAAATTCTCTTTTAGGCATATCTGGTTAAATAAATTACGAACATTATTTTTAGCATAATCCGTTCATATTCACGGATATTTTTCCGTGTATTACAATGATGCAAGAAATGCACTGTAACAGTGAAAATCAATTTTATTTCCCAAGTACAATAACGTTCCAGCTAGAGAAACCATTGACATTATTATTAAAAAATATATATAATAATTCATCTTCCCCCCCCCCATTAAAAATCACACCTAAAATAGTATGAAAATTATTTTTAACCTGTACCACTGAAGTCCCATTCTATGATCACAAAAATAACGTATATGCGCAACGTGATGGCGTTTCTATGGATTCAATTTTGGTCGAAGCTTCAGTAACTTCTACATGGCCAACCTAGAAAATAATATATTTAGCACCATCAAGAAACCTTCCATCTACCTAAGATATGTAGATGATATTCTTATTTTAGTTAAAACATAGAATAAATACTAAATTCAAAAAAATTCAACAAAAGAAAAACTCTGTCCTCAAGTTCACATACGAGCTTAACATCGATAACAAAATCCCTTTCCTTGACATTTTAATACACACAAATAATTCATTTTCTACCTCCCCTTATAAACAAAAACAACCAGCAAAATCGCTTGCACTCTCAACAATAAGAGCGAATGTCCAGATTACTACAAAATAGCTCTCATACAGAATTTAATTAACCGAGCACGAATTAATTCCTCCACAAAAAAAGATTTTCTACATTATTGTGAGTTGACTTCTTTTTTAGTGGTAATGTTTCCATTATTTGTAAACGTTTTTGGCATCTGGATGAGTCTATTATGTTCGTATTTTCCACAAGTATGTTGCAGACAGGGGTTGGTAAATCCCAGTATGTGTTTAAATGGCTCCTAATGGAGCTATGACCCGAAAGATGCAAAGTAAGTCTTCTTGATAAGCATGTAGTGGTATGCCTGATGTAATTATTATTCATGAGCTTCTTTGTGTCAGGAACGCAGTTAATCGTAATCCTTTGTCCGTCATCTTGTATAAAAGGGGGATTGCTGTCCAAATACACAATTATTTATGCATATATATATATATATATATATATATATATATATATATATATATATATATATATATACATATACATATATATTGTTGATATCTCTTGGCGAGTGGATGGAGCAATTGCTGGAGGGTAAGTCTACGAAAATCTAATCAGAATGCTGAGAATAACATCAATCAGTTAAGTGACAAATGTTATATTTGTATCAATTATAGATATATATATATATATATATATATATATATATATATATATATATATATATATATATATATATATATGTTATAAACATTATGTTAGTGAGTATACATATTTGGATAGATATCCATTTTGTTTTAAACCAGATATTCCCAAAGTGGGCGGTACCGCCCCGCTGGGTGCGGTGGAAAGATTCCGGTGGGACGAAGAGAGAAAAAATGTAGGCAGCCAGAGGGTGGCAGTGGCACATCTGAACCCTAACACACACACACATACACCCACATACAGAATGTATATGAAGTGTTGGTCCCCTTCACTTTACAATGTATTCCATTTATATAAAAAATTATTATGGTAAATACTATGGTACTAATTTGACATGCAATACTATCCCAAAGAAAATCCAATCAAAGGTTGACTATAAAATTAGGATGGGCGTTAGTGTTGTATCTATATATTTGACGACGCACTAGATTCGAGTTTTCCTATGCAAGGGTACGGCAGCCTCAAAAGGTTTGAGAACCACTGTTTTAACCAGTGAAATTGAGATCAGCTGGCCTAAAAATATCTTCTTTTATATAGATCAGACAAATTAAATTTATTTAGTTTCTCCTGGTGTTGAATTAATCTCAGGTGGAAACGTGTAAAATATTAAGCTCTTAGTACTTTCGACCATTATTGGCCATTTTCAAGGAAAAAAGATTAAAAGTCCACAAATAGACAATATGGAATTTGTATCCTTGTCGGTTTATAGTTTAAAATGTAAAACATTGGTTCACATATCAAATCACGTAATGAAAGCGGTCTTGAACGGCCACCCTTCTAGATCTTTTTACTTCAATGCAAGTGTTCCCCAGGACTCTATCCTTAGACATACTTTGTTTTGTTTTGTTTTTATTTTTCATTAATGACTTCCTCAGTGTCATCAGTTCTCAAATCGGTATTTGTGCTGAGGAGATTGACGATAAACTACATCCGGCAACAAGGCCTCCGATCGGGAGATTGAAGGTTTTGTAGAGCGTGGTACCACTTCTTAATTGTTGTTGTTCCCAGGTCCTCCATGACCCGGGGTGGTAGCACCTGTTAGGATCACAGCTATGGGCAATTAGTGACCCCCCAACAAAAAGAAGACACTATGGAAGTATAAAACTGTATTTTTTATAACAAAAATACTACAATACATTTTATAGCAGAATTATAAACAATACAAAAACAAAGTTGGAGGTATACAATTGCGTTCAAAATATATTTAGTTGAAGCCATAAAATTCTGTTCAAAATAATTACATTTCAGCATTAATTAACCCAGAGAGGTGTTGATATACCACGAAATGAAATGAACCAACCAACATGAAAGAATTATGACATTAACCCATATAATATCCGAAAATATTTTAAAGAAATCAAACTGTATTCCAAAATATAATTTCAACGAAACTATAACATAAAGCACACATGTCAAAGCCTCTAGTAATTATGTCCATACAAGCATATATATGCACAAAATCTAAGTATAAACTACCATGTATTCAATTGTGAAAGTAGAATAACATATATTTTTATTACTTCAAAGCTCCCAAGAAAATTAAATTTCGGCATTAAATGACCCATAAGGAGTTGATAGGCCGTTAACCCTAGAACACTAACCATGGATATATAGTACCCAGCGCCAATTTTCCTATTTTTAATTACACTTTTCAGTACCTGATTTTCTTACCTAAATAATGTTTTTCAGTTCCTATTAATGTTAACTCAAAGTACAAAGTTTGAAGTACCTGCATGTAAAATATTTCAAATACAGATTTTTTTTTTTATATATATATTTTCGAAATCGGGTATGATATACCCATGGTTAGTAGTGGTGTAACTTTAATTGATGGTTAGTGTTCTAGGGTTAAACAAACAAATAAAAAAAATGCTGAAGACACTCCTATTCACTGCAGTCAATAGTAAGTTTGATGGGTTCAGTCAAATCAAATTGGCAGCTGATTTTAAAAACGACCTTCAATATGTTGTTAACTGAGGAAAAAAAAATTTGTTGCACATCCAAAACGAAACTGGTCTCTCTTAATCCTCTTAGGGGATATTTTTGCATCTGTGGAACGTTTATATTGAATCAATTGCTAGGTCCGCCGCCAAGAAAATCGGTTCACTATATCATACTAGACAGTTTTTTCTCGCCGGAATCCATCTTACATATTTATAAGGCTATGATCTGTATGTGCATCAAATATTGCTGTCACATCATTTCTGATATATATCTAGAGTTTCTTGATGAAATACAAAGAAGAATCTGCAATATTATTGGTTTGGACATGTCATCTTGGTTTCAGTCAAATTCCCAATACTGTAAAATACAAGGTGATTGAAAAGCAATTCCCCTATTTTAGGTATGATGGACTCTCCCGCTTAACTATAATTTTCACAAGGCGGAAGGGTTCATCATACATAAAATACAGAGTTAATTTTCAATCACGCTGTTTACTCCGGCGCCTTTTTTATAAATATTTTGATGGCACTTGTTTTAATGAGCGTTTCTCTTTGGTACCTTAACTTCACAAATTTAAGCGCAGTACTAGATTGGCAGCTAGGTCTCCTCATTTTACTGTTGTTAGTTGTAACCGTAAGTTCTATGCTAATAGTTTCTTCACCTGCACTTCTTGTTTGTGGAATATTCTTCTGGCTTCTTGCTTTTCTGATAACTACGATCTTCAAAATGCCTCATTGAATCTAGTTCATTTATTGTCTTCTCTGCTTCTTTCATTCTCGGTTACCCCTTGCGTCTTACTGGCTTTGATCACCTTGCTTTTGGGTGAAATTATTTAAAAAAATTTATTTTTATACACACTCCAGGCAAAAAGATTGGGGCCACACGGCATTTCTTTAAAATATATATTAAAATGAGATATTTTTGTTCGTTTTTTGTTCGTTTTGTTTTACGACATATCAACCTCTATGGGTTATTTAATGTCGACAAGATTTTGTTACAATAGATTTGTACGAATAGAATTTGTATTTGTAAGAAATCAGTATGTAAATCAGATTTGATTGATGTACTTTTGTAAAGAGAGATTTTGTTGAGAGTCTGGTTTGGTTTGGCTTGTTGTGTTTTACGGCATATCAACCTCAATGGGTTATTTAATACCGACAAGATTCTTATTGCTGGTAATATTTTTTTCAAAAAGTATTACTGGTAATATTTTTCACCATAATGCATTGACGGTAATTTTTTTTTTTTTCAAAAATGTATTGCTGGTAATAAAATAATTTTTCTTCGAAAATTTATTGCTAGTAATATTTTTTTTACAAAGATGTATTGCTGGTATTAAAATCTTTTTTTACACATTTTGACCCCGGTTTGGGGTTAACAATTTGCCCATAGCTGCCACCCTAAAAGATGCTACCACCCCGGGTCAGGGTGGACCTGGGAATACTAGCAATTAAGATGTGGTCCCATGCTCCTCAAAACCATCTGATCAAAGGCCTTACTGCTGGAGGTAGTTTATCGTCTTACCCAGGACGCGAGAGATATTTTTGTATTTATTTTAAGTAAAAGATAAAATTTCAGTAACTACTGTGTATTTGCTTTTATTTTGACAAAATATAAGCATTCACTATAAAAAAAATTATCATATTTTGTTTTTGTCAATAAAACCACCATCTGCGTTAATTACTGCTTTACAAATTCTTTACATTCTTTCCAACAGTTTTTGAAAAGAAGTAGACAGCAAACTTCCCAACATTTCTTCATACATTGAAAAAGCTTAATCCCACTCTTTGGGTATTCTCTTCGAAGTCACCTATCTAATTCGTCCCAGACTAATTCAATGGGATAGAGAACAGGAAACTGAGGTGGACAAGTTATAATTTCCAAAATGTTGGTGGTTTTTTTTTACCCAGGATAATTTGACATAATTTAGAAGAGTGTTTTGGATCGTTGTCTCATTGAAACGTGATTTTTTTTTTCCGCCAATTATGCGTAAACCAGATGTCTTTGCAAAATCGAATGATATTGTTCTTTTTCCATGATTCCCTTGACCGAAATAAAATCCCCATTCGTATTCTCAACAAGTTTACTGAGAGGTTAATGGTGAAAACAAAATATGATGTTTCTCATAGAAAATATTCATAATATAGCAAAATGTTTTGTGGTCAGACGAATCCAAATTTGAACTTTTTTGGTAGTAAGAAGAGCTTGGCTAAGACTGAAAAATAAAAGCAAATACACTGTAGTTACTGAAATTTTATCTTTTACGTTAAAAAATATAAAAATAGCTCATTTAAGGTGTTTTTTAACGAAATTCCGGATGGCCCCAAAATTTTTGCCTGTACTGTATACAGTCCATGAGTTACAACAGGATTCCAGTTATTATATCGTGTCAGTTCTAATATAAATTGAATACAGTGAGTTGTAGCAGTTGTGTGATTTTACATCAGTCTTTACAATTTTTATTTGTTTCTTTGTTTTGAGTGAAAATTGGTTGGATAGGGTCAGTAGATTTTATGACATATTATTTTTTTTCAGATCATTTAATGTCAAAATCTGTTTTTATTGGTAATGCTTATACTTGAGTCTATAGGTAAACATTGGTAATATTTATACATGAAGCTATAGACAAATATTGGTTAGCGACTATTTGAGTGGGTCTTACTCCTCTGCAGGAGATGCAGTCAGTTTATTCTCGGTTCCGCTGTCAGGACGTAGGAAAAAATGGTTCCTATTTCTTTTTTTTATTAATAGTTATGGACAATTCCACAAAGACTCTGATTTTTATATATAACGTACGCTTAAAGAAATATTTTTGATTGGCTCGTTTTCTACGGTTTATCAACCCTTTGCGGCTTATTTAAAGCCAAAAATTATTTTTAGATTGTAAGAATTTTTTTTAGATAATACTGATTTAGTGATAAAAGTCTTACTAATTAACCACCAGCTGGAAAGGACAAGACTTGGTCTCATACCCTTCCATATGTTGTTTCCACATAAGTAAATAAAATAAACCCAACTGCAATTGGGATTCATCTCTCCCATTAACAATTCAAAATCGTTATCTATTACACTACATTCAAGCTTACAGTAATCCTAAATGGTCACCTATCTAGGTACTGACTACGCTAAATGTTGCTTAACTTAGGTAATCGTGAAATAAATATTAAAGATATCGGGCTATACAGAGATGATGGCCTTACGGTAGTCAGAAAGTCTACTAACTTCAAAATAGATAAAATTAGAAAGATAATACATAGAGAATTCGGTTAACACAAAATTGAAAAGGCTAAATTTCCTCGACATAACATTAGACTTAATGAATAACATATACCTACCTTACAGAAAACCTAATACTAATCCTTTGTATGTACATCGCAGGCCAAATCGTCCTTCCTCTATAATTAAGCACATAACTTCATCAATTGAGAAAAGAATTAGTAGAAATTCCGCTAATGAAGAAATATTCTATAAACATAGTAATTTTTACAACCAAGCTCTAAAAATAGTGGCTACATACACCATAAAATTATATAAAAACAAAGAGTACAAGCCAAAAGAAAATAGAAAAAGAAAAAACATTTAGTACACACAAAAACGACCCCCGTTCAACCAAATAGTTAGTAATAAGCTAGGACAAAAATTCCGAAGGAATATCAGAATAAATATAAGAAGAATTTCCATGTTGGATCTTGGAATGTTCGCACTCTTCGGGACAATGATTCTGCACCAGAGCGTAAAACAGCTCTTGTTTCTCTCGAGTTAGAGAAATATAACATCGACATAGCGGCCATTAGTGAAACACGTCTGGGTGGTAATTCTGAGCTTAGGGAAGAAAAAGGCGGATACATATTTTTATGGGCTGGTAAGACTGAGAAAGAGCAAGGCCAGTCTGGTGTTGGCTTTGCCATCAAGTCAGACCTTGATAGTTCACTGCCTTCCTTACCTAAAGGCTTATCTGATCGCATAATGGAATTAACCCTCAATCTGGAGTGCAACACCCGTGTGACGATGGTTAGCTGCTACGCGCCAACCTTAGGTTGTTCAGATGAAGAAAAAGATGTTTTTTACAATCTTCTTCGGGATGTCATCTCCAAAGTCCAACATAAGGATAAATTAGTCCTTACAGGTGATTTCAATGCTCGTGTTGGCAATGATTATCATTCTTGGAAGGGCGTTTTAGGTCGCCATGGTATTGGTCATGTGAATTCTAAAGGATTACGACTTCTCACTATCTGCAAGGAATTTGACCTTAGTATCACTAATACCTTCTACCAGTAACCCAACTGTCGTAAGACCACGTGGATGCATCCTCGATCGAAAGAATGGCATCTGATCGACTACGTCATCACCAAAAGACGGGACATAAAAGATTTTAAGATAACGCGTTCATTCCACACAACATGCTATCTGTCAGATCACGCTCTA
This sequence comes from Acanthosepion esculentum, assembly GCA_964036315.1. Classification (NCBI taxonomy): domain Eukaryota; kingdom Metazoa; phylum Mollusca; class Cephalopoda; order Sepiida; family Sepiidae; genus Acanthosepion; species Acanthosepion esculentum. The sequence goes on along the minus strand of OZ038492.1, from coordinate 34,232,492 downwards.
CTTCGAAGTAAAGCTACACTGCATCTGCAAAAGCGAAAAATTATAAAATCTACAGTGCCCAAGCGCATTAACGCACTGCCTCTTAAATCGACTGAAACGAAAATTGAGCTCTCTGACAAACTTGATGCTGCACTTGATTCTGTAAATATTACCAATGGTATCGAATCATCTTGGAAGGCTCTGCGTGATGCAACATATTCTACATCTTTGGAGGTTCTCGGCCTGCCATATCGTAAACATCAAGACTGGTTTGATGACAATAATACAGGAGTTCAGCAGCATATAGATCAATTGAACTCTTCTCATAAAGCATGGATTGAGGACAAGAACTCGTCCGATAAGAAGAACGCTTACAAGAAGTGCAAACGAGCTCTCAGAGCCACGAAAGAGCGTTGGTGGTCTGAAAAGGCCACTGAACAGCAAGAATCTTCAGATAGAAAGGATCTAAAGGCTTTCCATGCTGGCCTCAAGAGTATTTTCGATCCTCAGAAAAGTTGTGTTGCTCCTATCTCCACAGCAGATGGTGAAACTCTCTTGATGGATGTCAGACATTTTAAATCGCTGGAAAGAGCATTTCGAAACTGTGTTAAGCACCACTTCGGTTACTGATGAGGAAGCCATCACATCAATTGAGCAAAATCCTGAAATTCCGGAGTTCTCTTTTGAACCTACTTATCAAGAGGTAATTGACTCCATCAAGCAAATCTCATCTGGAAAATCTCCTTCTCCTAATGATCCTATTCCACCCGAAGTGTATAAGCATGGTGGCCAAAAGTTGGTAAAAAAGTTACATCTCCTTTTCGTGGAGATATGGAAGGCAGGCTGTGTCCCATAGGATTATAAAGACGCCTCTATAAAACACCTCTACAAAAACAAGGGTTCTAGGTGTGTCTGTGATAATCATCGGGGGATATCACTACTTTCAATTGCAGGCAAAATCCTAGCGAGAGTGATTCTAAACAGAATCATTATACACCTTGTTGACGACATCTATCCTGAATCGCAGTGTGGTTTTCGGTCGGGTCGTGGCACCATTTCGTCAAGTTGCAGAGAAGGTTCGCGAGAAAAACCAGGAATTGTACATGGTGTTTGTGGACTTGACGAAGGCCTTTGACATTGTGAATCGAGAGGCTCTTTGGCAAGTCTTGAATGAAAGCTAATATCGTGTCTGATGGTATGATGTCGGAATCCTTTAATGTCACAAATGGCACCAAGCAAGATTGTGTCATGGCCCCTGTCCTTTTTGCCCTTTTCTTCTCGGTGATGCTGAAATATGCATTTGCAGACACAGGTAGTGGCGTCAAGTTTCAGTTTCGAACAACTGCTGGTCTCTTCAATCATCAGTGCTTCAAAGCCAAGACCCACCTTCGTACGCAAATTATTCGTGATTTGTTTTTTGCTGATGATGCGGATCTTGTAGCGACATCCTTTGAGGAGGCCCAACATCTAATAAATCGTTTATCAGCTGCATGTAAAACATTTGGTCTTACACTTAGCATAAAGAAAACTGAAGTTGTACAACAACCTTGTCCTACTACGAAGCAATTGCGTGGTGAGAAACAAAAATCACCAGTCTTCAAATTTCCAGAGGGACCATTGAAAGTAGAAGACATAAGCCTGAACTATGTAAAGTCTTTCACCTATCTTGGTAGCAAAGTCAATTACAGTGGAACTTTAGATGATGAAATCATGCATCGGATTGCTAAGGCTACCAGTGCTTTCGGCAAACTTCGCCATCGCTTGTGGAATGAGCGGGGTATTCGATTTGATACGAAAATTCGGGTTTACAGAGCTGTTGTACTTGCGATCCTTTTGTATGGCTCAGAGTCGTGGACTCCATACAGGTACCATATACGCCAGCTAGATGTTTTCCATAAAAGCTGTCTGCGTGCAATCTGTGGAGTTAACCTTCAAGATAGGACATCTAACGTAGACCTGTTTAACAGGTGTATTATTGGAGGAATCGAGACTTTTCTCATACAGTCTCAGTTACGGTGGACTTGTCATGTCTTGAGAATGTCTGATGACAGAATACCCAAGATCCTAATGTACAGCCAATTAGATCAGGGCTACAGGAATGTAGGACGCCCATGACTAAGATACAAAGACAAGCTGAAAATCAACATATCAGCAGTCAATATACCACATAACACCCTTGAGCGCTTATCCTTGGAGCGGGTAGAATGGAGATCAACGTGTTTTAGTAGGCTCAGCAATTTTCAATCTGCTTGTCTGAATCATCTTCAAGAAGCGATAGCAAGATCTAAAAGGTCAGCCAATCCAACAGTGATCTCATTTCATAATCCTCACACTTGCTCCATATGTGGCCTCCTTTGTAAATCACTAGCAGGTTTTAAATGCCACTTAAGATTATCGCACAAAATTTCATAACTGAATCAACTAAGCTGTCAGATTAAACCAGTCCATTATTATATATATATATATATATATATATATATATATATATATATATAATGTTGTGGAGTAAATAACCCACCCCCGGTAACACAAATGAACACTGCAAGACACCTTAAATAAAGAACTCCAAATGAGTCAAGGGAAGTCCGTCGCAGTCTGTCTCAGGCTCGTGACAAGACAAGACAAGACCTCGGTCTTCGGGCGGAGGATGATTAAGTCGTGCTCTGTCTTCGGATAGAGACTCGACTGAGAAAAACAGGCCAGTTCTGCACCCGATCCCGCTTTGGCGGGGGCTGGGTATATTTTGACCATTTGGCCCAGGTGGAAACCCTCGGGTTGCCCACGGTAAACTTGACCTTGTGTCGCATCTAGTCTGCAGTGGGGCGACCGGTAAATACCAGTCTGTTGAATTCGGGTCGTTCGATGCCAGGCTCGCGACTGACTTGCTGCAGGCAGTCTCATGTGGAGAGGTAGACAAACCTGACCCCGTGTATGCGGGGTTTACGGGAATTTTTTTCCTGGCCCTACAGACTCGGTATGGCCCCACATAAAAATCGGCCTTGTACCACATCCTGCCTTGTGGGGAGGTTGGTAATACCAATCTGTGGGAGTCAGTAAGGAGAATTTCTAACAGAAATTTCTGGACCGAACAAGACATAATATTATAACCGCTAGGGGTGCGTCATAACAGTGGCGACAAGGGATCGAAACTCATGCGAGTAGGAAAAAGTACTTTTTTTCTACGTCACACATAACAGTGACGACGAGAAATTAGGACCATGTTGGTGCATTTTCTCCTTTTTTTCACTCCTGAAGCAGTGGCAAATGCCATATCTGAATTCACATACAATTCAGATAATGGAATTACTTTTTCTGTTTATTTTAGAAGATACGGGCAAAATCTTCAAAGAAGAATGCAGCGACTGTCAGTCAGTTATGTGCCATGCGTGATACACGCTTAGGTGATACATGAGTGACGAGGCAGATTTTTTCCCGCAGTAGGTTGCCATTTCTTTCTGCAGTAGATGAGTTACTATCCAAGGCTATAGAACCCGGTCTGTCCTGCTGGGGTGGGGAGAAGAAGGGGATTCATACTTTCAGAAGTGTATTAGCACGTAAGTGAATGTAATGGAATTCGAACTCAGCTCTCCGATTCCTCAATCCAAACCGCTATCCATTACTCCACCGTGCCTCCAGCGACTGGGAAGACAAAAAAACAATTTCTTGAGAAAGTTACCACCGTTAGAACATGTAAAATACTGTAATTTTGTACTACCAAGAAAACCATGAAAAATTTGCTTTGAAGAAACAATAAATAATCTGACTAAAAGTTTTAGCGAGAAAAGCTCGTTATTCAATTCTTGTTGGAAGTGTATGAGTCTGACGAACAAAGAAAACGAAGATTTTGTCACATATGCTGGAATCGTTAACAAGGAGTGTGAAAGCTTCAAATTAAATGAACTGATTCCGGATATGTTTAAAGGGTTAATTTTCATCCAAGTGTTAACGGCGAAAAAGACGCAGAAATACGTGCGAGGTTTCTAACTAAACTTCAACAGAATCAAAAACTAACACCAAAAGACATATCGGAAGAATATCAGAAAATCCTAAATCTGAGACGCAATACCAAAGAAAATGAAGAAAAAGAACGTGCATATATACAAGCTAAGAAAAAGTGTATTAAAAGAAAAATTAATCCATGTTTCAGATGTCGAGGGGTACATCACGGAGATGACTTTCCCTTTAATAATTCAAAGTGCTACAAGTGTGGAAAAGTAGGACATAAAAAGTCACACTGTAAAACTAAAGCAAGGAAAACTTCTCACAGAAAAAAATTCGTACACTGCGTTGTGACAGAAAAATAATTTCAGAAAACCAAAGAAAATTTGTGTACGTTGAAATTAATAATGTGGGTGTAAAAATGCAACTAGATGCAGGTAGTGATATCACAACGAATTCACATGGAAAGCAAATAGAAAACATATATTAAAAAGAACTTCGAAAATCGCTCGGAGCGTATCGGGTGAGAAATTATTTTTATTGGGGAAATGACTTGTAACGTCTCATTCTCTAACAAGTGTGTAAAAGCTAAGGTTTATGTGTTACAAAATGCTACAAACTTATTCGCTACTGACTGGATGTAATTATTTGAGCTGTGGGATTTACCTATAAATATTTTTTGCAAAAATATAAGTGGATAAGCGACCAGTTTAAAAGAAAAACAATGTGAAAATGTAAAGGAAGAACTGAAAAAATGTTCTCTGAATGTTCTGTCGGATGAGTTGGGTCGGTGTTCCAAAGTCAAAGCGAAATTTCAAGTGAAAAAATGGCTGACGCCATTGTTTAAACCGAAAAGTAATATGCTATTTGTAACATTGGATCAAGTCAACAAAGAATTAGACAGACTTGAAAAAAATAGGTGTAATTGAAAATATTAACCATTCCAACTGGGCAGCACCAGCAGTGTATATAAAGAATAAAAATAATAAAATTCGTGTTTGTGCTGAGTTAAACAAATATTTAGAACCCATTAGCAAGTCCAGAAGATTTTTTTTTCTTTTTTTTTTTTTGCCAAATTAAAATGGGAATTTTTTTTTTTCAAAGCTGGATCTTTCTGAGGCACATTTGCAAATTGTTATGTAGGAATAAAATGTCGCTGCCGACACTTAAGTTTGAACATAGATCGCCAGTGAGCAAACACAATAATCCCATTATTGAACTAAGTAGACAACGTGACCATATAGGAAATGCATATATGGCAGGTAGCGTGTGTCTAATTGATCGCTATTCCTCCTCTATCACTATACGGATTGCATTTCTATTCTATCTCCATACGGACCACTATTCTCTACTCTATCCACTATACTATTTCTCTATTCAGATCGCTATACGGATTACTATTCGAGCATTATCAAGCAAGTACTATAAGTGCGTGGGCTATTCGAAGGCGTCTGACACCAGTATTGTTGAACAGCGTACTACAATTGTATATGCGATTGCAAAGTCTCTACGACAAAAAGTATTTGTTGGCATTACAAATGTGGCAACGAGTGTTCGTTGACATCACAAAACAAATTGTTGAAGAAGAATGTTCACCGTTAATAACTATAAGTACACACAAGGGATTGTATAAGTTCAACCAACCTCCTTTTGGGATAAAAGTGGTTCCAGCTATGTTTCAACAAGCTATGGATACTATACTTGCTAATTGTGATTTCGCAATTGCTTATCTGGATGATATATTAATTAAAAATGTATCTAAAAAACAACATATCGGGTATATGAAAAGAGTTTTTGAAAGAATACGTAAGTATGGGTTCAAAATATTTTTGCGTAAGATCAAGCGCCTAAGACAAATCATTGACAAAAAGGTTCAACCAGATCCGTCGAGGGCAAGTGCAATTTAGAATATGCCTCATCTAATAAACGTTAATAGGTTACAAGCATTTCTGTGGATAACAAATTATTATCAAATTTCTATACTTAATATGCAATTTGCTTTTTTTAAAAAAAGTGGAACTGGACTGATAAGTGTCAGAGGGTATTTGAAGAAATCAAGAAAATACTAACGTCAGACTTATCATTAGCACACTATGATCCAAAAGCAGAAATCTTATTGGCTTCAGATGTTAATGGCTATGGTATATGGGCAGTAATTTTACATTAATACGATGATGGTAATATGAAGGCTGTCGCACATGCTTTGTATTCACTACTTCCGACAGAAAAAAGCTAGAGCCAGATCGAAAAAGAGGCATTATCAGTAATATTAAAAAGTGAAATAGAAATTAAAAATATATTATGCAATGTAGTACACGAACTACCAGTTACTCTGGAAGAAATAAAAGTAAAATCAGAACAAGACATGCTTGTTTCGAAAATAAAAAAATGACGGAAAGAAAGTAAGAAGGATTGATTATTTTTAGAATGCAAGCCAGACGTGAACGCTTACTCTCTATGTATTGGAGTACTGATGTTTGTACAAAGAGTAGTGATAGCTAGCAAAAGAAGATATTAAATGAATTTCATAGTGGACATCTGGAAATTTCAATGTGAAATCTCTTATGAGAAGCTATGTATACCGGATCAAGACATTGAAAAATTAGTAAAAGCCTGCATCAAAATCACCTACCACGAAAATTACAACCTTGGCCAAAGAAATATTATCCATAGATTTTACAGGTCAAGTAAACGGATCAGTTTATCTTGTGGTAGTGGATAGCTTTACTAAGTGGCCTTAAATTTGTAAGTGCAAAAAAAACATCTTCCACAGTTACATTGAATTTTTTACATAAACTGTTTGCAAGATATGACATTCCAGATATAATAGTCTTGGATAATGGTACACAATTTATTTATATTGTTACTTTATATATATAAACGCAACATTACTTTATATATATAGATAGCGCAACGCAAATGTTACTTTATTCATATACATATATAACGCAATGCAAATGTTACTTTATGTATATATATATATATATATATATATATATATATATATATATATATATATATAATTCAAGGCTCTTCGTTGAAAATGAATTGAGCACTATGGCTGTCTGACGTTCGTTTACATTCATAAAAAATAATACGCTTGAATTTCCCTTTATTTATATATATATATATATATATATATATATATAAAGTAACAATATATATATATATATAAAGTAACAATATATATATATATATATATATATATATATAAAGTAACAATATACATATATATATATATATATATATATATATATATATAAAGTAACAATATATATATATATATATATATAAAAAGTAACAATATATATATATATATATAAAGTAACAATAATATATATATATATATATATAAAGTAACAATATATATATATATATATATATATATATATATATATATACACTTATTTCATGTTTAATGTTTTGTATGCAAAATGTATAAAATATACTAATCACTATATTGGTCATGCTTTGCTGTTAATGTATCAGGTATATACGAATGCTTAAAATGGTGAGTATTAAAAATATTTTGATGTTTTTTTTTTCTAAACAATGCAATATAAATAAAATATAATGAATTTTGATCCTGTTTTAGTTAATCTGAAAATTTTCTCACAAAAGATATTCTACCTTTTCAAGACTTCTGGAAGGTTCAACGAAATCATTGGGACTCATGAGACAGAGAAATGTATTCCAATAGTCAGTGCCATACCAAAGAAAATTTACTAAAACAGTGAATTTCAGTTGAACTCACTGAAAACATCATTGCATAAAATCTGAAATTGCAAGAAAAGAAATTAAAAATATTACTCTTAAAATGAAATTTGAAATATAAAAATTGAAATAAAAATAATTACTGTTAAAATGAAATTTGAAATTTAAAACAATAAATTTAAAAGATTACTATTAAAATGAAATTTTAAATTTTAAAAGGAAATGAAGATATTACTCTTAAAATAAAAAGTAAATTTTACAAAATGAAATTTAAAACATCAGTCTTAAAATAAAAATTTAAAAATAAAAAACGTAAAATATTATTCTTAAAATTTAAAGAAAAAAGTAATTTAAAACATTACTCTGAAAATAAAATTTAAAATTTAAAAAAGTTGAAAAACATTATTCTTGAATAAATGAAAAATGTCAAATTAATTTAAAACCTTACTCTTGAAATAAAATTTGAATATAAAAAATGGAAAACACTCTTAAAATAAAATTTGAATATAAAAATGAAAGACACGAATGTAAAAAAAATTTAAAATATTACTCTTAATATAAAATTTTAAATATAAAGCAAGAAATATAAAACTTTACTCTTAAAATACAATTTGAAATTTTAAAAAATGAAAAACATTATTCTTAACATTTTAAATGTAAAAAAGAAATTTAAAATATTATTCATAAAATAAAATTTAAAATGTAAAAAATATGAGGAACATTATCTTTAAAATTTAAAACATTACCCTTTAAATAAAATTTAAAATATAAAAAAGAACTGAAAAACATTACTCTTAAAATAAAATTTAAGATATAAAGAATTTTTTGTGTAGAGAATAAAAGAAGAGAGAACATGATGTCTCTTATCCCGAATATTGAATAAGGCGCATACGGAAACAAACAGGACTCAAAACTGATGCAAAATTTTAAAGGAACAAATCTTTATTATATTAACATAAAGCAATAGAACAGAATACAGTGTTTATAAATAAGTAAAACCTTTTTATAATTATAAAAATTCAAGCAAAAACATTACCCGCAAAATAAAATCTGAAATAGAAAAAGGGGATAAAAAGAACATTTTATTGCAGTACAGTGATAGGAAGTTTGTGTCACACCTACTGCTCCATAAAACATGGCCTTGAACTAGAATTACTTCCGTTCAAGTAAATTGGGCTTCTTCATTGGCACATATGCACTTTGGTCAGTCATTGACACAGAAGTAACTGTAGACAAGAAATTGGAACTGAGGTTGGAAATTCTTCAAGGCAGATTTTTTGACCGGACCGATGACGCACTTTATTGGGGGGGGGTGTTTTTTGTTTTTTCTGTGTTTTGAGGGGGGGTTCTCAGATAAAACTTACTTCCAATCAAAGATTTTCTTTATATTACATAACATTGAAAGCTGAAAATAGTTGCCTCCCTTACATTTCAAGGGAGGTTACATTGTATCCATATTATGTCCCTTGAACACGTTAAGCAAAGTTTTTGATACTTTTCTTCTTTTTTTTTCCTCTTTTTTTTTCCTCTTTTTTTTTCTTCTTTTTTTTCCTCTTTTTTTTTCCTCTTTTTTTTTCTTCTTTTTTTTTCCTCTTTTTTTTCCTCCCTCTTTTCCTTTTTTTCGTTTATTTTCTTACATTTCATTTCTTTAGCAATATTTATCCACACGCACTCTTGAATGGAATGCTGGAGTCCCACGGCAACCAAAATTGCTCAAACCCCATTCTCACTTCTCCTGCTGCTACTACTACTTTGTCTAAGGCCGCTACAACTACTTTTTTGACTCTCGTGTGTAAACCAAACTTATGTCTACCTTTTTTACTCTCGTGCAAACTGAACCTATGTCTACCGTAAATGAGTGTCGTGCAAATCAAATCTAATTCTACATTTTAGTGTAAAACAGAATTCGAAATTAAATAACCTGGAAAATGCTGATATGCCGAAAATAAACAAAACTAAATTAGCCATCATCCAACTATTCAACTATCTCAGCCAAAAGGCAGGTTACCCGAATTATAGTTTTATCTCTGTCCCTTTGCGGCCAAGCAACACAACGCCAGAATGTTTGGCAATGGAACAGGGATTTTGACCTGTGGTCATTAAATCAAATTGCATTTACTGCCAACAACCAAATTAAATATTTTTCTTGGCGCCATTTGCTTACGTCAAAATAAACATTACTTAATAATTTCCTTTCTTTTTTAATACTTAAAACGGCCTGAGGAGGATATGGTTGCAGCCCCACTTTGTTGACTGTTGATGCTGTGATTTCTGTAACAAGTATGTTTTTTTTTTGTTTTTTTACAGGGTGGAGTTGCTAGTTCCACACCCAACTGGTTTTGAATTCGGTGTTGTTCACTTCCTAGAGTGGTTTTAAGTCAAAGCTAGTTAACCCAGTCTCTGCTATTGAACATTTAGTTAGGTTGGAGTAGATATCGATTAATAACTGTCTCCAGTGTATTTGTAGTGGACCGGGGTGTGAAGTGTGAGAGATGTGGAGATATCTCTGGGTTAAACTTTCCCTCTGGCCGGTCCAGCTACATAGGAATGTTGGACTTTAATGGAGTCCAAAGAAGGCAAAAGAAAACAAACAAGACCGATATACATGTATGCAAACAAATATATATTAATAACAAACATTAATACACGAAAAGTTACTGAGTGTTTGTATGGAAAGTTATGTGTGTGTGTTGAGTGTCCGTACGAACGCGTATATTGTTTTTAGCGTGTTCCCAGAATATGGGAAACACTGTTTGTGTGAGAGGTCACATATTGGTGTAAGTGAAAAAGAGAAAAATTTTTTTACCTCGCCTCACGCGCGAGGTAGCGGCCCAAGGCCTTTGTCGAGACAGCTGGCCGCACGTGTGCGTAAGCCGGAAAAAGAGGAAGAAGCCAAAGGTCAGCCAGTATTTATACTCGTGGGAGAGAGAGACTCCTGTTGAAGGATTAAGGAAATGAGGAGGAGCTAACTGCGACATATTTGTGTAAAAGTGAAAGCAACGGCTGGAGTCTGAACTCGGCACGCTGATATCACTTTCCGCACACATCCAGTTTATTTCTCGTAATCAACATCAATTAACACCGTTCCATCAGAAACAATTAAAACATTTGTATATGTCTAATTAGGATTAAATCGTTTAGTCCAACGAATAAAGAGAACAGCGTTTGATGATCTATTGTGAACAAAATCTAACCAACTCAAGATACACAAATGACAACGTGTGTTGATGGTAGAAACAGAAAGAACATTGCAGGAACTCCAAGACAAAGTAGTGAAGGAAAACGGAAAGAAACAATTAAACTCTAAAAACTTATGTGAAAAAATATACCGTAATTCCCCCATGTAAAATACGCTCACATCCTTAATACGCACCCCTAAAATTGTGCTAAAAGTGTGAGAAAATTCTTCTACTCACGGATAATACGCATCCCTTGTTTGGTAATCAAACCCTGTAAATTGTACCTCTTTAATTTTATTACGGTCAGCGTTTGCTACTCTTATTTTAAAAAAATAGTTTTAATCATAGAATAATGTTATTCTAATTTAGTTTTATGATAATTCTTATTTCATTTTACAATATTTAAAGATTTTTTTGTAGCTGTGCATAATACGCAGCCCTGATTTTGCTTATTATTTTTTAGAAAGAAATACGTATTATGCATGGTGAATTACGGTAATTCTATTCCCCTTGCTGCTACCTATAGACGGAGACTTTAATAATCAACGAGGTGTTCGACGGGCCTTCTCTCCATATGCCTTGCATTTGGAGCCTAATTTTGGTGACGCTATATCTGTCTCAGAGCAGTAAAATTCGAATGTTCTAGAAAAAAAAAAGGATTGAGAAGGAGAAATCTTATTTGATTTATTTTCCACCAATCAAAAGCAAGGAATAAAAACCTGCGACAATTTGAAATGGTAACTGAGTCAACCTGGCGACATAAATATAAACAAGGTTGCCGGCGGGTGAAAATCACTATTCGTTCACGCGGTCGGGATGGATTGTCACAAAGACAACAGGACAAGATTTACAATTAACATTTGCAGCTGAGAACAAGAAGATTCCGAAACGTCAAGTGGTCAATCAAAAACTCCGGACAACATGATCAAAACTAACAACCTCGAATAGACTCAAACCAAGCTTTCGTCACATAGCTCCTACCAATTGCTAATTCAGTCTTCCTCATCTCAACATTCTTTCGTGATTGCCACGCTTGAACTCAACTGCTGAGAGGTCAAGCCTTCAAAACTACGAGGTAATTTTCACTGCATTTCATTTACAAGGACATTTTTAGCGTAATAAGTCCCATTTTCTCTTTAATCTGAGCTAAACGGCTACATCACGTTGAAACACCGGTCCCCGTACGATCACTAAAATTAAGCAACGTCGAATTTGGTCAGTGTCTAGATGGGTGACCGCTTGGGAATACTAGGTTCTTTAAGTGTGGATAGTGCAATGGCTTGGAATTGTTAATCAGAGAGCCAAGTTCCAATTCCAGTTGGGTTCGTTATATTCACTTACGCACAAATGGGAAAGGTATGGCCCCACCTCTTCTCGCCCATCTTAATTAGTAAGATTTGTATCAGTAAAACGTTTTTATCTCAAACAAATTCTTAGAATCTAAAAATATGTTCTGGCTTTAAATAAATTTCAATGGGTTGATAAGCCGTAAAAAACAAATCAACCAAATCTTATCCCTGCTTAATTTTTATTAGGAAATCTAAAGAATGTTTTCAACAAGCCTTTATAACCTGCTTGAACTTCCAATTTCCAATTAATTTTAAATAAACACATTTTTTCTGTTCAATTTCACACTAAGTTCTTTTCTTTTGCGTTTAATATACAGGATGGTCCGAAAGTCTTGTCACCTTTACTTCTCTTCCAAACTATAGGAGATCGTGCCAGCGATCTGAAATAGAAAATTATATTATGTATGTGGAACAAGACTTTCGGACCACCATAGACAACTGATTTTCTTTTATTATATAGAAAGATTTCTATAAAACGTCAATGGTAAAATGACAGGGTGTATGATTGTCGACAAGAAAAATACATTCGAGCTACAAATTGATGTCAAAAATCAAGCAAGTGTAGAAATTCAGCGATCTGGGAAGTATTTAAACAGACGACTGAAAATGTGACCCCGAAAGCTGAAGTTGCATTGGAAGAGCAAAAGCTGCCTTCCAGAAGTAAGCAAAGAAATAGGAAATTTTCATGAGTGCTGTATGGTGGCAAAACAAGGAAGAAACAACGGAGGTTTAAGAAATAAACAACTGTATTAACGTAAAAATCCACAAATGGTAAATCGGTGTAAATGTCTCTCGTCGAAAGGAGGAGATAAATGAAATTGTAAAAGTCGTCCGGAGAGGCGTACGGCAGGAGAAGGAGAGTGAGTTGTAACTTACTGTGGCGAGTTGTCTTTTGGAGATGAGATGTCGCGTTCCTACGAGCGATGTGAATCCGGGCTGTTATGTCGTCCGGCTGCCGAAGATGTCCCTTTGATTGCCCTTTTCTTATACTGATATCGGCTCCATTTTTTTTATTTTGCTTCTTTACGCGGTAGTGGGTGCTATTGGGTGGAAATTCTAGATTGTATTTTTCTTTGAGTGTGAGAGTAAAAACGGGAGCTATGTGCGGAGCCTATGCGCAGTTGATAGAATTTTAGTTCAGTCTTCGGTTTCGGTGCGTTCACATCCGACCAGTAGCGGAAATTAGTGTAGCATGAGTCAGAAAATCTCGTTTTAGAAAGAATGTAACGTTAGCCACAGAAAAGAATGCTGAACTGCTATGTAATATCAATTCTCCTATATGGTAATGAATGCTTAACAATTTCTTTAAAGAGGAAGCTTGCCACTTGTCCAAGCTTTAAATATCGCTGCCACATGTCAGGTGCTTCTGCTGTGTATTTAGAGATTCTTGATCAAATCTAAATCTGACACCTCGACTTGAGTCACATTCCCACCGCCGTAATATAGCTTCCCTATGCCTACTATAAATACTTTCATGGTAATTGTTCTGAGGTGCTTTCCTCTCGATTTTATGAATTTAGACGCAGTATTAGATTGGCAGTTAGGTCTCATTATTTTACCGTTGGAATGTAACTGTTTTCCAATTAACTTTGATCTTCAAAAATTTAAATGCAATGTCAATTATTATCTTCTGTCTTCTTAATTCCTGTTTGCCTATTGTTCTCGCTCCTTAATAACGTTTTTCTTTTTCTTTTATTCTTTCACACTAGGTAAGCCCTTGTGTTTTAGTGGCTTTATTGCCTTCCTTCTGTTAGATGTGGTTTTACAAGAGCATGTTTAAAATACCATGGACAGAACATGTGAACAACGAGAAAGTTTTAAGGAAAATGAAAACAAAAAGAACACTTATACTTAGAGCCATAATGATACAGGTCTGAAACACATAATGAGGAAAGAGGGCTCGTAAAATTTGATGCTGTTATATACCGTACCTATGAACACTAATGGGTATGTTCAAATCCCCATAAATGTGTTGGACACTATTGTAAGTGGAGAATAATATGCTAAGTAGTCCATCACTAGCAGTGGTTTACCTACTTCACGCCGCTGGCTAGTATTGTATCTTGTTGATGTTATAAAGATTACCATTTCATTTCCAACCTCCGTTTTGGTTATTCCCCATTCAGTAACCTTTTCTAGGTTACAACAGATACTCAGAGGACATATTGAAGGCAAGAGAGACAGAATGAAATGGCGTGTAACCTGCTTAATAATCTTGTGCAAATGGATGACAGAACAGGGAACGAGAGGGATTGTAAAGATAAATACTGCTAAGAATTAAAAAGAATGGGAAGTTGTGAAGAACTATGATCACCTACGTCTTGAAAGGATGCGGCACAGAGGAGAAGAAGTTCGGCACGTGACCAAATAAGAGTGAATCGGAGTAGAAAGATTATCTTGTGCATATCCTTGCCTAGAAAATCAGTATTCAAAATTCAAAATCCTAAATTATCTGCTATAAACCGACATTAAAGAGAACCTAGTTCTTTTTCTTCCGGTTCTTCCACATTCCACTTCCTTTTAAGATGAGGGTATGCTGGGAAATTTAGCTTACTACTACGTTCTACAAGGCCTGCATCTTATAAGAAATATATCAGCTGCTATAGAAACATAACATCATGCGACCACAGTAAGAGATTCTATTTTTATTTCCATGACCCTTTAGGGCGTGGGCGATAGTGACTCTCCACAACTTCCTGTCTATTATTGTCTTATGTAACTCTTGTATAGTTACGTGGGGCTTTGGGGTTAAAATGAACAGTTGATTTACCCACGCCAAGAAGATTAATAAAGAATGATAATGACGATGAAACACACTAGTAATTTTAACAAAACAAAATTTATTCACAAATTTACACGCTTGAAATAGTATCAGTAGCCCATTTCAGGAAAATAAATCAAAATTCTTAATGTCCGTAGTTTTAACGGATTGTCCTGAAGAGGAAATGTTCACACAACAGATTAAAGGAACTGAGAGAAAATAATATCCAAAAATGTCTAAGACAAAAGCAAGAGATTTCGTTGCTCACCTAAGGGATATAGGGTCTGCTTACGTTCAAAAGTAGACGAAGAGAGATAGTTTCTTGGATTGTTGAGAGAATATTCTTTGAAGTTCCGCGTACTGGTTAAAGGCAGATAATATAATTGGCGAGTAATTTTACACTGGCGTGAATTTCACTGCTGGTCGCGAGAAACTGAAACGAAACCTATCACATGCCTTCGGACTCTCTTCTCATTAATTTAATTTTTGTCCTCATTTTATATCAAACAGAATTTCGTGTAGACTCGCTACTTTATTTCCTTCTTCTTCTTGGTTCACCGACTAATTTCTGTGAAAGCAAGGTTTTCATTGGTCCCAAAACCATTTTCACATAGTCTCGCAAATTTCTTTCTTTCTTTCTTCTTCTCGGCTCACCGGTAAATTTTTGTGAAAGCAAAAATCTCACATAAGCTCACGGATTTCTTTCCTTCTTCTTCCTCAGTCCTTCGAATTTGAAGGGAGTGGATGAAAGGAGTTATTTTTATTTCGCACTCACTACACTTGCCTATTTACGACCTTTCCTTGTCTTGTTCTGATATCCATTCACAAAGACTCGTTAAGTTGGTTACTCACGGTTTTCCGCTTACTTCTCTTGCTCTATAGTTATTACATTAGCCTTTTCTTATTGCTTTTTATCAATTCGCCACTAAAATGCAAGGGGTTACTGAGTGTGACGGAATCTGAGAAAAAACATTAAGGAGAAAGAACAATAAAAGAACAGGAATTAAGAAGACGGCAGATAACGATTGACATTGCATTTAAATCTTTGAAGGTCAAAGTTAACTGGGAAGCCGGGAGAGAGTTCCACACATGAGAAGTGCGAGAGGAGAAACTGTTAGCATAGAACTTATGGTTACATCTAGCAACTTCAACCGGAAAATGATGAGACCTATCTGCCAATTTAGCACTGAGCTTAAATTCGTAAAGTCGAGGTACCAAAAAGAAAAGCTCATCAGAACAATTACTATGAAATTTTATTTACTTATTCATTTAAAATCTGTAACAACTGAAATAATTAATTGGCAAATAATTATTTAGGTGTTGTTAGTTTATAAAAAAAAAAGAAAATATCAATAATGTTGGTTGATTATGATGATGATTGTAAGCGCTTCTGTCCCACGAGGGAATACTGAGAGCAAACAGATAAAGCAACATTTTGAATATTAAAATAGTTGCCCAGTGGAATATTGTTGTTTTGAAGAAATATGATATATCAACTCTATATATCAGATTAATGGTCGTTAATTGAATGACAAGATTTTTTTTTCCATTTTGTCATTCAATTAGCCACATTGTTATTTTTAAGGGAGATAACTCTAGTTACTTTAAAACGTAGTTATCGTTCTGGTTTGAGTCATTCCAATATGGCGGTGATAATACATGTGTTTACCAGTCAAAGTGTTATTTTTCAGAAAATTCTTTGTTAACGAGTCTAGTAAGTTTTTTACTTGATAAAATATAATTAACAAGACTAAGGCTTGGATTATCTTGCGCAATTCTTTATATTTTTATATCTCTTTGCTTCTAAATATGATTTTGAAATTGTGATAAAAAAACACGACTAAAATCTCAATACCGGAAGAAAAAACCCTATTTTTAATTTATTCTCAAAAATCTCAGATTGAAAATAAATTTAAATTGATACTGCATATAGCTTATTTAGGATATTGCATATACTTCTTCTTTACTTGCCAACCCTGATTTTTTTTAAACGAGTTTTTAATAATGATAATTCTTTCATTCTTTTTTTTTTTTAAGAATACATTTTTGTTCTGATTAGTAGACCGTTGAACCTGTGCAGTTGTAAAATCTGGAAAAAAAAGTGTAAAACTGTAGTGTAAAATATTTTTAATAAGAAGGTATAGGAAACATTTCTAAAGTAATTTAATTCATTTGTGAATAAGTCCTGAAAATTTTATTAAAATCTGACAATTATTTGATTTTTGCAAGAATAAAATTTGCTAAAACTAAAAGTAACATCCGTTGAAAAAAAAACAAGATTTTTTAATCAATCAAAAATCAAAATAGAAGTAAAAAAAATAATTAATTAAATATTAAAAAATATTTAATCTCTTTAGATTCTGACTTTCTTTTTAGAAACTGTTGACAGCAGAAACCCATAAGGCTTATGGTTTTTAATAAAGCTTATGGCATAAGCTTTATTAAAAACCATTGCTACTGATTGTAAATTAAATTTAATTATTAATAATTACAACAGTCCAACTGTTGTTATTTTAATTTAAATTAATTTTATGAAGTTAAACTTTAAAAAAATATTTTAAAAATAAGTTTCTTTTCATTTTATAAATTTATCTGGTTGTGTTTTACTTTTGGTGGGGCGAAAATGTAATAGCGCCGAATTTCCAAATTAATGTGTCATTCACAACAAAAAGACGCTAAACTTTGCTATGGTAAAAAAAAAAAAAAAAGTACATCCGCTGATTTTTAATGAAAATTTCGAATGTTCTAAAAAGGAGTAAAAAATATTAAATATTCAAAAATTATATCTTGATCTTCCCTCTTAATATTGACGATAAAATATTGTTTTCATTATGTTTTTTTGAGCATGTTTTCATATTACGGTATGCTAATTTGTTTTGTTTGCAACTTTGTGTACCTACTGTAAATAAACCAGAAACTTTAACCAATTGATTCTTCTTTTTAATTAAGCTAAACGGCAAATAGTGAAATATTCTGTCTCTTTTAATTTGTATATTGTAGTTCATTGATTCATCTTTGAGAAAAAAATGATAACGTCGAGCCTGGTCAGTATCTAGATGGGTGACCGCTTAGGAATACCAGATGCTGTAAGCTTGGATATGCAGGTGCTAATGGATAATGGCTCGGAATTGTTAATCGTAGAGACGAGTTTCAATTTTTTACTCGCAAAAACGCTTTATGAAAATTATGAATCCACCTATTTCTCTCCACCCATCTATGGATTAATTAGTAAAACTTCCTTCGATCACTAAACAATTATCTCCCACACCCACCCCCAAAAAATATGTTTGGGCTTTAAATAACCTGCAATGGGTTGATAAGACATAAAAAACGAATCAAGCTGATGATCTATGCATTGTTATCCTCTCTCTTCTTGCCTTGTTCTGTGAGAATCAAATTTTCTAAGCCCTCTTTCCTCATTATGCCCCCTATAAGTTTTTTGAATTTATGAACAATTTTCCCAATTCCACTCTTGAAACTTTAACACATTGTTTGATTGTTTATCTTTCCATGGTTGAAATTGCCAAAGACTTAAGTTATTAAATCTGCAAGAAAAAGAAAAAATCATTAGATGCTTAAACTTCATTCACATTTAAAATCAGGGGAAGTTTTTGGAACATCCTTTATAAGTGTCCTTTTTGTTTCTGTTTTATCTAAAATTTTGTCATTGCCCACATGTTTGGTCCATGGTATTCTCAGCATCCTTCTGTAGAACCACATTTCTGTTGTTTCTAGTCTCTTCTTCACCTGTCCAGCATACACTGTCATATAGGACTGATAGTACGTAACAGTTCGGTACTCTTTTTCTTTGTTTCTAACAAAATTTTCCTGTTTCTTAATACTTTGCTTAGCTTTTGAAAGGCATCTTTCACTATCCCAATATGCCTTCGGATATCAGTGTTGCACTTTCCATCCTCTAAAACACTTCTGAGATTACAGCGGTTGTACTTTTTTGATTTTGGTATCTCCAATTTGTAATTTGCATGTTGAGCTGTTCCTTTTGCTGACAACCACTCGAGTATGATATTAATTTAACAATAATTTAAGGAGAAGAAAAGGATTCATACCTTTCCCAAGAGTATTAGCACGTAAGTGAATGTAATGGATTTCATTAGAATTCAAACTCGGCTCTCCAATTCCTCAATCTGAGCCACTATGCATTGCTCTACTGTGCATCCTCAGTAAACAGTAGTTATGCCTCTTTTTAGATTTTCTTCCTTGTCAATGCACTTAATGTAACGTTTCCCCATTCGCCACACAGATCAAAGAACACAGTGAAAATTAAGACATCAAAGACAATCATTCTCTTTACTAATTTTAATTCAAAGACATGATTCCTTTTTCTTTCTTGTACAGATAAATCAAATCTTTAAAACCTCTTCTCAGCAAAAGGAAAAAATGTTTGGTCAAGTTGTAATTGGACCCCCTGGATCTGGTAAGACAACCTACTGCAATGGCATGGGTGAGTTCATGACACAACTTGGAAGACAAGTTTGTTTGATCAACCTTGATCCCGCAAATGACCTTGTGCCCTACGTTCCTGCTATTGACATCTCTGAGCTGATAACCCTAGAAGAAGTGATGGACAAATTAAAGCTTGGTCCCAACGGAGGCCTCATATACTGCATGGAATATCTCGAGAAAAACGTTGATTGGCTTATTGAAAAGCTGAAAAAAATACCAAAACAACATTATATTTTAATGGACCTTCCTGGTCAGGTGGAACTATACACACACCACAACTCTGTCCGAAATATACTCAGTGCCCTGCTAAAGCTTGACCACCGACTAGCAGCAGTACATCTTGTTGATTCACATTATTGCAGTGACCCAGGTAAATTTATAGCTGTCCTGCTTACATCACTGTCAGCCATGCTTCAGGTGGAACTGCCTCATGTCAATGTCTTGTCCAAAGCTGATCTCATCCAGTCATATGGCAAATTGGCATTCAATCTAGACTTTTATACAGATGTTCTTGATCTCACATACTTGCTGGATCAACTTCAGGTGAGGGTTTCATTTAATATTCCAATCTATTGTCTAAACTGTTGAAGTGATACTTTAATCATAACTTATTTACTCATTTATTGAGCATATTCAGAGTAACTTTATTCATTAATGAATAATATTTATATATTAATAAATAATATCTATATATTAATATGCTTGTACCTATGTATGATGTGATCAAGTGATTAACAGTCACTAAGGAAGTGAAAAAAGTTGCAGTTGATATTTATTTTTTTTCCCCAAGGGAGCTGGAAAATGGGTCTTGGGTATGACCTAAAACTACACCTAACAATGGAGTCTCAGCTAGGGTACAGAATTAGGGTATCCCAAACCATTGTTACCCATGGGTGATCCACCTGTTTACCCCCTTACAAGGGTTACAGTTTTTTATATATACAATGGACACATGGGGAGGGTGTTATTTTTTTTTTTATCAGTTTTATGTATGTTTGCATGTATATATCTCAGTGAGTGGAAACAAAGATCATTACTTACTACCTTAAGCCAAGTGTGTTGCCATATTCCCTACTGGAGCAAAACTGTTACTGCATTTGACTCCTTTTTTATGGAAGAGTGTAGATTGCTGATAAAGTAGAAGTTATTCGTGATTACACTATAGAGAACCAAGTTTAAATTCCAGCCAAGTTTGTTACATTCACTTAAGCACAAATAACCTTTGGAAAGATATGAATCTTTCTCCCCTTAGCTATGGGTTAAATAGCAGGATGGACTGAGTTCTATAGCCTTGGTTGACAACTATTCTAGAGCTGATGACTTGATAAAATCACCCATCTCCCAGCAAGCCTTGGCCACCCATGGGGATGCATTGACCCATAAAAACACAGTAACTGGAATTCTTCAATTGTGCAAGCTGTGCATTCTACTGCAGGCAAAGAAAGCGTTTACTTTTTTGTTTTTCTTTTTTATAATTTAGTAATTATTTAGTAATAGTATTTAGTAATATTAATACTTTAGTATTTAGTAATAATTTAATAATAGTATTTAGTTTTAGTAAATCATTTATTAATATAGCAAAATTTCTTTATTTATTCCAAGTAATCTCTTTGTACTTCCCCACACACTTCAACATCCCATTCCTAGCACTTCTGGTATGGTCAACCATGTTCTGGATGAACTGGCTGGAAAAACACAAGCACTTGTTTAATATAATCGATTACTACTAGATTATTGAATCAGCTCAACCAACATATTACCTTCTATGTACTGGTAGTATGCTTCAAAATAATTTATTTTCTGAGTTTTCATTGATAGATAGTTCCATTTTGATACCATAGGGATTTTTTTTTCTTAATTTTAATACAGAGCTCATCTAGTCATATGGCAAACTTACATTCAGTCTTGAGAAAGGTATGAATCCACCTCTTCTCCCCCTAGCTATGAGTTAATTAGTAAGACTTGTATTACTAAAAGCATTATTATCTCCCCACCCAAAATTCTTACAATTCTAAAAATTATTTTCTGGCTTTAAATAACCTGCAAAGGGTTGATAAGCCATAGAAACAAATCAACTAAATTAAATTTTAAAATCCAATCCATTGTTTCAAATTATGAAATGAGATGTTATCATAACTTTCAGATTTATTCAGAATGTAACACAAGACCAGGCTACCATGAGAACACCCAAAAAGTCAAGTGATCCCCGAACGATTTTATCTGAGTCTGAATTGTGTGGTATTTTATGATCAGCATTAAAATCTATGAAGTAGGAACTTCAAAGCTGACACCCACTTAACCAAAAGGGAACAAAAATAAAGAGATAAATAAATGAATAAATAAATAAAGAGAAAAATAACTTTCAAGAACGAGTGCCACTTGGCCAGAACTTAGAAAAATCCACTCACAGGCTTGTATAAACAGTCATAGTTAGAATCAGTGGTGAGTTCCAGGACACCTGTTGATGGGTAGAAGTTGTCCATCGAGAGTTCTGATACAGCCTATTGATGGTATAGACAGCCCATCAGAGTGAGTTCAAATGCAACCCATTAGAGAGTAGTTTCAAGCCACCTTTGGGCAAGTTGTGAGAGATGGACATAGGTGAGGTAAGAGAGAGAGTTCTTAGTGCTTGAAGAGAAAAGCTGATCCATTTCTAGAAATTCTGAAAGATAAGCTAAAACACAACTAAGAGACAAGTCCAATCAATAATTTTAATTTTTCTCTGTAAAAATCATTGTTAAAAGTGAAATAACTAATATACCTGTAAAACCAATGTTATTTCACTTTTAACAATGAAAGATTAACTCATGCCCAATATCTAAACTAGCCATATCTTTCATATATCTTTTAACCTTTCAAGCATTTCACCAGAATTTTTGGTATATGATGGTCTAATTGCCCCAAGAAGTGGTGTTAAAATTTTTGCCAGTCTATGGCGAGCACTATCTAGGTATGACAAGTCACTACCTGTCTATATTTCTGAGATGAGGTATTGTAACTATTTACACTGTTCAGACAGTTGTCGACATCTTTGTTGTTATATTCATGATGTTTCGGCCACTGTACGCTTCAGCCTTCTTCAGGTGATATTAGGTGGAATAGAAGCGTTGGTTGAAGTAATCCAATGACTTTACCCAAAGAGTTGTCAGTGGTTGGTGAACAAAAACTTGGAGAATTGAGTAAAGGAAAATAACTGAAACTGAGATACCCAAAAGAGGCTTGGCACATGAAACTAGAACAATCTACCCCAGTGGACAAAATAAAGGGTTTGGTTTGAAATTCCTATCACCTGACAAAGGCCAGAGCTTACAACAGCTGAAACGTCATGAATATAACAGCAACAAAGATGCGGGCAACAGTTCGAACAAAGTAAATAGTGTAAATGATGCGTCATATTGAAATGTCTGTCTTGTTTGTTTTTGGTTGGCCATAAAGTCTCAATGTTTTAAGGTGATATTTGATTAATTTTAATCATGCCTTGTTCTCATTATTAACTGACTTACTGATCACTTTGTTGAATCTTTGTTTCAGAAATTATCATCTGTTTTCTCATAAATGTTTGCATAATGAAGTAGCAGTCTTATTTTTTTTTCATTATAAGAATTTTTATCCAAAATAACAATCTCTTTTGATTGCAGAACTTCCCCTTTTATTGTATATGGAATCCCCCCTCAAAATGTAGAGTTTTATATATTAGTTCTATTTGAAATTGCAGTAGCCTGGCTCTCAATTTCAGTCAGGATTTTTTTAGGTGTTGCCATAGAAGGATATGACAACACATCCAAGAAATTCAACTTGCATTGGCAGTGCTAACATTTTACTTGGCGAAAATAGTCACCTACTAAAGGTTAACTATTGTGCTGATTAGGTCTCTTTTTTTTTTTTCATTCCAGATTTTAAGATTCTAAATTTAAATCCTGTATTATTTCTAACAAAACTCTAACTCTAAGAATTTTAAATTTGAAGTTAGAATTAGCATTTTGTTCATTCAGAAAATATTCTAAATATGAGAGCTGATAATAAGTTCAATAGATTTTATCAAATAGCTTGCCCTGAGCCAACTAAGTAGATTAGTCACTTGAATTTTTCTTAATTTATTGAATGATATAGTTCTAGTTATCTGTTGGGAACTTTTTGGCAGGAGTTCTGTTAGTCGAAAAAATACATAAAATTCTCATGATTTTCACATATTTTCTCAGTATATATAATGGCTGGCTACTCTTGTTTTCTGAGCACAGTTGTCTACTAGGGTGGCTATCCCTATTGTAGACACCTGCTCCGTTGCATTTGGTTTAAACTGTAACTATACTGTTCAGGTCATAGTTACAGTTTATGGGAGAGAGCACACTCTGTCATGATCAGCAGTTTGAACAATGCCAATACACTCACATCCTCGGTCACAATGACTTGTGCTAACCCAACCAGTGACAGCTTCTGAATATATATATGTATATATATATATATATATATATCTTATAACTTTAGAAAGCTCATAAATTGAATTTAAATTAGGGTAATCTTAAAACTGATAAAATTTAGAAATTTTGTTTGGAAAGGATTAGGATGTGTACATTTCTCTTTTCCTGCATTGTGCAAAATAGAAAATTTTCTTTCATAATTTTAAATATTATGACTGCCGAATGAAAAATTAATCTTAGAATGGTTGGAGAATCAGCCTGTTGTAATGTTATACCATTTCTCTCTTATACCACAGTGTAAAAAGTCAGGGGGTTTCCAACTGTTCCTTTTCATGCTTATATCAAATATATATTTATAAATCACTGTAGGTAATATTTTATTTATATTGTAGTCATATAGTATTTTATTTAAATTATAGCAATTTCTTGATTAATCTGGAATGGACTTTATTCTGTAAATATTATTGAAGTTCTATGTTTCACAGGTGATTTGAGAGTAAGACACCCCATTTAAGATAAAATCTCACATAAAAAAATTTTCAGAGTATATAAGATATTATATATTATTTTATTATCTTATTATCTTATATATTTCATATTGTGTTATTATATATTTCATATTGTGTTATTATATATTTCATATTGTGTTATTATATGTGCTGTAATGTCGGAAAGATAAGATTCTATTTTACACCATTTGTATTGGTTTTTAGGATGATCCAATTTTCAAAAAATATAAGAAAATGAATGCGGCTCTGGTGGAAATAATTCAAGATTATAGTCTTGTATCTTTTGTGGCCCTAAATATTAAGGTAAGTGTTTGTATTTTTACAAAAAAAATATGTATAATATACTAAGACCACGTCATCCTTTAGGTTAATACAGATTGAGGCCTAAGGCCCCTCAAGTTTTTATAACATAACTTTAATTCTCTAGACGGTATAACTTCTAGTTTCCTAAATTGAAATGATATCAATATGAGAAAATTTGTATTTATTTTTAATCGATTTCACTCCAAGCAAGGCAGTAAAGCCACCGAGACACAAGGGGTTACTGGGTGTGGGAGTGTTAGAAACAGGAACATTGCTAAGGTGTGAGAACAGAGGAAGAGTAATCAGGAGGACAGCAGATAGTGATTGACATTACTTATTCCCAGACCGAGTATTATGCAAGAAGGTGTTTTTGTGTGTGTGTATGTATATATATATATATATATATATATATATATATATATATATATATGCCATCTTGGTTTTGGTGCATCTCTTTTTTAATTAAGTAAAGCCACCAAGACACAAGGAGTTACTGGGTGTGGGAGTGTTAGAAACAGGAACATTGCTAAGGTGTGAGAACAGAGGAAGAGTAATCTGGAGGACAGCAGATAGTGATTGACATTGCATTTAAATTTTGCAGATTAAGTTGGCTGGAAATTATGGAGCCAGAAGGGAGTTCCACAGACAAGAGGTGCAAGTAAAGAAACTGTCAGCATAGAAGTTACAGTTACATCTCACCAGCTCAACTGTAAATTGGTGAGACCTCATCGACAGTCTAGTACTAAGCTTAAATTCAATGTCTAGGTACCATAGCAAAGAGCATTATTTATTTGTAAAAATTACAAAATGTGGCACAAGGCCAAAATGGGGAAGGGGGAAAATAACGGCTTTCTTCTGTCTTAACATTAAATTTAACTAGCCAAAAACACTGACCCAAACATACCGCAATATTCCTTACACCAAAACAACGCATTCTGACTTACCTTTCTTAGTACATCCGCCATAATACTTCATTTTCTCTATGAAAATCCTAACTAGTCCCCATATGTACAATTCATTGTCTGTGGGGGAAGGGGAAGAAGATAACAATTTTTAAAAATCTAAACCCCAATGAATATTAACAAATGTGAAACAAATCTATATACAAGAAACCAAACAAAATAATATTAGTAATAACCCCCCACACACACACACACACACACACAATCCTTAAATGTGGAAGAAGCATCAGTTAACTGGACAAAATCAATGCGAGACTTTAATAATATAAAACCTTCATTCATTCCAACCACTCACTCAAACACAACAAGCGAAGAGCTCATCCGAACAATTCCAAGTATTTATAGAAAAGGCAAAGGGAGGCAACATTACCGCAGTGGGAAAGTGACTGAAACCAAGATGCCAGATCTGGACCAATAATATTGTTGATTCTTCTTTGGATTTTATCAAGGAGCTCTAGATACATAGCAGAAGCATGTATATATGGCAGCAATATTCTAAGTATGGACAAATGGTAGACTCATAGATATGTAAGATAGATTATGGAGAGAAACACCATCTAGCACAACACGGTGAATCAACCTTCCTAGCAGCTGACCTAGCAATCGATTCAATATAGTCTTTCCACTTCATGTCAGCTGAAAATGTTAGCCCAAGAAGGCGCGGCGAGCCACTCCCCTGGAGTCATGCTGATGGAAGGCAGAGGGGGTTCTCTCGGATGATTAATAGAGAACAGTTTAGTTTTGTAAGCATTAAAATTAACAAGCCAGCCTTTGCAACATTTAATAACAGACTGAAGGACGTTTTGATATCCATTGCTAGTTTGATCTTATCAAACTGATCAGACTTACTACCAAGACAGGAGTAAATGGTTGTGTCATCAGCCTAGATACCAAATTGGGAGATAACACCATCAAGAAGGTTGTTAACGAAAACTAAAAACAAAGTAGGACCAGGGATAGAGCCCTGGGAGACACCTGCATTGATATGAAAGAATCTAGAAGAGTGGCTGTTCAGGGTAACTTTCATTTCACGATTCAATAGGAAAGATTGGATCAGTTCAAAAATTTGTCCAGTGACCACCTAACTTTTCAACTTGTGGAGAAGACTTACATTATTTACATTATTTGGACTGTTATCCTCATATTCATTGCCATATTCACAATGTTTCAGTCGTTGTACACTCCAGCTTTCTTCAGGTGATTGAAATTTCAAACCAAACACTTTACTTCATCCACCATGTCATCAAGGACACATGGCCCAGTGGATAAAGATGTTGGTTAGATCCAGTGACTATACCCAAACAATACCAGGCCACAGCAGTGGTGAACCAAACTTGGAGAGTTGAGTTAAAGGGAAGTAACTGAGACACCCAGAAGAGGCATGGCACGTGGAACTAGAACAATCTACCCTGGTGGATGAAATAAAGGCTTTAGTTCGAAATTCCAATCACTTGAAGAAGGCTAGAGTGTACAATGACAGAAACATTGTGAATATGACAATGAAGATGAGGATAACAGTCCAAATAATGTAAGAAGAAGAAGAAGAAGAAGGCCAGAGCATACAATGGCCAAAACGTTGTGAATATGGCAGTGAAGATGAGGATAATGTAAATAATGCAAGTAATCATAATACCTCATCTCAGAGACATAGACAGATATTGTGGAGAAGAGCTGCATGCCAATCCTTGTCGAAAGCTTTCAAGATGCCCAAAGCTACAGCTGGGCTTCACCATATTTATCGAGAGCTTGAGAGATTCTTTCCACAATTACTGTATAAAGAATGTTTTACTTTGTGTCAAGTAGATAACATGTTTTATTTTAGTTTAAAATGTTTAATTTTTAGAAATTTTTATAAAGTAGTGATTTTCATTTTCTAGATCTTATAACTTCTAAATATTTTCATGAACTCAAATGATATCAGTATAACAAATATTATTTTTATTGTTATAATGCCAGTTATAAAAAATCTGGGTTTTTGGGGGTTTTTTTTACTACAGTTTTTGTTGGAATATGTGCTAATTTGGTTTGCAATAAATAGTAAAAGAGTGGTATTTCTTAAAGAATATTATTTTGACAAACAAAAGATAGCTATTCTAGTTTATTTAAAAGAATCTACAATAAGGTTACTTCAAGCTATATAAATGTCACTCAAATATATCACTAGTAAAAAAAATATTCAAGAAGGGTGTGGGCAAGTTAGAGGGTGGTCCCATCTGAGCTGAGAGGGAGCTGCATAATTTCATTAGACTAGGGACTCCAAATGGTCATGATCCAGCCCTGTATACTGTATGAACAAAAACTAAATTTACAAAATAATAGCTGCAGAAAACAATAGAAAATTTTGTTTTTCATTGCAAAAATACAACTCCATCAGCATAATCGTGTAAACACACTGAGGAAATTGACTTTCATTACAGCTTGATCTCACATACATCATTTGTGAATGTTCAATAAGCCTAAAACAAAAGCTTACATCACGTTGAAGCACAAGTTCTTGTACAATCACTCAAGTTAAGCAACATCAAACCTGGTCAGTAACTAGATGGGTGACCACTTGGGAATATCAGACGCTGTAAGCTTGGATGGGAGTGTGGTGTAATGGATAATAGCCCAGAATTGTTAATCAGAGATCCGAGTTCCAATTCCCTTGAGTTCATTATATTCACTTATGCGCAAATACCCTTGGGGAAGGTATGAATCCACCTCTTCTCCCCCCAGCTATGGGTTAATTAATAAGTTTTGTATCACTAAATCATTATTATCTCAAAAAAAATAAAAATTGTATACAAAATATTTAGAGTTGAATAACTCCTAGAGATGTTGGTATGCCGTTAAACAAAAAACAACCACCCAAACCCGAAACAGACTTTTGCATTTTCATCTGATTCTTATAAAACCAGTACAAGAATATTTGGGAATTTGAACAGAGCTGTCAAAGTGAAGTCTTTGTATGTTGCATGGTGTCCATCTTGAAGGAGACATTATTTTTAACTAGCCTTCGAACAGACTTTAGGCTAGCTCCTACAGGGGGCTTTTACCTTCAGCTTCCTATGAACATAAAAGTTATAATATAAGAATTTAGAAATAATAAAGTTATTTTATCTTTATTCAACACCTTAATTCGGCATCATTTTTCTTCGTAAATACAACCAATCTCTGTAGTTTGTTTACATTTATTTTACACACAGTTTCCTTTTCTTTTAAGATCCCCCCCCTTTTATGATCCCTTCAAATATAAAGTCACTCTTAAAAGACATTAAGGAACCCAAACTATGTAATATGCCAAACACGTCACAGTACATGTGCTAGAAAAAGAAAACATATGAGCAATGTACTGTGCCCTGCTTAACTTTTAATTAGACAATATCAATTACAATGAAAAGCGAAATTCAAGTTAAATTTTTAATAAAGAATTCTTTATTTTTGTAAACCTTTCCCTGTTCGATATTTAAATTTAACTTTAAATGAGTTACTGATTTCATTTTTAATCACGTGTTACTTCCGGTTCGTCAAGATTGAAAAATAGACAGATGGACACACATACACTGTGCTTTATTTATATAGGTGGACAAATTCCCCAAAATTTTCAGTAATATTTATAATTTTTTTTCTGGCATTCACAAGAGTATCTATTAGGCCTCAAGTAATGAGGACGTGCATTACAGTCATAAGGATATACAGTGTAAGAGAGTTCTTGAACACATGCATCAAATGTTATTGTGAGTCTAATTTGTTAACTTTAGAATTGGTTCAAACATGAGTAGACTCATGTTTTTAGTATATCAGGAAGTTTATAAATCAAAGTCTGGCCATTGATCTTTTTTTTCTTAAAAAATGTTCAGATATGTCATTTTCAGTGTGTAAGCTTTTTTTTTTTTTTTTTTCTTAACTAATGTTCACTTTTATACAAGTCCCAAGAGCCACTCAAGGTAGAGGGGTACTGAGGTGATGGTTGTGTGAACAGAACGAGTAAGAGGCACAGTTTCTGAGAATATGTGGAGAAGATAAAAGTTAATCCTAGACTTGAACAGGTTAAGATTGTAGTTGTCATGGAAGCATCCTCTTGAGACACAATTCCACAAAGTAATGGTTCATTGGAAGAAGCTGTTCAAGTGGAACTTACTTCTCACCAATGGAACATAAAGGATTTTTTTTTTGAGATAATAATGATTTAGTGACACAGGTTTTACTAATTAACCCATAGCTGTGGAGGAGAAGAGGTGGATTCATATTTCCCCAAGGGTATTTGTGTGTAAGTGAATATAATGGATTGGAACTCTTCTCTCCAATTAACAATTCCAAGCCATTATCCATTACACCACCCACACATCCAAGCTTACAGCACATGGTATTCCCAAGTGGACACCCATCTAGGTATTGACCAGGCCCGACATTACTTAACTTCAATAATGGAAAAGTATTGGTTTAAGTCCATTGACAAGGAAAGTGATTATCGTATTTGGTAGCATACAAGGCCCCTCCACCCCCTTTCACAGCAGGGAATACTAAATAAAAAATAGTGTACAATACATTGGAAGTTACAAAAGCTTCATCAATATTGTTCACTATTTGGCCCAGTTCAAAACAAGTTTCTTTCCACGCATTTATTAGAAATTTATTAAATTCTAAAATTCAGGATAAAAAGGCGTTTATATAAGTCATGTTGAAAAATATGTATTTGTTGTGGATTTATTATCCACAACAAATATATATTTTTCAAGGCTTTGATTTTTTTTTTTTTTTTTTTTTTTTTTTCATTAGACAATGTACTTAGCTATATTCATATATATTACCTATCATTTTGTTGGCCATTTGTTAAAAAAAAAAAGAAAATTGTTCACTCTATACAAGGCCTA
The DNA here is from genome assembly GCA_964036315.1 of Acanthosepion esculentum. NCBI lineage: Eukaryota > Metazoa > Mollusca > Cephalopoda > Sepiida > Sepiidae > Acanthosepion > Acanthosepion esculentum. The sequence continues at coordinate 34,202,059 of OZ038492.1, read as the reverse complement.
AGAGCCACTCAAGGTAGAGAGTTACCAAATGAGGTGGTTATAAGGACGAACGAGTAAGAAGTTTATATTATGAAGATATGTAGGATAGATAACGTTTGACCTGAGACTCGAAGAGGTTAAGATTTTAGGGATCAAGGAAGCATCCTTTCAGGAGTCGGTTCCACAACAGTTCTGGGGGAAGAAACTGTCCGGGTGGAACTTCCTCCTTACACATGGAATACATAGGGAATGAGGATGAGTTGACAGTGTACATGGCATGACTCGTCCTAGCTGTGAAGGTCTAAACTGGTGAAACTAAGAAATATAGCTCGCCTGAACACCTGCCATGAAAATAAATAAATAAAAGAGACCCTTCCTTTCCTTCCAAGTAATACAACTGAAGCTGTAGAATGGATCAGCCTAAATATTAGGCTAACAACATAAGCAACACAAATTTCAGTTGTCAAATTTTGAAATGTTAATGATTCTTGCCAGTTAAAGTCCGACATTTTATGGATTTCATCTACATGACTTTCTTGATTTAATGTACTGAAAATGGCGGCTTTGATAAATCCTGAGATGAATATATATTATTTGTTTTTCATTTCAGAAGAATGAAAGTATTCTGCGGGTTCTTCAAACAGTCGACAAAGCGAATGGTTATATGTTTGGTGATACAGAGGAACGCAATTTACAATCGATGCTTTCCTGTGCGATTGGTGCTGAATTTGAATATGAAAAGATCAAAGACATTCAAGAAAAATATGTAATGAACAGTGACCATGAGGAGAAAATGGATGAGGATGAAAATGAAAGTTCAGACGAGATATGAAATTGTTAAACCATTGACTACTTTGTCCTTTCATTCATTCATTCCTTCATTCATTCATTCCTTCTTCAAGCTTCACTATATGAACATCCATTGCAATTTGAATTTTAAAAAAAATAAAATCAATCAACTTTGGGTTGGATACACTTATAAGATCAAATCAGTAATCGTTTTTTTATTGAAAGATGTGAAAAAGGTTTTGCCCATTTAAAAAAAACCAAAAAAACTCTAAGATTTTTATTTTAGTAACTAAATCTGTGGAGAAGCATTCAAAGTTCACAGTACCTACATAGAATATACAAGGTGCTGCTCCCCAAAGTTTGGGGAACTTAAGTCATCAACTGGCTTCCTGAAAGATAGATCACGATGTTCTTCATTTTTGGTGGTGTGTTTTCAAGAGATAAGTGAGACAACATTAATTGGTTAACTTGACAAGACAGATTGATGAATGCTCATCTTTGTTATCACATTTTGGCCATTGTACCCTCCATCTGCATCAGGTGCTTGTCAGTCCAGTTAACCCTTAGGGAACTTCAAACTGAACTCATTATTTAACATACGGGGGAGGAGGGTACACTGTTCTCATTCCACTGCTCCTGTCTAGGGACATCTCATCTAGGCAGTGAAACAAGAACAATCTTCTCTCGTAGATTAAATAAAGGGTTCTGTTCGATGTTATCTGAACGTTACCTGTATCAACAAACTGAAAGGTACAACAGTCAAAATGTAGTTATAACAGCAACAAAGATGAGGACAATAGTCTGCATGTAAATATTGTAAATAATAATACCTCATCCCAGAAATTCAGACAAAGATTGATCAGTCTGTTCAAATTTTCATTGAAATAAGTCATGTATCATTTCCATATGAATGTACTGACATTTTATATATATATATATATATATATATATATATATTTATATATATATATATATATATATATATATATATATATATATATATATATATATATATATATTATAAATTAATTGATTTAAAATATGGTTTTTTCGCTGCACAGTGATAACCATGTTTCAGAAATGGAAGCTAAAGCCCCTGAATTTAATTTTGTTATTAAACCAACTTAAACTTTGGTTTAATAACAAAATTAAATTCAGGGGCTTTAGCTTCCATTTCTGAAACATGGTTATCACTGTGCAGCGAAAAAACCATATTTTAAATCAATTAATTTATAATATTAATGCTCTGTAAATTTACATTGAGCACTATTGTGTAAAAATAAAAATATCTATAAGAACACCAGATTTTATATCTTACTGTTCTTTCTTTTTATTTATATATACATATATATATATATATATATATATATATATATATATATATATATATATATATATATATATATATATATATAAATATAAAACAGAGGATGTCTGTCTTTTTGTGTGATACCTTTTCACTCAAGATCCATCCAACCAATTTTGACCAAACTTGGCACATACATTGTACAATGTAAGAGATAGGTTCTTAGCATAAAAAATCAATAAATTCATTTTTTTTCCCCTCCAATATCATTCAAACTCAGTATGTAGGTTACTTATATTGTGACGGGCTCAACAATACCTCATTTTTATTAGCAAAAATATGCAAAAAACAAAAAATCAATTTCAAAAACAAATTTTAAACTAGATACTCCCTCAATTTTCAAGCAATCTAATACAAACTTCACTCAATTATAGCCAACAATAACTTGATTGCTTAAGTCATTTAACTTGATAATTGAGTCCACCCATATAGTGAAAACCTGCATAAATAGCAAAAAATGGCAATTTTTACTGGTTTCTTTCTTATTTTTCATTGATCTTTCAACCAATTTTCATCAAGCTTAACAATTGCTTTATAAGTGTATCCTCTTTTACATCCCTGGTAGCACACTGACAAATTGAATTTCAAAATCTCAAAAATAATTGTGGTCTGAAGTAGGTCTTCATGTTGCCTGTTTTACCCCTTCATGTCCTCGGCTAACTTCAATTGAATAAATACAGATTACTTCTGTTATATCAGTAACTGGATTAATTCAAAATGTTTTTTAATGAAAATATTTTAAAATAATTGAAGAAGATAGATTCTGTTACATCTAAACATGATGATGTTTTCGCTTCATTCTAATTAAATGCTTCTTCTGATCGACCAGCTGGTATGGCTGCTAGTATATATATATATATATATATATATAAATAATGAGTACATCATCCTTAAAAATCCATTGTTATAATTTATTTCATGAATATACAAATATTCATCTCTTCAGACCCAAGTTCTTTAATAAATGGAGTCAATTTATCCAGACAAAAGGAAAAGGGAGAGGAAAAAGAAAAGGGAAAAATTTCTATATTAAGAGGAAGAAAGAAAAATATAAATTATTGAAATTTATATTTTTCTTTCTTCCTCTTTTAATAAGGTTATTAAAAAAATTGGGTAGGGGAGAAAAAGCGAGAGAAGGGAAGAGAGTGAGAGAGAGGGCAAGGAAAGAAGGAAGAATTAAACATGAGCCGATAGGGTGACCTAGAAATGATTTTTTTCTTTAAAGACTGAACAAGTTAAAATACAGGTTAAGGAACAGGGATGATCAGATTTAAAATAGATACATTGAATTGTCTGATATTCATGTCATTTTTGACAGTGGAACAATTATCTTGTATTATAATCATCACAATTTCAAATTGATGATAATATATATATTATTATCGATGATCAAGCAAAATTGAATAGTGCCTTATAATTAGTTTCAAGCATGACTGTTAATATAGACCAACACCCAGATACAGCCTATTTCTGACTTTGTTGTCACTTGATCTCTAAGAAACTCTCATCCACTCCTTTACTTCTCAATTCCCCTTTAGTCAAAGTGGATGCCACTTAAAAGACTGAACTTCAAAACGAACCTTCTGCTTGCTATCAAATGGAAACACATCAGATTGAAATAAAACCATCTCTTCCATTTCTATGTGGGTGTCCATTGTATCACTGACATAATACACAGTTTAAAATAATAAAAAAAATCAGGGTGTCTATTTCAAACACAGCTATCCACTAAAAATAATATCTTAAGTTATATAATAAAGTCCTTCCATTATGGAGAAAGAGTCACTCAAGTACGAGACTTTGATTTTCACACATCACAACAAAAATTTTATAATTATTAAATGCTTAAAACCTTCAGCTGTGGGTACATGTGACAAATATATGAAGAAAGTAAAGCCTAACAACATTCATATGAATACACATTTTAAATTAGACATTCCAATGATCTACAACTTAATGTGGCAGAGTCCATTTTCTTCTATGATACATTCTGATGGTGAAAAAGTTTCAAGATAATGGCTTTTATCTCCAGCCACAAAAAAAAGAAGTTAAACTGCTTAGAAAATTTATTCAGCAATCTGTTACATTTGTAATCATTTTTAAGTTATACCATTTATTATATATATATATATATATATATATATATATATATATATATATATATATATATATATATATACACACACACACACAGAGATATATATGTGTCTGTGTGTATTTGGGCATCAATCCCTCTTTTATACAAGTTTCATTAAAGACAACTGACAAGGTACTGCGATTAAACTTTTTATTTAACTTTTTTTGTGTTTGTACAAGTGTTTTCTTTTCCGGGGACAAAGTATGTAAAAACTGTCCAAAAGTTCTGCAAATCCAAGCACTTTCGGCTGTACATTTAGCCACTATCTAGGATGATTTTTATTTTTTAATTGCTTGTCCCACTTTGTGTACAGAAATGAAAACACTTGTATGAACACAAGAAAAATTATCAGTTATTTTTAACGTAACTTTATATATATATATATATATATATATATATATATATATATAAAATCAAATTTTCATTAGTTTTTCTTTTCTTTTTTTTAACCCAACACTCAGGTTGTTTTACATTCAATGATTTAAATAAACAGCATGGTCTCTGTGGCCAAATTGGTAAAGTATAAGTTATATCAGGCAGATACCAAAGGAAATGGAAAACAAGTTGAAATCTTATTCAAGACGGCTCCTGTAAGTGTTGAATTTAAAATGACCTGTGTTACAATGAGAAAAAAGGGGAAGCAGCAACAAAGTAGTCAAAAATCAATAATGAAAATGCTTCTGTTAGAATTTCTCAAATGAGGCATTACCATTTATGTTCTAATGTCCCTACCTTTTTTTATCAATATTTCAGCTGTTGAACTCTCCAGCCTTCTTCAGGTGTCTGTCAATTCAGATAAACTTCAGGGAATTTTGAACTGAACTATTTACTTAATCTATGGGGTTAGTTGTTCTTTTTCTGCTGCACTCATGTCTAAGAATATTTTGTCTTGTCCTAGACATGGACAGAGGAATGAGAACAATCTATCCCCATAGATTAAATAAAGGGTTCAGTTCGCCAGACACCGAAAGAAGGCCAGAAGCTACAATGGCCAAAATGTGATAACAAAGATGAGGATATTAGTCCAGACATAAATAATGAAAACGTTTCATTTAAGAAATTCAAACAATGTCATAATTTAAAACAAATATAGGGTGACCCAAAAGAACGGGAATTTTTGAAGTGCGTATTGCCAGACATGAGCAAGTGGCAACTCTGCGAGACAGTGACCTTGAGCAAGTAAACATTTTGCCATTTTAGTAACAAGAATGAAATTCACAATATCCCAGCTGAGATGTTGCATCAGTAAATAGGGGTCTCAACAGCAGATTTCAAGAATGCATTCGTACAGGACACCATCTACAGGAGATAATTTTAAAAAAATGAAAATTCCATCATTGTTTCTTAAATGGCATGTTTTAAGGTTTCAATTACTATGAATTAAATATTTTTCTTCCATCACTCTTCGTTTTATTGGATTGTTAAAAAGTTCCCGTTTTTTTGGGGTCACCCTATATTACTGGAAAACATTTTTTTTCCTTTTATTTATTTATTTTTTCCATTTATATCTTGACAAGTTTTCTTGTAAAATTTTATTTGGATAGTTCAATTGATGATGTACTCATCAATACAAATAAAAGAATAACATGAATAATACATTGCATGACACGAGTGAAATACAACTTCAAGATTTAAACTCTCCTATAGGTGGCTGGAACACTAAAAATATAAAATTGCAAATTTACTATGTCAGCATTTCAAGAAGTCCAGTTTTTGCATTGGTTTTTCATTTTCTTTTGGTCAACTTCTACATTTTTCATTTGGCTTGTACAAAGTATCCCAAAAGCCAAAAGGATTTAAGAAGAAATTGATAAGAAAGATGTCTCAATAATATTGACCAAATGAAGCTACACTCTTGTGCAAATTAATTGAAATAAAACAAATAATTATTATTTACTTTTTTTTCATATTTTTCCAATGAAACATGACCCAGTGCACATGTTAGTACTTCATATGTACATTCCATGAAGTCATTCCTTGAGGATTGACCACAGATTCTCAGTTTTTCTTATTAATTGGATTTAAATCAAGAGTTTCCAGGCCAGTCTATAGTACTTTGATTTGCTCACTGGTAAGGCTTGCCAGTGTGTTCAATTTTTGTATGCTTCCTTGGAGTAATGTCCATCGCAGACAATGGCTGTAGGACAACTAATCAACAGTTGAGACAATAGTGTCTGGGCATGATGAAAATCCGATGCAAATCACAGACGACGCAATATTTTTCAAGGCCAAACAAATTTCATCATACATTCCGAAAATAAATTTATATTATTGAACACCACTGCAAATGCCCTAATCTGAGGAAACAAAATAGAAATCGATTTCACCCTGTCACTCCAGTGGATCTAAAACTGACCGTATGGTGAAAGAAAGGAAACTAAAGCGGTTGTTTTAATTAATTTGGACAAGGGTGTAAGTTTTAATTTAGAACATATTATTAATTTAAAAAAAAAAAAAAAAAAAAAAAAAAGAATATTAGATTTTTTGTTTTAAACCACTTTGAATAATTTTGCTACCCTGTCAGTATGAAATATGGTTAGAAATTATTTAATTTTGCAGGTTTTCATAATACACAACTATTCTATAGACACAATATATAGTGGAATATGGGGGTCTCATCTTTTTCCATAGACAGATTTTAATCAAATTTCTTTCACACTCAAATAAGGTAGAGAAATATGATCATTCTCATTCCACTGTCCATGTCTCGGACAAGACAAGATATCCCTAGATGTGGACAGCATCCTAAAGTAAAATTTCAACCAGTAACTGACAAAAGACAATTATTATTGTTAAAGATTTGAAACCCAAAATTGTGCGTGTACCATTCTTTCCATGAAAAAAAAAAAAAAAAAAAAAAAAATTCAAAGTATTGGTTATACATAAAGTTTTGGGTTCAGAGTTTGTTTTGTTAATAAATTTAAATTTACTTTTGTGAAAAAAAAAATAACAAACACGTTTCTGCTCTTTCAAATTTCATTGAATTGCATAAGAAAAAAAATCCCAAGAAATACAATAAATTTTCATTCAATTCTTATTTCCTGAGTGAACCTACATTCAACTCCTAGACAGAATGTTATAACAAAGTCAATCTGTTTTGGCAGCCAGTTAAATTTGGAAATTAGTGAAAAGGTAAACTTGGAAAAAAATATGAACTCCCAGAAACAATTACAATATCCCCTGAAATATCTTTAAATCCATATTAGAGTTCATTATTTACATTATTCGGACTATTGTCCTCATCTTTGTCGCCATGATTTATTACGTTTCGGCCGTTGTACGCTCCGGCCTTCTTCAAGGGGGTTGGAATGTTGAACTGAACCCTTTATTTCACTCACTGGGGTAGACTGTTCTAGTTCCACATGCCATGTTTAATGGATGTCAGTTATCTCCTGTTAATTTTCCCTCTGAAAGTTCTCCACTGCCTTAACCGGGTATTGAACTCACACTCTTTGGATCCTGTCACTGGATCTAACCAACGTCTTTATCCACTGTGCCATGTGTTATTAAAGTTATATTTCAAAATGGTCTGACCTCACTACTTTAATTGAGAAAAAAACCTTTTGGAATAAAACCCAGGATTATTTTCTGAACATTGTCGAGGAATTGATTTATACTCAGTATTCATTATAAGAAGAAAAAAATTCTTATTCTGATTGTCATTTCGTTTTTTTTTTTTCATGCACACATTTGCACACTTCTATCAGCCAACCATCTCTTTGCTATGGTAGCTAGACTGTATGAATTTAAATGCAATACTATTTACAGTTGAGCTGGATAGATGTAGCCGTAACTTCTATGCTGGCAGTTTCTTTTCTTGCACGTCTCATTTGCGTAACTCCCTTCTAGCTCCATACTTTCCAGCCACCATTAATCTGCAAAAATTTAAATGCAATGTCAATCGCTATCTACTGTCCTCCTGATTGCTATTTACTCTTTCTACTCATTAATATTGTTTCTGTTCCTAATTCATCCACATCCTTGCTGTACTGCCAAGCTTGGGGATGATACCAATTAAAAAGAAAAGAAAATGACTGGAGAAAAAAAAAAAATCCTCCTTGAAATGTTAATTATTCCCAAATTAATTCTCACAGCTCAGATTCAGTTTTATATTATATTTGTGTTGCATTTTTAGGTCACTTTTTTGTAGATACCTCCAATTTTGCTGAAAAAAAAACTGTATAGCATGATGAAAAAAAAAAAAAAGGCCCCAAATTTGATAAAAACAAAGTTTTATTGTCAAAATGATTGTTATTATTAAAAGGAAAGACCAAAATATTTTTTTTATTATTTTATTCATTTTTTTAATCCTTTCTAGCGCATTCGATAATTTGTTTAAAAAATTTGTTTTTTTCGTATCAGCAGTCAACGTAATATTTATGATTAGTATTTTTGCGCTTTTTTTCCCCCCAGTGCAAAACACATTGATTTGGAAATACTTGTAAAAATCAAATCATTGTCAGATTTTAATGAAACTTTCAGCATTTATTCATAAATGGATGAAATTATTTAAAAATTTTTTTATTAAGGACACTATTGTCTTAAGAAAAATTTTTTTTTCAATGAATAATCAAAATTTGAAAAGCTTATTTTTAAAGCAATTTTTTTTATGTGTGTATATATATATATGTATGTATATAATATATATATATATATATTTTAAAGAAAAACAGACCAATTTAAGGCTCTATGTAATATTTTATTTCACCATAGCCCTTTTAAAGGACGCTGGATCATCAGACTACACTTCAAAAAGGTGAAACGAAAAATGAAATGAAAATTTACACTTTTGACAGGTAGTATTAAGTTTATGTAATTTAACAGAGAGGATAGTGAGGAGTGGTGTGAGAGACATGATCGAGTTTAGAGAAGGTTTATTTTAATATTTCTATCTATCATACTTAGTATTAGGAGAGGAGGGACCAGACATTGACCTATTTAATTGGTTAACTTAACAGAAGTGATATATTGAAAGGGAAGGGGAAGAAGAGAGAAAAAATAAAAAGAAAGAAAGAAGGGGGAAGTAAAGAGAAAGAAGCTGTAATTAGGTTTTACGAAGGAAGAGGAGGGGTGGTAATTTTTAGCAATTTATGTAAAAAAACAGATTTTAATGTTTGATAGTAATTTAAATGTTTAAAAAATCCACAAAGAAATTAATTTGATGTTTGCTAGCAATTTAAATATTTAACTCTTTTACAAATAATTTAGGGATTTAATGAGTTAAATAGTATATTTAAAAACACATTCATAGAAAGTACATTAAAAAAAATTAATTTAAAATATAACAGTTTACCGATAGTAATCTTTTAATATTGTAAATGATTGTTAGAGGTAACATCTCTATCAGTTTGAATCTAATTCATGAATGTAATTTGTGACTTTTTAGATGGGTAATCTTTTTTACTTAAAGTTTAGGTTTTAAATTAAGATGGAGTAAGATTTGAAGTCAATATTAAAGATTTTGTTCTATCGTATATATATATATATATATATATACACCACACATACACTTATGTAAATCTCACATATACATACATTCATTTATTTATTTATTTATATGTGCAATTACACACATAGGCACGTACACATGTATCCATATACACAAGTACCTATGTATATTCATATATCAATACTTACACATATATTTTCAAATATTTACACATATTTATATCTATTTAAATTTTTCCTTAAATTTCACAGTTAATGTTTAACATTAGGTGATGACTTAAGTGTTTAAATATCAAAACAAATATTTCTAATTTTAATATTTTACTATCAATATTGATAGTTAAAGAGTAACATATTTAAATTATCAATTTAAAATGAAATTACCTCCAGATGATAAAAACATTTCAATCTCACAATTCTAATTAGAGAATATTAAGAGACAATAAGATAAAACATTAATAAAAGAACTTTAAGTCCTTCCCTTAGAATACTTTATATATATATATAACAGATCTATACCCATAAATACCTATACCTGCATACGTATTTATTATTCACACATATTACATATACGAACTCACAAATACTTACATTTATATATATACACAGACCACATGCAATCCTATATACATGACACATACATATTATATATATACAAACATGCCGACCTAAACTTACAAATACACCTATATATACATACTTTACATATGTTCTACAATACATATATACATATATATGCATACATACATCTCTATACAAATACATATACACATAAAACCACGTATCAATGTTCAATGGTTTCTTTAGCTAATACCTTACCATTATGTGGGAGGTATTTCTGGGAAGTATTTCTGCTACACCCTGTAGTAGAAAGCCACTTATAGTATGAATGTAAACCTTTTATGTTTTTTTTTTTGTTTTTTTCACTAACTTCCAGAAAAGAGAACCTGAAAAACAGTAGATAAAACTGTTTATGGTATCTTACTCAGGTACATATTCCTTTAAAATGGTTAGTTTCTGTTACCTCTGCAGTGCCAAAATCACTTTCTCTAGACATTTGCGATATATTTGGCAAATCAACAATTTTTGACTGGCTTTAACTTTTCAACCACTAAAGATTTCTTAACATTTTTTTTTTCTTTACTGTTGATTCAGATTTTTATTCAATTTTTTTTTTTTCTCAGATATAAATCAACCAATTTGAAGGGTTGTGGGAATTTCCTAATGGTTACCCACTGTGTGCTTCAGCCAAGATATTTAAACACTATTACATTTAGAGATACTTTATTTGTTCTTAAAAAATAAAAATAAAAACTACATTTTTATGAGAAGAAATTGCAAAATGGAAGAAAGTCAATTATATTCATTGTATAGAAAAACATTTACAACAATATTAAATGCAGACTTCCTTTTAGCACATTCTTTATTTAAATTTCTGCCTCTAAATTTGTCAGCAACAGAAATGGCTTCAATTAGATGCAGGTCTAAACAACAGACATAAATAAATTTGTAGAGAAAAATCAATAACACTCCATATTTATCTCCAGTATCAAAAAATCAATGATTTTTTTTGTCTTCAAAACAGTGTAAATGCTATTGTGTAAAATGTTGAGGAATAAGGATACTATTATATTTGTCCCTCCATTCATTAGTTTGCACAACATTTACGCCCTCCCAATACTTCATAAATAATGCTATGTTTTAATTGCATGGAAAGAGGAGAATAGATACTATTTGGTTTCAGTGAGAAAATGAAAAAAGGAAGATAAAAGTGTTTAACGGCCGTTTCAATGAAATGGAAGAAGTTGTCAATTTCAAATTTTCATTTGTACCCACTTCTTAAAACGACCAGCATTCATAGTTACGATTGTTATTGCAATGTTTTGTTGAAGTTATGAAGCTCAAATATTTAACGATGTGACAGGAATTTCCAGAGATATTTTATTGTCATAGAACTCGCCATTAGCTTCAAGCATTAACTTAAGAAGATTCATCAGAAAATTCAAATAGGAAAAGTGTGAAATTTTACAGGTCTTTCTAGATGTTAAATAATTTTCCCAATAAAGTTCAACTCAAATGAGTCAAAACTTATCAGATCTATAGCATTGATCAAAAATAAATGAAAAAAATAAATAAATAATAAAAATGTTTACTCAATTTTATGGTGAGTAAGGGTTCAATTCTTGGTACAAGAATTAAACAAGCAGTACAATCAATTGATCTGATAGTATACACATAAGTAAGAAGGAAAAAATTATTTTGTTTATATTAAAGTTCTGATTGCAGATTTTCATCATGAGTTTCTTGGGTTGATATTTTGTAACTGCTCCCAAAAAGAATAAATATGAGTTACTAAAAAGAAATGAAAAGAAGGATGCCAAAATACGTTTACCATTTTTATTAAATGCAACAATATAACACAACATGGTACTTACAGTCAATGAGGTTTGCACTCTACAAGATTACTTACCTTTTGAGCTAAGGAGAGGTGAGGAGGTCAACTACTATTTATGAATACCTTTGTTCCCCATGGTGTGAGTCTGGATGATGGTTGCAGCATGTGCTGCTCTAACCTCTTCTCTGGGGTGGGACTGCCTATCTACTATGGCAAGAGCTTTAATCTACCTCGGTTATCCCTACTGTGCCGAGGGGGTTATTAACTCGCTTAACTGTTCACTCGGTGGAGTGTTCTATCTAAAATTCAACAGGTTCATAGAAATCCATCATTGTGGCTATACCTCAAGGTCAAAAATGGTGATCTTGTTCTGTTTGCCTCAATCAGTTGGGTTTGTGGACTTTGAAATGGTCAATGAGTGATTTTTTTTTCTTGAAAAGGCATTTGACCGAGTACAGGATGGTGGATTAAGCCTTGGTTGTTCTTTCTTTTAGATGTTTTTTTTTTTTTTTTCCTCTAGTTCGGCTAATCATTTGTATTCGAAGATTGTTATTCCATCTCGGACATTGTATCTCCAGAGATTCCTGTCCGTTGCACCAGGTGTTGATGTCAATGTTACATTTCTTCATGTTTTGTTTTAGAACATCCATGAATCTCTTTTCAGATTTCCTTGTTTGAGTTGGGAGTAAAGATTTGCTTTGGTAGGCAGGTGTCAACTATTCACACCTGATGTCCAATCCATCAAGAAATCCATAATATTAATACAGGCCAAGTATTGAAGTAATTTTTTTTAAATTTGAAAAACTTAATTAACCAATTAAAATAAAAGACTTTTTACATCTATAAAATAGATCTCAGTTTAGTTATGTGCCATGCGTGATACATGCTTAGGCGATCATGTATCGAAAGATACATGACTGACGAGGCAGACTTTTCAGCCCGCAGTAGATTGCCATTTCTTTCTGCGATAGACCAGTTGCCATCCAAGGCTATAGAACCCAGTCTGTCCTGCTATTTACACATAGTGGGGGGTGGAGAAGAAGAGGATTCATATTAGCAGGTTAGTAAAGGTAATGGATTCAAATGGAATTCAAACTTGGCTCTTCGATTCCTCAATCTGAGCCACTATCCATTACTCCACCATGCATCCACTCCAAATAGGCCGACTATATGTAAAATTATGGTAAGAGAAAATTTATGATAGAATGAAGAAGTTAAATGCAAAGAAAGAAAAACATGCAAACCCCACATTGATGGGTAAATAGCAGAACAGACTGGGTTCTATAGCCTTGGATGGCAACCTGTTTAAGAGAAGGGAAACTCTAAATTCAAAACTGTATGCCGCCCTAGTGTAACAGATACTATGCAGCTAAAAGGAAAGAATTGTTCACATTGGCGACTCCCTCCCAACTACGGTTGACTCGTAATAGAAACAGTTTGAATGAATTAAGAGCATGAAAGAAAATATTTATTGCAGACATTGACAATTTCCACTTAAATATTCAGAGATATAGTGTGTGTAAGGAAGTAATATGAACAATTTTAAAAATTACATTGATTATTTTTACTACCCCCCCCCCATCTCCCGAATTATTTTTACATCCCATAACCATAAAGTATGCAGTATGGATCAGAATTAAAGAATAAGCTTCAATTTCTAATCAATCCATGCTTACTTAATGGTTGCGAGATTAAAAAAAAAAAAAAAAAAAAAAAAAAAAATTGCAATAAAAAATAAAAAGTCAAGAATTAATGATCAATTTACATTTACTATACAAAATCTTACAGTATTTAAAGATTTATTCCTAGATTAAACAAATAAAATTGAAGTATATCAGTTCGTATATAACCAAAAGAAATATAGACATTTATTTCATTGCAAGTAATGCTGGTGTTCAATATAATTAATGATTTTTACCTAAGCTCATACTGCAAATATTTCTAATTTAAAAATAAATAAATAAAAAAAAAAAATCAATAATTTTGGCAGAGGAAATGAAAGACAAATAAGTAAAATACTGGTAAATTTTATTTAAAAAAAAAAAGAAAAATTCAATAAATAAAAATATGAGTTAATACTGACAGCAATCAGTCACATGATTTCATGGTAAGGAAACAAATATCCTTTTCCAAGCAAGTTGTTTTTTAACTTGTTTTTTTTTTATTGTTTAATATTTGTTTTCAGTCAATTTAAAGATTATGGTATGAATTACTTGAAACAAGAAGCTGTCAAGAAAAACAGATAAAAAGACTGCATTTGGTTGAAAAATGGAAAAGCTAAGAAAATATCAGAATTGAATTAAACCAGATTTTCTTAAGGACATGCAAATTAAAATTATAACTAAAGTAGAATTAAATTAATGGTAGTTAAGAGAATTCATGTCATTAAAACTACCTCAGTTATCAATTTGGGTGAAATTTTCAATGTTCCTTTTTAAATAAATATTTAACCTCCTAATCTTTATAACTATTTTGAGTAAATGGAACTAGAATACTTGGGTGGCAGAGGGTATGATTAAAAGAATTGTTTTCTCACTGAGATTAATTTTCACAACCTATTTTGAAAAATTAATGAGAAAAATATTTTTGAATTAAAATACACCTTTGAGAAAAATGAGAAAAAAATTTTTTTTATTTAAAAAAAAAGAAAGAAAAAGGAAGAAAGAGGGATTAAAAAAAAAAATGAAATACTATTGTGTCAATGCTCAAATGCCATGTCATGAAAGAATTTCTGAGAAATAGTTTTTAAAAATCTTTTATACTGAAGTCAGAATGCATGGAAACAATATTTTTCTAAACAACCTGTTTAAGATATGCAAATAGTCAGTGGTAGGATTCAAAGCCAGTCAGGCTATACCAACACGGGTCAGGCTGCAGGTGTAAGTCTCAAAATTGGATACTTTTTTTAGCATTTGGTTAGTTATTTTATAAAATTCATATCTACTTGAAGAAAGTTATTTTCAAATAACCCTATTTCCATACTTGAGACACATCACAGAAAAAATATCAGACGACCAGAAATCAAATTCAACATTAACAACCAAAATCAAATACATTGTAGGTATAGAACTACAACCAGAATTACAATTATAAACAATAAGTTATAAATTGTATAAAAAATAATAATACAAATGAAACCAAAAAGAGAAATGAGGGGTTAAAAATTTTCAGTAGCATTATGTACATACACAAAGTAATTTTTATTTGAGCGCTTACTGTAAATACCCGAAAAAAATATCACATTGTTTCTCTTCAGTGTCTAAAACTTATAATTTACAGTTCTGATTTTCTTAACTGTGATCATTTGAAACTGTTCTGTACAATATTCAAAAGTTTAAGACTGTTACTAAAAATCTGAATAACATTCAAAACCGTTTTTGTAGTTAAAAATCAATCAATTGTAACAGTATAATTTTAAAAAATGTATACATCAATTTTACTTTACCCTTAAAGAAAGATTCTTTACCCTACAATATTAAAGTTTACCTTTTTATCTAAACTGGGACTTTATTTTTCTATAGGGTAGCCCAAAAGTCAGACTATCATAAAAAAAAAAAAACAATTTCTTTTATTTACTAAATGAAATGTTTTTGTATATGATCATGTATCATTTAAAAATTTTATTGGTCTTATGGAATATGATGTCACACAACATATCTGTACCTGTACAAATAGTCAGTGGTAGGATTTATTTAAAGTCAGTCAAGCTATATCAACACTGGTCATGCTGCCACTTCAAAAGAGTGTGTGTGAGTGAGAGAGAAAGAGAGAGAGAGGGGAGGAAGTAATATGAACAATTTTAAAAATTAAATTGATTATTCATTTTTGACAGGGTTTTTTTTCCTCTCAATTTATTTCTATATCCCATAACCATGAAGTGTGCAGTATGAATCAAAATTAAATTAAAAGAACCAGATTCTGGGCCATCCTATATTTCTAATGTGACTAGGATTTTACAAAATTAAAGAGCAAAGATATCAAATGAAAACTGACAATTTTTTCTTCAAACATTTTTTTTCCCTCTTTCCATGTGCATAATCTTTTGAGTGGAGAAAAGAAAAACTTAAAATAGCAAGAGAAACCTAAAAAAAAATTTAGAATATTTTACAAAAGAATAAAGAAATGTATATTTTTTTGTTTTTATTTTTTTTTTTAAATTATTTGCTTTTTAATAATCTTTTTTTTAAATGCATCCAAAATGTGTCAAATAAGTGACATTGTGTGCTTCTTGTTTATGAGGAAAAAAAAATAAATGAAAAATCATACAGAATGAAGAAATGTTGGTTTGTTAAGAAAGAACTACTTTGTCTTTGGATAACTTATCAAGAGCTTCCTGAGCCTTTTGGAGAATTTCAGCAGCAGCCTCACCTAGAAGTAATTAAAAGAATGAAATGGAAAATTAGTAACAGAAACAGTTATCCTATTTAATGTCTCATTACTAAAACCATTTATTTCACACTCTACAGCACATCATTAACTTTTAACTTATTCCTTTACTTTTTATTGCAACAAATCAGATCATCACTATGGCTATTAGTAAATAGTGTGGGTTGAAAATAAATGATAAGCTTTTGTAAAAGCTTTAGCTCATTATTTGCTTTACAACTTAACCTACAAATACTGCTGAAGCACAACTCTAACCAAATAACTATTTCCCCTTCAAATGATTGATGCTGCCTATTTTTATAGTTCTTTACATACATTAGTAGTTTTAGCAGTAATATTATCTGGAATTTTATTATTAGACTAATATTTGACAATGCTCCATCTAATAAAATTTGAAATAAGTACATGTAAAATTTAAATCACTAATTTCTTATAAAAAAAATTAAAAAAAATGCTAGTCAAAAATTATGTATTAAACTGGAAAATTCAAAACTGCAAAATGAAATAAAATATTGCTTTGGCAACTTGTTAGTATTATTTATTAAAAAAAATATTCACAGCAAATTTTTTTTTTCAATATAAAGATTTTTTTTTAAAATTTTATACAAATTTTTGAAAATATGAAAACTATATCAAAATTCTTGTTTTATTCTTTGTGCTGTTAACCCAACTGAAATGTTATTAAATAATATGTTTCAATAAAGGAGAACTAAGAGGTCAATAAAAAATAATTGACAATAATTGTCCACTATAATTCTAATGGATTGCTTGTTAATGAGAAGATATGAATTTTTATGTATGGAAACCCCATTACATCAGATCATGTTCTTCCTCTTTTCACAGATTGTCAGTATGATTTAAGATATCTCTTGACTGATTCAATAGTCCTGAATATGATGATAAAACACATCTGGCATCAGGCCTCTGATCGAGAGATTGGAGGTTTTGAGGAGCATGGAACCACAATTGCTGTTGTTCCCAGATCCACCCTGACCCAGGGTCGTAACACCTGTTAGGGTCCAGCTATGGACAAATAGTAAACCCTCCTAGCAAAATACTAAGAAAGTATGAAAATACACTTTTATAGTAAAAATATGAGCAATACATTTTTATATATAAAAAAATTACCAACAATACATTTTTAAAGCAAAATGATCAACAATAAATTTTTTCTGTAGTTGAAGCCATAAAACTATGTTCAAAATATTTAGATTATGGCATTAAATAACTCAGAGGTTTATATGCTGCTTAACAAAATCAATCAACCCAACAACCAACATGAAAGAACTGTTTCAGGACAATAATTAATCCTATAATTTCTTAAAGAAATCAAACTGTATTCCAAAATATAACATCCACAAAGCTACAACATAAAATGCATATATCACCGCCTCTAGTAATTATGTCTTCACAAACATGTATGAGCACAAAAGCTGAGTATCATCTACCATGTATACAATTGTGAAAGCAGAATAACAGGTATTTGCAGTTTCATGCCCATTTGAACATCCACACTAAAAGGAAGTGATCTTCAACTGTCATCAGCTACAACCTGTAAAAGTCGACATCTGTTTTAAATCTTTCACTTACACCTCTTGATAAGGCTTGAAAAACCTGTCATAATCCCAACATAAGGATCTTACCTGCCATTATAGAAGAGCATTTTACAATAACGTACAAACAAACCTCAGTAAAATGTAAGAGAAATAAAAGAAATCCTGTAAATATTAATTGCAATAACAAGTAGATTGATGCTATGATTAATTTTTTTTAAAATTCAATACATTTAAAAATTTAAGTAAAAATATTTTTCTCTATGCATTTCTAGATAAAGATTTGCAAATTCAAATCCATTTTTAAAACTTTCTCCTCTGTATTATTAAAGTATTGTTGCCAGGCTGAGCTGGCCCATTTTGGAAAAAAAAGGAAATTGCCATTCACTGGAAATAAATGAATATAAAAACATTGATGGCCGATTACTTAATTAAAAAAAAAATTAAAAAAGATGTCTGGTTTCGGTAAGAAAAAGAAAGAGGGAGAAGATAGGTGAGGTATTAAGGTGACAATTTTAAATCTTTTTCATTTGTAGTCTCTTACTTCTGTTGCACTCTGTGTCATCTCTGGGTCCCCACAATACTATGGACGATTTCTTTTGCTTAATCATTTTTATTAGAAGAGAGTGGTGGCAGTTTGGATTCTAAGGGGTAGCAAGAGGAATAACGTCATGGGGAGCGCATGTCGCATGTGGACTCAGCATCCCCCTGTGTGTGGTCTCTCAAATCTGGGTGCACCAAGTGTATAATACTTCAAAATTCTTGCGGACATCTTGAATTCATGCTTTTTTGGACTTATATCCAAAACCCAGACAAAGGCAATCCATCACCGTCAGAATACAACACCCATGAGGCACTCTGGCCATTACATTCTGCAACACTTCTTTCAATAATGACCTGCAGTCATATTTATGATTGTAATATTTGGTTAAAGTTATTAAGATCAAATATTTAATGATGTAATGGGACAGTTTCCCCCCCCCTTGTATTTTATAGTCATAGAACTCACAAAGAGTTTATTCAAGCATTAACTTTATTAAGATTCATCAGAAAATGAAAATAGGAAAACTGAAATTTTCATGGGTCTTTCTAGTTGTTAAATAATTTTCCCAATAAAGTTCAACTCCCATCAGTCAAAACAAAAGATCTATAGCATTGATCAAAAATGAATTAAAATAAAAAAATAATAAAAATGTTTACTCAGTTTTGTGGTGGGTAAGGGTTCAATTCTTGGTATGGCAATTAAACAATCAATCAATGAATCTGATAGCATACACATTAAGTAAAGAAGAAAAAAATATTTTGTTTAAATTAAAGTTCTGATTGCAGATTTTCATCATGAGTTTGTTGTGTTGTTATTTTGTAACGGCTCCCAAAGTATAAATATGAGGTACTAAAGGGAAATGATAAGATGGGTGCCAAAATACATTTACCATTTTTATTAAATGCAACAATGTAAAACAATATAACATGACATAAACATGGTCCTTACAATAGATGAAGTTTGCACTCTACAAGATTACTACCTCCGAGGTGAGGTGATCAACTCACAAGGAACTTATCCAAGCATTAACTTAAGAATTAAGGCTCATCAAAAAGAATTAAATTAGGAAAACGGTTAAATTTTCACAAGTACTACTAGTTGCAAATAATCCAATACTCACTTGCTGATTTATGATGCCCTTTATGAGTTGGTGTTGAAGCACCAATTGGTTGCCACTGTAACATATCCGTCTGATCGCTGCTTTTATTTTGATCTGTTTCTGCAACCTGATGATACTTTTCTGACTGCCCAGTGCAAAACTTGGATGTCAGGTTAAGTACTTGCTGTGCCCGACCAACAACTTCATCATAGTCAAGTAAAGAATCTGCATACGAGGTAATAGTTGAGGTTTTCAAAGCCCCCAAAGTTTTAGACTGTGGTACTCTCACTAAAGCTTTCTCCGAGAGCAACTTGGCCGTGTCCATTATGGATTCTTGCACTTCTTGCGATGACGTGTTATAGATTGAAAGTGCCGATTTGGAACACTGGGAGATTTCTGTTCGTGAGGGCATCGAACCCGTTGTGTTATATGACATATAACCCGTGTCATGCTGCAATGTCGACACATACCGAGAGTTGTCAACATTGGTCACTTCCAGTTTTGAGGGAATGATGCTGAAATTGGCAGAGAGTGAGGAGGTGATATTTTGCAGATCACTGAATGCATTGTCATTGCTTTTGTCCTCTGTGTCATTGGCGTTGTTTTTGGTATCATTAGCCCTAGTTTTATCCATGCAACACAACTGTTCACTTTCAGCATCTCCAGCACAAAGCGAGGTCTCCGTTTTCTCACAAATACTATACACATTAGAACCAGCGGAATGGCTTTGAGGATTTTCCTCAGAAGAAATCAAAGAAACATCATGCCCAGAGTCAAAACTCCACTTGGCCTTTGGGTTCATGAGCTCCAGCTCTTTCTTGACTGAAGAGAATAAAGGTGACATCTTGAAAAAACTGGAATTGAATATTAATCCAGGGGAAGCTGACAGTTTTTGGTTGGGGGAAGATAGTGGTGTTTTTAAAGATATATCCATCTTGCATTCATCTGAAAGAAAAAAAAAATAGCGTTTAAGCAAATGGTTAGAATAAATATAAATTTAATTATTAATTAAAGCAAATTAATTTGTGAAATTCTTAAACAAATGATTGATAAAGAGGAAGTAGGAGCTATGTTACACAAATGGGGCAATAGACTTATATAAAACAGGGTTTTTTTTTTCCTGAATGTAACAGATCTGTTTTTATTTCCCTTCCTTGTGGCTAAAAATGAGTAACATTAATTTGGGGAAAAAAAAAAAATCTTTTTTGTATTGGATAATATCTACAGATATAGGTAATGTTTTGCCTATTTAACACAGAGTTTTTTGGGTTTTTTTTTTTAACTCTGAGGATAAATGAATTATTGCAGCTTCCAGAATATGATTAGCTTGTAAAGCCTCTCATGAGAGAAGCTTGGATTGCAATAATTATGGCAAGATAAAGGTGTCGTTTAATAAATGTCCAATACTATCAGTGATAAAACTATGCTTTATGTTAGTCATCTTGTTCTTGTTAAATATTCTATAGAAACATCAGGTCCACATCCAAAAATCCCACACCAAGTAGTTGTTTATTCACAAAAAGTAGATTAATGGGATAACCCAAATTTAACTAGTAGTTTTATCATTTATACTATGACCGCTGCTCATCAAACATACTGGGAAGGGGGAGAAAAAAATGCAGTAAAAAGTATGTAGCAGAGATCATACCTATCAAGTTCGAGTTTCTTTCAGGTAAATCATCAACAATTTGAACAGGTGATGAGCAAGGACTAGAAAACAACTGTTTCCGAGAATCTTCCAAATGGATGTGTGAACCTTTCCTTCCCTGATGCTGAGATCGAGAGGAAAGTGGAGATGATGATGGGCCAATAGGTGAGAAATTAGGAGAGGAATGCGCACAACCAAATGAGTCACAGGAAAGATCAGTCATGTAACGGCGACTACGACGATTAACAGGACTCGATGATAAAGGATCCTGTGGAAAAAAAAAAAAAATTTAGTTAATGTCCAGATTTAAAGATAAGAAAGATACAAAATAATTATAAAATGGTGAGTTGGTTTCCAGTAATGATTTGTCACCCTTATCCACTTTAGATTTTGTTCTTGTGTTTTAGCTTGTTTGCTTTTTTTCCCTAAATTCAATTTTAACCTAAAGCACTAGGTGTAGGAAAAAGTTAAATAATTAAATAAAAATAAGTTTAGCAGTAAAAATATTTATCATTTAGAAATTAGCAGGTCAATCAGTTTAAAAAAAAATTAATTCAAAATACACACAAGAGGAACAAGGGCTACCTCATTTGTTTCTTTTTGATTTTTAGCTTAGCTGAGTTTGGCACTAGGAGAAAAGTATTAGGCACCCAGTGAGGATAAACTCACAACTCAAGAGTAATGGTAAACCAGACTGGATTGCTAACTCTTATCCCATACCAAAGCACCTAATTGCTATCTAGTTGACACCATTATCCTAAGATAAGCACAGGTAACATATTGAGGATGATGAAATGTTCCTCTTGTGTGTATCTTGAATTAATTTTTGAACTGATTGACCTGCTAATTTCTTAATTCATTTATTGTGCAGCATATTGATTTGGTTGGTAGTTTTGTTTAGCGGCATATCAACTGCTACGGGTTATTTAATGCTAAAATCTAAATATTTTGTATGCAATTTTATGCCATAGATGTTAACAAGTTTGTGTGTATGTTTTAGGTGAAGGTGTGTGTTCAATATGTAAACAAGGAAGATACAAGAAGCATACAAAAGCTTGGAGTCTCTGCTATGGACGTTCATTCTTTTTATGTTGACTGTATTGAAATAAAGTTAAAAGTTCTCTTGAGTATTTCCGTTTTTTTCAGAAATAATTTATGGGAAGTAAAGATAAGAATGGGTGGGATGACTAAATCACTTCTTCAGGGGTGCTAAACATATCTAAACAATATCATTGGAAAGAGTGTCCTTTTTGGAAGTTGTGTACATGTGACTAGAAACCCTTTCAGGTTTCTTTATAAGATGCATCATGGGAAAATTAAATAATTTTTTTTTTATTCTTTATTCTTTTATTTATTGGTTTTATTTAATTTTCCCCACAATGCATTCAACTACATATATTTCATACTTTCAGCATAAACGTGTGTGTGTGTATATATATATATATTATATATATATATATATATTGTCATCCACAGACAGACTGTTTCACAGCTCATCAGTGTGGCTAGACGTCCGGTTGCCTCTGGCTAGAATCGAAAACCGGCTGAATTCGCGTCAGTCGCAAATTTTACCCTGAAGCTGTTGGCGCACAGCAGAGAAGGTGAATTTAAGCGTATTTATTTTTAGATAAACACACAGTGACTGAGAGAACTCGATTCGATTTACCGAAGAGTCTTGCATTATTAGCCGTAATATATATCTTTATTAATAAAAAAGTAAGTTTTTTTTTTAATTTTAAAATTATATTTGGCAATTAAATAAGTGGGATTTATATATGTATGTAAAAGAAAATTAAAAAAATTATATTTATATTTTTTTTTTAAATTAAAAAAAAATTATTTAATTAAAGTGAGATTACTTGTTCTCATTAAAACAAAAAAGAAATTTATATTCAACATAAACAAATAGTAATTTACATTAAAAATGAAAAACTATTCTGGATCAACGTATTCAAGCAGATATTTATTTTTATACCTACATATGGTAAGACATTATGTTGATGGCTTCAGTATTTTCAAATAGTTTTCTCATGTTGGTTTGGTTGTTTTTGTTTAGCCAAAATATAATCTTCCCTTTTAGGTTTCACATTCTCATTTGTAAAAATGTTCTTCCTTATCCAATTAAAATGATTGACAAGTGTAAGGTTAAATGTGTGATAATGACTAACCTTTGAGAAGTGTCTGTCCCAGTCTGGAGTGCTTGGAATGGGAGCTGGCAATTCATCTTCACTGTTGGATTCATCCTCAGACTTTGCACTAATAAGGAAAATGAAGATGATTACAGGCCAGCTTTCAAAGTCAAATAGATTCAACAGCAATGTCACAGTTCCGATCTCCACCTCACATTCGAATTTGGGAATATTTAAAAAAAATAAAAATCTCATTTGCTATAAACTAACTTAAGATAAAATCAACAATTTATTTGAGTTTAAAAAACAAAAAAACTACTTTGTATAAACTCAATGACAGTCTCCAATTTGATCCTGACTGAAGAAATTCATGCCTGTGAGAAAGAAGTGTTTAGATTCATAAAAACACAATTTTGTATAGGGAAAAAGGTTAAGTAAATAAGCAGGATGTTGTAAAGTCTCCATTCAGAGCTGATAGATTGGACTACAAACACAAACTGAACTACATTTGAAAGTCCACTAATACTAAATTTCAAATTGACTTTATTAGTAGCCCACTTTTTTTTTTTTTTCTTGAAACGTGACCCCAATAGTCATAAGTAGCGAAATACAAAACTTAGTACCCATTGCAATAATATTTTTTTAAAATCTATTTTCTAAGTTTCCAAATGCACATCAATGAAGACAGTAATAATACAAACAGTCCAGACCTTCCTTTGTTGCTCGAAAAACTGTCCTCTTGGGATCCTTGACAAAACAACTTTCGACGAAGACTAGATGTACTAAAAGAATCCATGGTATAAAAATCACCATCTTGCTTTTTTTCTTTGTAAGTCATATATTCACCTATAAAAGAGAAGGAGACATAAGCTGTTGCAATAAAATAGAAATTAAAATTGTAAAATGATTCTCTTTACATAGGTGGACAATACAAAATATTGGGAGTCACAAGCAAAAAGTGTGGATAGAAAGTCAATGGTAAACTCTGACCAATCAAACTAGAAAAATGTGCTGACTATGTGTTCACTTCTAAGTTCTCAATAATTACAATATAGTACTTCCTTGATCATCATACTATGAACACCCATTTTTTAAAAAAGTGGGGGGAGGTAGATTTATCTTGAGTGTTTCTGTTTGATAACCAGCAAATTTTGAAGTTTAGCTTTCTAAGACGTATCCATTTTAACTGAAGAAGAACACGTAAGTAAAAGAGTGGATGAAGGGTTTTGGGATATCAAGTGACAACAAAAGCAGAAATAGGGTGTATCTGGGTTCTGGTCTGCCCTTGGTGGGAGACAAAACATGTCCATCACATGGTTCCATTGCCACCTGTTAGTATTGCCAACTACATGTCAGGATGTGCTGATGGGCGAGAGTTGATAAAAGGAAGAGCTGATCTATAAGAGCCAGATAAAAGTTGTCCAGTGTCACCTACCTACCTAAGCAGGTGAAGCCCTGAATAAAACATCTACATATAACATGGGAAATAGGGGTTTGCATTCTTATTTCTTTACATTGGTGTTCATCTTTCATCTTGTTACCTTGTGAGCATGCAGCAGGCCCTTTCCCAGCTTTCAGCACACACCAATGAGAGTGAGGATCTAAATGCAATGCAAGAATTATTGTCTGGTCAGTGGAAAGCTTGAGCCAAGGTCACATTGTATGTTTATAGATTATCTGGACACCTTGGGCAGGTGTTTGAAAAAACATATTCAGATAATTCAAAATTCTGGATAACTGAATACCTAAATAGTCAAAAATGAATGAGAAAAAAAAAGAAAAGAAAAGAAAAAAGAAAAAAAATGATTTTCAGAAAGAAATCTAACATTTATATCATCAAATAACATTTTCAAATGCTTTGCTCAATTTTTTTTTCCAGTTTTAAGTCTGCTTCATTTACATCAGTGCTTAATGCTGCAAAATGCTCAATAAAATCTTCTGTCGTCACAGTGATTGGAATTTTCCATCAGAAGTAGCTTTCACCACAACTTACAAACCATTTCTGAAGATACTGGTCCCATTTAAATCTATCCTTT
This sequence comes from Acanthosepion esculentum, assembly GCA_964036315.1. Lineage (NCBI taxonomy): Eukaryota > Metazoa > Mollusca > Cephalopoda > Sepiida > Sepiidae > Acanthosepion > Acanthosepion esculentum. Next base: position 34,176,550 of record OZ038492.1, on the reverse strand, counting down.
CAATAACTGAGAATATCAATTTTTCTTTAAGAATGTCAGAATATCCACGTAGTTAGTGGAAATTAATTACTGCATAATTTGTATGAAGACAACATGTGCATGAAGGCAGCAATTTCACCCCATAAAACATACTTGCTATAGAAACCACAGCATGAATGCCTAGTGTGGTGAGTTTGTGGCCATATACTCCATTGGGTAGTCTACAAGATTTATATATGCTGTAACCTAGGGAAGGTGACTGAATAGAATAATCTCACGAAGGTTGGTAATGAATGATAATATGTAGGACACAAACAACACATATAAGATTCATCAGTGGCACATAGAAGTAGTCAACTGCTAGAAGCGAGTCAAGTGAATTCCACAATGAATCTTCAACTGCAGACCACCATACAGTATTTACTACTGTATTTCTGTGAATGGGGACATACCCATTATCGTCCGTAGGTATGCTACAACAATATACATAACAATACTTTCCAAAATTTCCACCCACATTATTTTTTCAAGCACTTGCAATTTTATTGAAATGTTCATTGATATAAAATCATATAGTGACTAATAATTAATTTGGCAATCAATTTCACTAAATAACATTAAACAGTAGGAAATTATTTTTAAAATGTTTACAGAAGGATGTTTAGCTTTAGCAATTTTTTATAAAGAAAATGTTATTGAAGCAAAATAAGCAGGAAAAAGTTTATTCTTTACATGAAAATTTATTGGAAAGTAATACTTTACCTAAGATGTCATATAAATTTACATTCTGAGGGAGGCTTAACGTTGTCTGGCATCCAACTGGAAATAAATAGAAAATTTGACACAAGCTTTAAAAGAATCTTTTTTTAAGGTCAATCCAGATAGTCCCTACAATTCCACTGTTTTATAACAAAATGCACACCTTTACAGCAAACAGCATTTTCTTAAAAGCCATTTAAAAAGCTCTTAAAATAAGAAACATTAATCCCATAAATTTTTTTTATTTCAAATGACATTAAAAAAATAATAAAAATTACATAATGAATAAATATAAGGATGATCTCTTGTCACATGTGACTAATTCAAATCTAACCTTATTTTCTGTAACAGAGGTATCATTTGGTTCTTAAGAGCTGCATTTAGAGCAATTCCAGCCAAGCAATATTTGTCAGGAGACATTTTCTTTCTAATCACTTGGTTTTGAGTGTTAAAAACAAGAATATTACAAAAGAATCAAAATTTGTATTACAATCAGTATAACAAGGCACATATTTAGTCATGTTTTCTGAATACTAAATTTCTGGAAAATGTTTTTCAAAATACAATTAAATTGTTAAATAAAAAAAAAGTAAAGTTTTTCTATCCTAAAATCTTGTTCAGAGTTGATCAAGGGACTGAAAAGGCAAACTCATATTGCTATTTGGAAGAGTTGCAGAACTAGTAAGTTGTATTTGCTCCCTTACTCAATATTCTTCACATACTCTGCAATCTTTGGAATAAAAAAAATTAAAATTAAAAAAGTTTGTTCAAAATTTGAGCAAACAAATTTTATGTGTGATTTTGTTTTAAAAGTAAAAGTAAAAACAAAAGAAAATGACATTTAGCAAGAAGAAACAATTACAATCATCATAACAAGGTGAAAATAACTGAACAATGAGGGAAAAAAATAAGAATAACTCATTGATGTCCACCATAAACTCAGGTATTAATTATGAAAATTAAAATAAAAAATCCAGTATAGATTACAAAAAACAAAATTATATAAAAAGCTAAAACATTTTTAATCAATTCACCCCAAGTAAGGTGATAATGCTACTAAGACTCAAGGGGAGTAAAATAAAATGAGAAGACTTTAGAAGGAACTGGAAGCCCATCCTAAACAGGAAACAAGGGATAAACCTCTACTCCTGTTATTAATTATAGCCTTCCTAGCATTCCAAAAACCTGACAGTAATGCATTAATGAAAATATAAGCATTGGATTAATATTTTGTCTGACTAACATTTACCTATATATATATATATATATATATATATATATATATATATATATATATATACACACCCACTTAAAAACCATCCTATTGGTGGCATTTAAGCTAGCTTCTGCAGAGGGCTCTTGATTGAGCCTTTGGCTTGTTCATGAGTTTGAGATTCCTTAAATCTTTGCATATTCTCAGCATTGGAAGCTCTTCTGGCTGCCGTTTGATCTGGATTTTCATTTGCATAGGACCCTCTTTTCCTCGCTGGAGTCTTAGCTCTTTTGATTGCAATCTGGTCCTCTGTTGGTGGAGATTTCTTTTCACAAGGCATACTGCTGCTATATATGATAGACAACAAACTACAGAAAAACTCAAAATTGATGTTAGATTAATGGAAAAACTTGTTTTTCATTGAGGATTTGTATTAAACTGTACACAAAAATCATTTTCTTACAAAGTTTGTTCAAAATTATGATTGAAAGAAAAAAAAATCATGCAGAGACTCTTCAACTGTAATTAAATACATATAGGCAAAAACAGACAAATTGCTCACCTTCAACAAATTTCTTGGATTCTGCACTTTCTAAAGAATTTTCCTTTTTTTCTGAAAGAGAATTTTTGCATGAAATTGATTATTTAGGATAGAAATTGTATTTGATGTTTATTTTATTAATCCAAAAAGTTTACTTAAATAAACCCCTGTAGAATCACTTCTATGTGAAATGTCAAGGTATTTATTTTACTAAAATGAGAGAATTCATTTTTAGCCACTTCCTTTACAAATGCACACACTTTGCAAGTGTCAAGTTCTGCTTAACCCTTACCATAAATATCTCTCTCTCATATACAAAGAAAATCAGAAATTCGAATATCAAATATTTTTAAAATGAGTCATTAGGTTAAGAAATGGCCATAAGAATGTGTTTTTAAATAAAATAACAAAATTTAATTTCTATTAAATAAAAATTTTAAATCATTTATTTATTAAAAGGAAAAGAAAACTGTTTTGTCATTAACATTTTTCCACCACAATTTAAAAAACAGCCATAAAGAAAACTTTAACAATTATTAGCTACAATAGACATTTACAGAAAAGTAAGAATAATAACTTTATTTCCAAGATTCTTGTTTCAGCATAAATGGAATACCAAGACAAATTACTATTAGCAAAAAAAAATTTTAAATTAAAATTATAAGCTTAAATAAAGTATTTTTTTTTATTGTTGTGAAAATTTATCACATTGAAACACTGGTTCCTATATGATCATTGAAGCCTGGTTAGTAACTCGATGAGTGACTGCTTGGGAATATCAGGTGCTATAAGCTTGGATGTGTGGTTGATGTTGTGGAATCGTCCATGTTATTTTAACACCCCTGCTGTGGGAACAATCTATTCTTTACACCCACGTAAAATTAAGCTTATCCAATGAAAACTTCATATTTCCGATCAGAGAATTCTATTGGCTTACAGCTCGAAAATTCGAAAGCTCACGTGAAAAGAAGTAAATTGTGCCAAAATTCTCTGAGCCGATTTTGATACCCGAGAACTTATAAAAGGAAGATTTTTGACTGACCAACTCAGTCAGCGGATCGAACACAGAGAGATGCCAGACAAAACTACGCTACTCGAAACAATAACTTTCCCGCGCAAAAAGAATATCACTGACTCAACGACAACTGGCTCGAATAATCTTCTGTGACCAAGAAAGATTTTCGAACTTTAAACAAACTTTGCTTACGTAAAGTGAACAAGAAAATATTCACTACTAATTAAGTAAAAAAACTATGATCGAACTAAAACCTTAACTACAGTTAAGGGTACGCAACTTCAGTTGACTTAACCAAAAAACAGTACATAAATAATTGCATACACATTCATGTTGAACCTTAAATGAACAATTAATTTACCGAAAACTCAATCTAACATAACTTTGTAATATTACACGAATATATTGAAACACTGGAACAATCCGGATATTATAATACAAAACAACATTAAACACACCAAAATCTTTTGACAACACAAAAACATCATTGTAAATATTGTTTAATTGTATATAAATGTGTGTATTATTTGAATTGAATTATTGCCTTGTTGTGTTTCATATTTTAAACATTTTTATTGTTGAGGATGAATGTCAAGAACACACCAGCCTAACAACCAAATCCTTCTGATAATTTCCAACACTAGATAAAGAAACTTAATACATTCTACTCGTCCCCAACAATGTAATGGATAATGGCTCAGAATTGTTAATCAGAGAGCAGAGTTCTAATCCTAGTTGAGTTCGTTATATTCAATTATGCATAAATACCCTTGGGAAAGAGTATGAATCCATCTCTTCTCCTCTAGATATGTGGGTAGTTAGTAAAACTTGTATCACTAAATAATTATTATCTAAAAAATTTTTTTTAAATACTTCAAAGTTTTCAAATGCATAAAATTGATTACATTTATTTAATTGTTTTTAATCTTTATAGTATTTACACTATTTACTATTATCCTTATCTTTGTTGTTAATACCAGAATGTTTCAGCCATTATGGTTTCCAGTCTTCATCCAGGTAATTCCAAACTAAACCCTTTAATTAATTTACGCTGGTAGATATATTCTTATCCTACTGCTTATGTCTAGGGATATCTCATCTAGTTCTTATTTTTAATACTGCTCACCTTATTTCCACAGAGTACACACTAACCTGCCCCAAGATTGAACTCACGATTACTATGTCACTAAATTCACAAACCAACACTTTAATCCACTACACTATTATCCTGTGGGACAGTTTGGAACTCTCCATAGGTTACCAAAGATAATCTGCATGTAAATAAGATCTTTTTGCAGAAATTCAGACAGAAATCTTTATAATAATTGAACTTTTGTTTACATCCTAAGCAGGAATTTAATTCCAATTTTCTATTCTCAAAATCAACACTTACTACTTAGCTTAGATTTATGTATTAAAAAATTAAATAATTATTAATTTTGAATACTCTTTCCTTCTTTTTAAGTACTTTTTTTAATATTTTTTTTTTTTAAATCACAAGGTCACTACATTCTATAGCCATTGAAACAAGCAATGTGAATCCTGAGAATTCTGCTTACTTTAATAGTCATTGAACATGTCAACCCAATTGTCAAGATAAAAAGCTAGCCTCAAAATGAGAAAAATTGGTCAAAATTAAGAATGAAAATACTTTGATTAGTCTGCCAATTCAAAACCCAAATAAAAATAATTTACCGAATTTTACAGAATCCTCAGCTGGTGAAGGCACAATAACATGTGTAGCAAAATATTTTTCAATATCTTTTTGAGCTTTTTCTTCAAGAGTGGGGCTATAAAATAAAGAAAACAAAAAAGTTACAAGCATAAATAAACAATAAAACTATATAACAGAAATAATAAAAAGCACAGCTGATTGATATTAAAAGGAGAGAACAAAAAAGAAAAAGAGGAAAACCTAAAAGGTGGATCTCCCAGGAGTCGAAGAAATAATTGTTGCCAAAGTAACAAAAAAAAAAAAAAAAAAAAAAAAAATGCTACCCATTTCACATGAAACAGATAAATATATTACTAAATTTGATCAAATAAGAATAATTTGATTATATTTCAGGTAAGTGATTTTCAATCATTATACTCTAAATTGTTCAAATTATTGTTCTCAGTCTCATCTTCAACTGTTATAGACACACGCCAGGTTTCTCACTTCAGAGTAGTCCTTCTAAACTGGCTGCCATCCAAGACTAACCTACTATTTAACCCATAGGTGGGAGATGAATACATGCCTTTCCCAAGGGTATTAGTTCAAAAATGGAATGCAACAGACTAGGCCAGAATGTGAAATTGGCTTGCCAATTCCACTTTCTATGCTGCACATCCCTAACCAAGTTCAGTTTACAAACTGGTCTATTATATTCACTTTCACACTAATGTATTTGGAGAAAAGCCTGAAGCAATCTATTCTCCCAACTATGGATTAAATAGTAGGGTAGACTAGGCTTTCTAGAAGGGCTACTCTGAATTTAAAACCACAGAGTGTTGATAGTAACTGAAAGCCAAGAAATCAGACATGTTTTAGCCGACACTTTTGAAAAGGTTCAGTTCAAAATTCCAAGTAGATTATCAAGAACAACAGAGACCTGAAGAAGGCCAGAAAGTACAACAGCCAAATCATTGTATACTAGTTTGAATGGAAAGATATACAATAATGATAATTCTTTATTTCAAACATGCTAACAGAAACGTTCTTATGCACAGTATTAGAGCATACAGGTTGCAAAATATGTTCATTGCAAAAACTATTTTCAAAATAAAAGTCAGTGTGGATTTTATTCACATTAAAAAAACAAAACAAACAAAATCATAAACAGCTTCTTCCTGGCATTCATAATCATACACAGAGCTGAAGAAGGTACTCGCAACTTGGGCAGTCACCCAGAGCATCTTCATGCCGCCATATCATGTGTTTTGAATCTTCCAAAACTAAAACTTTATAAAAACATACTTGCGGTTATCCAGGACTCAAAACAGATTAAATTATTTGGTTATTTTGTGAACAGAAAGTATCTTGTAAAGAATTATATATATATTATATATATGTGTGTGTGTGTAGGATATAGACTCCAAACAAAAGTGGAGAAATGAGACAAAATGGAAAAGCTTTTTATTGACTGTGTTTCACCTTTATTAGGTAGGCATTTTCAGGTCAGAAAGAAGGCAAATTTATGTTTTTTTTTTTTTTTTATATCACAATTGTTGATGTCAGTTTTCTAGGCTGGCATCTTCCAGTTGAAACAAATGAACAAAACTGAGCATTTTTTTTGTCTTGTATTAAAGCCGCCAATGTCTGCTGGACTCAAAAACAGTCCACTCCGAGCAAATCCTCATTACTATCATACCACATTGTGCCATTGGCAATGATCAGTGATTTTGACTTAATAAATGCCAGACTGATCAGAACAAAAAAGATTCACTAAGAAAAAAATGTATTGAGTGTGTGCTGATCTTAAAGTTCCTAAAACCTATATAAATATAAAACCCAAAACATGCATGCATAAATTCAGTCTGACTGTTGTAGATGATATCACATTTATGGGTCTTGAAATTTGGTTCCAGCAGGCTAAAAATTGCTGGAATTTGGCAAACATGCAATTCTAACACACAAAACTATAACACACAATTCTTGACACTAACCCAACAAAATTTCAACATGCTCTCATAGAAAGAGAAATTAAATTATACAAGGATAAGATCAAATACCTCCAAGTGGAAATATATAAAACTGATGACAAACTGAAATCTTTGGATGGATAGAATTAATGAACTTTGGAAAGTTAATTCTGACAAAACTACTTAGTCAAAAGTTGGAAAAACCAAATAAAATGTTGGATTGACAGACCTTATCAGTATTGTTTAATAAAGCCTATTTGAAAGAATTCTTGCTACCTAAATACACCTTTTTATATATATATATATATATATATATATATATATATATATATATATGTATGTATATATATATATATATTAGCTAAAAATCGCACTATCGGGCAGCATTTAAGCTAGCTCCTGCAGAGGGCTCTTGATTGGGCCTTCCTCACAATAGGTAGGGAGGAGTAGATGCAATATGCAACAATAAACTACAGAAGAACCCAAAATTGATCGCTGCATTTAAGTATTGCATTAATATTTAAGCTTACCTTTTAAAAGTTCAACGATAATTCTTCTGCTGCCACTTAATTTAAAGATGATTTGATGTATGTAGGTACTTTCTGTACAAAAAATTATTTTTATTTTATGGGTGACTTTCACAATTCGCAATTAATTTCAATTATTTCCAAATTTCCAAGTTTTAAACATTGTTATCATACAAAAAAAAATTGTCACAAAAAACGCAATCATGAAAACTTGGGAATACAAAATTTCACGATTACGGGTCTGGGTCTAGCCCAGAATTTTTTTAATTTGCTCACAGAGTTGACCTGATTCCAAAATGGTATGATATGTTGGGCTACAGCCTCTAGGAGCAAAGTTGAAAACATGGATAATTTTATTTTGAAACACTAATTTGAGAACATTCATTTTTTCATTTCAACATGAGCTACTGAAAGTTAGAGAGTTGTGTCCCTTTAATAGTTTTTATCAGTAGAAGTGAAGCTGGCTGGAATCTGAAAACAATCACAGTAATGAAAACTTGTGAATCCAAAATTTCGGAATCCAATTTCAGATTTAGCCCAGAATGTTTTTAATTTGCTCACAGAGTCGGCCTAATTCAAAAGTAGTATATGTTTGTCTATGGCCTCTCAGAGTAAAGTTGAAAAGGTGTGACACAGTGACATTCGCATTATATATATATATATATATATATATATATATATAGTGTAACAGATTATTAACAAGGTGACAATTTTCCATTTTGTCCAAAAACTACATGTTGAAATTTAACAAAATTTTCACAGAATGATGGAAAGTTATATGCAGGTACCTTGTAAAAAGTTCCACAAAAATAAACAGAAACTACGGCTGTTTACCTGATTTACTTAAATTCTAACTGTTCCAAATTATTAGCGAGGTGTAATTAAAACTGATGTAAACAAGAAAACAACACTTTAATTGCTTCATATAAGGATTGTTATGGGTGCATACAGTGACTGACATGAAATAAAAAGAAATCAACAAGTACACAGAGTTGAAAAAATTAGTGGAACAGGTTAATAAGGGATATGTGATCCTCTTCTTGAAATGACAAAGATAAGGTGCCGGTCCATAGAGCATGCCAATTTCTTGATCTCCTCTGGTGTAATACCACGTGATACATTCACTACTACCTGCCACAAGTCCTCCTTGCCCCTAAATTGGCATCTATTCTCATAAACAAGTTGCTTCAGAATACCCCACAAATTTTCAATTGTGTTTGTGTCTGGAGAATTGGACGGCCAATTCATTTTCCAAGGTCCACAAAAAACTTAATTGTTGTAGGTACTCCGTAGGGAGCATTATCTTGCATAAATATGATGATTCTCCTGAATGCAATCCTTTGCTTTTTTTTTAAGCAAGGTTCAAGGTGCTCCTTCAGGAAGGCTATATAAGCATCTGCAGTCATTTTAATAGTCAGGCACTTTACACATTGACGTGGGATATTATGTGTGTGTGTGTGTGTGTGTGAAACTGTGTGTCACAGAGTTTCAATTAAAGAGACACAACTTGCTAAAGTTTAAATATCTCATCTTCTTCAACTGAGGTTTGCTCATCCAGGATTGGAATTGAATCCTCAGATTGCAAATTTAGCTCGCAGTGAAATTGAAGACAAATTGATGAACTTGGCTCAAAGAGATCACAGCAATTTTGGTCTGCCAAATCCAAACAGAGAAACTTGACAAATCAACAGAGATATTTTGACAGAAACAGAATACAACATGGAAAAACTGTGGCAATGTTTTCAAAACAATGAGCCCCTGTTGAACCAAGACAAACAGCAAGTGTATCAGAAGGTCCTTGATGACATCAGCAACAACAAAGGAGGGATTTTCTTCTTGGATGTATCTGAAGGTACTGAAGGAGACAAGTTTCATTTTCTGAGACAAATGTACCTTGGCAAACAAGCGATCATTTGAGGCTCTAGACAAAACACTCAAAGGCATTAGACAGAATTCACGAATCATGGGAGGCATCACTGTGCTACTCTCTGGTGATGTAAACAAACATTACCAGTCATTGCAAGAGTAACCCCAGCTGATGAAATCAACGCTTGCCTGAAAAATTCTTACATCTGGAGCCATGTTCAAAGACTCAGCCTGAAAATAAATAGGAGAGTTAGAATTACAGGTAACCTTGAAGCAGGAAGATTTGCTGCTTTTCTGTTGCAGCTTGGCAATGGAACCATCAAAATGGACCAAAATGGAGATATTTCACTCCCAAATGGTTGTGGAGTTTCAGTCTCAAGTATCCAAGACCATGTTTATCCAAATATTAAACACCATTTCATGGATTCAGATTGGCTTTGTGAGAGGGCCATATTAGCTCCCAAGAATCAAATTGTGGATAGCATCAACCAGAAACTTCTCCAAGAGATTCCAAAAGAAAGCATGAAATATTTTTTCATTGACACTGTGGTTGAACAAGAGCAGGCAGCAAATTACTCAAGAGTTCCTGAACACATCGAATCCTCCTGGAACGCAATCACACAGGCTGGAACTAAAAGAAAATGTGCCAATTATGCTATTGAGAAATCTGGATCCTCCATAGCTTTGTAATGTAACAAGGTTAATTGTCAAGATGCTTCCTCATTCCATGGAAGCAGAGATTCTTACTGGAAGGGGGAAAGACCTTTAATCCCAAGAATCCCCTTAATTCCTCCAGATCTTCCTTTCGAGTTCAAAAGACTTCAGTTTCCAGTGAGCTATGCAATTTCAATCAATAAGTCCTAAAGATAATCATTGAAAGTAACTGGACTTCATCTGATGGAAGCCTTCTTTTCTCAGGGACAGCTCTATGTTGGTTGTTCAAGAGTTGAGAATGGGAAAACCAGAAATGTTATCATACAGCTTTGGAAGAAGTTCCAAATAGACAAATTATATCATTGTTTTGATAACAAAAACTTAATACTTTGAAATCTATTGTTCAAGTTTAATAAAATTTAATATGTACTCAATGGGCCATCCGCAGGAGCTAGCTTAAATGCCGCTCATAGGGCAACTTTTAAACTAGTGTATATATATATCTATACACACTCTCCAGTTTCCTTAGATTTTATTGTAACAGTGTTCATACATGATTTAAGACAAATGTAAAGTTGTTGAAAGGGAAATAAAATATACCATTTCAACACACCTGCAAATAAGCACACATTGAGATCAATGCAAGAGAATTTTTTTCCTCCATAGGTCTTCAAGATCTTCTGTTAATACGGAATGGTAATTTATATAGTTTCACCACAGGAAATACAGGATTCTGAGCATATTTAACCACTTACCAATCCCTCTAATACAATTGAATGAAAAACAATTTTTTTTTTTCATAGAAGTACTTACCTGATCACAGATGCATATTGGGATAGTTTATCTTCAAATTCTACTGGATGCAAGATGGCTAACTGATCAATTGTCCAGTGAAACTTCTAAAATAAAAAAACAGAAAATTTAAAGACAAATTAGTCCTAAAAATCTACAAGCATGCACTTTAATAAAACAAACTCATTAAAAGGAAAATACACAGTAACACTATACCAAAATAAATAACAGCAATAAAAAAAACTACTGATTATGATTCAGCCAGCTTCAGAATTATTCTGTATAGAGATTAAAATAAAATTCAAACTTCATTTAAAGAACATCTCATGTATAAATTACACAGACTTGACACAACTGCTCCAATTATATTTTTAATGTCAGTTGTTTAATATTGCATAAATAAATGTCACAGTTGGCTCATATAATAGAGCCAAGCAAACATTTATGGGTTTTGTGTCCCTGAATGATTTCCAGCTCAATTATGGAACTACATGCATGTTTATTTGTACTTGAGAGGAAGATTAAAACAAAACTTTCACATTTCTCACTAGAAAATAGGAGTGAAGGTCTAAAAGCCTGGTCTGCAGTGAAGGCCCAAAATTTCTGGAAAGAACTTTTCAGTCACGCTGTATATCTTATGTGAGTATCTTTTAAAGACCACCAAGAAAACCAACATAAAGTATAGCACGAACAGAGTTGACGCAGTTATATCCCTTTGCTTGACACCATCTTCAATGCAAACTGAAGCCGAGAGCTTGCCACATTCACTGATACATGCATTCATTCCATCCTGAAAACCATTAAGAACAGAAACAAGCTTATCAGGACAGCCAAGATTCTTATGAAGCATTTCTATTCACAGTACCAAAAGCCTTTGTTAGCTCAATGAAGGGGGTTAATTTCCCTGAAAATGTTGCCACAGAATTTGATCTAATGTGTAATGAATGTGGTTGCATCAGTCTAAGTAGTCCTCATAAATGATCAAAGATACTACATGCAGAGAGAAGTCATTCATTAGAAAACTATGTGGCATTTATGTAACAACTATTGCAAATGATGCCCAGCATTGCCACATCTGTGCAAGAGAATGTAAGGCTCTAGCAGGACTAAAAAGCCACATCTGCTCTTCCAATACTTGAAATCAAATCACAGCCATCATATATATATATATATATATATATATATATATATATATATATATATATACACACACAAGTTAGAAACGAAATGGTAATGATGAATGAGTTGGCTGAGTGCAATATGAAAGGAAGAGAAGGTGATATAAAGTGGGGATAAGAAGATTAAATGACAATAATCCCTATTCTCTTGACTGGAAGATTGCAGTGTTCAGAGAAGCACACCTGTGGAAATTTGTTCCACAAACTATCAGTTCTTGAAGAAAAAGTTGTCTGAATGGAACTTCCTTCTCACATCTGCAACACAGATGGAATGAAGGTGATTCAATTGTGTGGACATAGCATGGAGTACCTAAAAGTCTGAACTGGTGGAACATTAGCGATAGAATAGCAATAGTCTTGCAACATTGCTTCGGTGGGAAAGAGACTGTGGAGTGGAAAAATAACTGATCTTTACAAGACCACATAAATGATTTTGAAATCTATCAAGGCTAGAAAGTTAAGATTGAGTAGCTTCAGCACAAATACGACAGCAGCAGTCCATCTTTGACCTGATCTGACTCTTGTAAAAACACAACATTGCAGAGGTGTCAGCTTCATCTAATCCAACAGTTTTTCCAGTTATTTTTGTAAGGAATTGTATATACGAGTTCTACTTGAGGTCCGGAGTAAATTTCAGACCCAGTAGATGTTCAAAGCATACATGAAGTTTCATCAAGAATGGAACTGCTCGTCATAACTGGTGAAAAAGTAAACAGTGGTGATTAAACAATATGAGATTGGTTTTTGAGGTATTGGAAATAACAAGGCAAGTATTTCTCCATTTGTTCTGTGAATATTTATATAATAAAGAATCTAAGGTTCAGCCATCACAACAAAAATTAACCTCACCTACTATTTTGACAGCATTATACATTTATACAGATTGATTCATTTGTCATCAACTATTTATGGATTATTTAATGCTGGAATTTAATTTTCTTGGAAGCTTTGAAGTAATAAACATATACATTATTCTGCTTTCACAATTGAATACATGGTAGATGATACTCAGCATTAGTGCATATACATGTTTGTGTGGATGTGTGCTTTATATTGTGGTTTTGTTAAAGTTATATTTTCGAATGCAATTTGATTTAAGAAATTGTAGGATATTATATGGCTTAATGTCATAAAAGTTTATTTACGTCGCTTGTTTAGTAGTATTTTAAAACAGATTTGGATGAAGTCGCTACAATCTGTTAGTATGTGCGTATTGTTGGTAATTTTCTTTTTTTTTTTTTATATTTTCATAGTTTTTTTTTGTTTGGGGTTTCACTATTTGCTCATAACTGGGACCCTAACAGGTGCTACCACCCCGGGTCAGGGTGAATGTGGGACAACAGGAAATTAAGAGGTGGTTCCACGCTCCTCAAAATCAATCTTCCAAATATAGTTTAGCATCATACCCAGGACTAACACTCAAATACACAAAGAAAATAACATTGACAGGTCTTGAATCCTCTTCCAACCATTACTTGGAAACTGGTTACCAAGCCACAGCTCATCTGCCCAGAAGAATGAAACTTTTGACCAGGGATGAAGAGATGTGATCAAAGAGTCCTATCTATCTCAGATTTTAAAATTAGAGTTAACTTTCTCTTTAACAGACTGCCAACAAAGGATAAGCTGTCTACCCATATTATTTATAGATTTAAAAAAAAAAAAAAAAAAAGTGAAAGAGAGAATAAAAACTATCAAAGTGTGATTAATTCTGTGAATCTTTGAGAATATGAATGACCAGCAAAATATAATCTTTATTTACATGCAGATTATTGTCCTCATCTTTGTTATCAAACAAAGATGAGGACAATTGTCCACATGTAAATAATGATAACTCTTTATCCTAAAAATTCAGACAGAAAATTTTCATAATCTATAAATATTTTTATTTCTGGAATTTCTCTCTTCAAGACCATAATTTCAGACAGATAAGTATGAAGTAAAATGTAAAATAAAACAAAAATATTTCTTCTCAAGCACTCTTACATTCTGACTAGAGGCCACATTACTTTTGTTTAATATGTCAAGCGGGCAATGCAAATTTTTTGATGTTTTACAATGATTTTCAAAAATATACAAGTCGTCTCTTACCTTTTCATCCGAGCTTGGAGTTGATATGGTAAAAATTCCAGGACTGACCAAAGAATTCTGAAGTTGATTGACAAGAGCAATTTCAAATGGGTTTTTTACTTGTGACTGTGGAGTGGAATGATGATGCCAGGCAAGCTGGCTTGTAACACTTTGTGGAGTGTGGATGATCATGGGTTTCTTTAAGCTACGAGGTGTGGAAGACAGAGCTGAAGATAAGGATTTTATTAAATTGTTATTTCGTTGAAGAGGAGACGGTGTATAATACTTAGTAGTAAATGGGCTTGCTTTACTTCTTGGAGTTTGTTTGATGGCATCCTCAAGTGTCGGGTGTCGGCCATAGGGGCTGGAGAACACAGATGCTGGTGCCGACATGGTTGATCATGAAAAGCTTCTGCGATTGATTAAGTTAAAAATTATCACAGCTACTGCAGAATTGCTCCTGAAATTTTGAAAATTAAGATCATTGATATTATATCATTATCATAACTCCTGAATTAAGGCACACACACATACATAGAGTAACACAATTAGTAATTATAATTGAGGTTCAAACTGGAAGAAGAGAAGCTTTTACCTTCAAATTGAGCATCTTCCTTAAACATACGAAAAAGAAAACAAATGGGGACATCAAAATTGAGGAGGCACAGGAATTTAATAATTTAGGTAGTGTAGTAATGGACAATAGAAAGTCATGACACCGAAAATCTGAAGGCACAGAAACTAAGCAAAGTAATAAGACACATGGAACAGTGGATAAAGGCATTGTTTAGATCCAGTGACAGGACCCAAATAGTGTGAGTTCAATACTCGGTTAAGGCAGTGGAGAACTTTCAGAGGGAAATTAACAGGAGATAACCGACATCCATTAAACATGGCACGTGGAACTAGAACAGTCTACCCCAGTGAGCGAAATAAAGGGTTCAGTTTGACATTCCAACCACCTGAAGAAGGCCGGAACGTACAACAGCCGAAACATTGTGATAAACATGGCGACAAAGATGAGGACAATAGTCCGAATAATGTAAATAATGTAAGTAATAAGAGATAGGAAAATTTCATTAGAATTAAAAAAAAAAAGTACTGCAATATCATATAGTAGCGATATCCTAAAAGAATCTGGAGTTAAAATGCTGGAAATACCATGGTCAAAACAGGCAAGTAACTTGGAAGTTTTAAGTAAAACTGAAAGTTGTTGTGGATACTGTTTCTGGCTTAACTAAACATGGTGGCAGCAAAATATTTTACATGTAAATGGCTGGATGTCATCATTTGTAGAAGTAAAAGGAATAAATTTCAAAACAGATAGATCAGCCATTCTCAACCTTTCCTCCATCATTGACCCCCTCGGCTTTATGTATTTCTCCATTTACCCCCTACTCCCATACAAAAAATTCATAGCCATCATAAAGCATTGATGTACAATTTCATGACTAAATGAATGAATGGTTTCTTCATTCAAAATACTAAGGTTTTTTTTAGTCAAAATACTGTGACTAAAAAATAATACTAAGCGACACTCAAAATACTGATTTCTTATTTAGTACTAATGTACTAATTTTTTAGTATAAGTTAGTACTCTGTATAAAATTCAGTATTTTTATTAACATTTGTAGTCTTTAATAAAAAATTATTCATTTTATCCACTGTATTAGTAGATCTACAAATTAATACTAATCATAATCAGTCATTCAAAAACAAAAATTTTTTTTAGTATTTTTGTTTTTGGCAATTTAAAAAATTTTTGGAAAATACTAAAAAAATTTTTTTTTGAATGAATGATTATGATTAGTACTGACTAATTTGTGACTAAAAATTGTGCAAATTAGTCTTTAGTAAAAATACCAAAACATTATTTTTTAAATTATCAGGTACTTCAATTATTTACCCCTAACTATATAATTTTTTACCCCCTAGGGGTAAATTTACCCCTGGTTGAGATAGATAGATAGATAGATAGATAGATATATAATAAATGATCAAAGAGATAATATACCAGTGTATACACAGCTGAAAAGAAAAGGAAAAATATTAAAAACTTAACCATTAGGAAGTGTGTGTGTATGTGTAAGTATGTGTGACACACGTGTAAATATTAAATAGCTCAGATGAAAGAAGTCCTTAGTGGAGAGGAAAACTTGTGTGTTGACATTGCTATGACTTGGAGCCAAAGAAAGAAAGAGGATGGGATAGGTTCGTCCTTTTTATAAAGTACTTAAACATCACCACCTTATGGGCATCTTGGCAAACCAAGCTGGGATAGTCTTCACAAAATATAAGGAAACTGATACTATCAGAAAGAAACATCTTAAATTTATCATTAGGAAAGAGGGCCCAGCAAATTTAACACTCACATGACATATCTAAGACAAAAGAAGCAGGAAGAAACAGTGAGCAATCTACCTGGTGAGTGTGTGATTGGATGGCAGAACAAGGAGAAAGAGGAATGGTAAATGCAAAAATTACTGAGACAAACAAAAGACAGGAAGCAGCTGATAACCATGAATGCTCACATCCTGAAAGGACATGGCATATAAAAGACAAAGTTTTAACTTTGATGTACCCAGCCAGTATATTTATCTCAAAAACAGACTAGAGGAACATCTTCTAAAGACATTAGTGATTAGAAGTATATTTTTGTTTTCTAAAGACATTAGTGGTTAGATATACATCTTTGGACAATACTTAGCATAGATGTGAGACAAATATCTCACATCTATGCTAAGTATTGTCCAAAGATGTTTGAGAGCAAACTATACCATTTGTCAGCTTATGCAAAAGAGTGTGTGTGTGTGTGAGAGAGGATAATCTAGGTAAACTATTTAGCTTTTATTAGCAAAACATAATTGTTTGGTGTGTAATTCTGGTTAAACACTTGGGACGATGAATCATGAAGCCAAATTCAAATTCAGGTAGAGATGGTTATATTCACTTTTGTATAAATACTCTTGAGAAAGATATGATCCATCTATTCTCCCCTCAGTTATAACGAGAGAAGAGTAAGTCAGACTGGACACAGCAACCAGTAGAAGAAAAATTCTGAATTCAAAATCGTATGTGTACTTAAACAGCAACTAAGTTCCACTCAGCATAGTTAGAGTATTAAAAATACAGGTTGGCTCTGCTGGTCTTGAAGAAAAACAAATGGGCCGGAACAGATGGATATGTTCGGAAACGAGCAGCCTTGCTGAAGATGAGAAATCCCACTAATTTGCAGTGTGCCTTCTAAGTGGAAACAGCTCTGATGATGAGGAGGGGGGTATTTTTTTTTTATAGAAATAATGTGTCATATCAACAAGTTTTTATTTGCAAATCAGTTATTAATTTTCCAAAAACCGTTTTTATTTTGTTATATTTTTAAAGATTATCAAACTATTTCTTTTCTAAACTTTTTTCAAAATTAGCCTACACATGATTCATCTACTTTTTATCTTGTTATTACTGTTTTTTGTTTTATTTAAAAACCAACAAAAAGGCGTTTTTAAGACGTTGTTAATGTTAATCATTTAATCAATGAAAGAAAAGTTACGTTTTCGAAATGAAGTAAAAAAAAAAAAAAAAGTAGCGAAAATTGAAACGAAATGATTTTTTTTAAAGAAAAAGAGTACACATCTTCCAAACCGTAATTTATGTGTTACTTTTTTAAAAAACACCCAATGAAAATGATTGGTTAATGATTTTTTTTTATGGTCATGTTAAGTAAACAAAAACTAAAAACTTATTGAAATTATTTTTGTTAAAACTTCAAATAATAAATGAGATGAACATGAAAAAAAATCTGCGCAAAAAAAGAAAAAAAATATATATATATATTAGAAAAAGGTTTTTAAAAGTTACAAACAATTTCTAGCATTTTTCTTTGGTTTCTTTTTTTTTTTAATCTAATTCATGAGGTTATGGTTCTTTTCAAAGTTTCACTCTGAATTTCTAAAGAAATCAAAAGAGACTTAAATCCAATGTTGGAAGAAAAAGAAATTGTTAGTTATTTAAAAAAAAATAAACAACTCGTTATACAGGTTTTTTGCTTCCTCCTTTCAAACCGTTTCCTCGCTATGACATCAGTTGTCCATGACCAGTAATTTTTTTAAACAAAACAAAATTCTCATTTCTATTTACGATTAAAACAATAAGAAAACAGAAAAAAGTAAGTGAAAGCAACATTTTCTCTCAATTTAAAACCTGTATAAAAATTAAAAAGAAGTAAAAATTTCGCGAAAATAAAAAGCGATCACGACACTAAGTCTTAAATAAAGTCGCCCGATCAAAAATCAACAATAGCAACGAAAAAAATAAGAAATTAAATAAACAAAGCAATAGATTAAAAGCTGTAATCTTTTTTTAATTACATATCAAACTAATCAACAAACATCAATAAAAATAAATAAATAAGATGTCAAGCAAGCACATAACGGACAAAAAAATACAAACTTTTTAAAATTCTTCCTGAAAATTACCACAACGAAGAATAAATATATATACATATATATATACTGTGATCTTTTTTTCGGTAACTTAAAGCATCAACTTTGCTTTTTTTTTTTCCTGATAATCTAAAAATTATTTAGCATTACCTAAAAAAAACTTTTCATAGGTCACAAACTCGCTTCGCCATTTCTGTCATTTAAGTTTTTCGAAAGACCGCTTTACTAAAAGCGCCCTCTATCGGTCAAATAGTACAACCCCTTTTGTTTCTTTCTCTTTTCTTAATTACTGTTGTTCTGGGTAACCTTAGCAACCAATTATTCAATTAAACTATAATAATTAACAAGAGTTTTTTTTTCTAGTTTTGAAATAGCAGTTTCAATATTGATTCATTTAAAGTGATTCATTTACTTAATGTTTCAGTTACCGCAGCCCTTCCTCAGTAACCAATTATGAGTTTCTTTAAAAACTGACTGCTCTTGCTTGTAAAACGCCACAATTTACTTTAGATAAATAAACTTATAAAGTTTGAAAGTAGTTATTTACTTCGATTACAAGAAATTAAAAAAATTACTAATCTCAGTTGATACAAAAACAAAATAAAATCTAGTGCGCCTGTGCATTTTGAGTTGTCGAGCAGACGATTTTTTTTTTACTCTACAGAGTGGTCCAAAAATCTTGTCACCCTCGACCAAATAGTAATGAGAAGAATAGAACAAGTAATACAAATCACATGTACTGGTTCAGTTTATTCACTTTCACTGACGCTG
The DNA here is from genome assembly GCA_964036315.1 of Acanthosepion esculentum. NCBI lineage: Eukaryota > Metazoa > Mollusca > Cephalopoda > Sepiida > Sepiidae > Acanthosepion > Acanthosepion esculentum. The sequence goes on along the minus strand of OZ038492.1, from coordinate 34,157,122 downwards.
TCACACACCTAGAAGGTCTGACTTTTTCTTGTAAGAGCTCGTGTTAGCTATCTGAAATAGAATATTACATTATGTAAGGTTGACAAGACTTTCCGACCACCGATAAAATGCTTTTCTCTTCCAATTGCTTGTATTCGAAAATAAGCATAATTCCTAATTATTATTATAATTATTTAATATTAGGTTTTATATATTAATCATTATGTTTATTGTTTTATTAGGAAGGTTAGCTAAAGCTGTCCGGCCATCAAAATTTAGAAAGAACGAATTAAAAGGAGTCCGATATTAACAGCGGCATCCGCGGCCAATACACGATGGACACCTCTACTCCTACTATGCCATAAAGGCATATAGGTTTGTATGAGCTTTATTATAAACCTCATACACGTCTATATTTTCTTCATATAAATTTTATCTACAAATACGATGCAATATCTACTCCTGCGTATGCGGCAGAACTGTAGCAACATTATCCCTAATTTAACAAAATAAAAAAATGAAATCACGTAAAGGCAACTCTAAAGAGCAAATGTCTATTTCAGTTAGACTAAACGGACAAAACTTATATGAACGCTGTCAAAATGTATCAAACTCTTCTGTGGCAACATTTCATTCTAGTCATACAAAGGATTTGAACAAGGTTTTTGATCCGGAAAACAAGTTGGTGCCAAATACTTCAGCACCACATTTTAGCATTCTGCTACCACTTTCCTATCAATGTCAATTTTTGTACAATTCTGTGCAAAAAGTGGATCACAGAGCCTTGATAATTTTCTCATCGGTCGGTTAATATTTAAATCATGTTCTCAGCTACGTCCTATTAACATCGACTTAGATCCTGACCTGACTAAAAAACAATTCTACCAAAATCTGTCTTTGCCTTCCCGGAGCCTATCACGTGATTACGTTGATTATAAATACCAGGCACAAGTTCGTTCTTTCTCTCTTTTTGATTGTTCTCGCTTACTAAAATGTAGCTGTTTAAGAAATCGCGTTTCGACCCTAGTATTGGCATTTAATTTGAGAACAATACTTTACAAGATGACATGCTAGCCTATTTTTCCAATCCTCACTCACCTTTTTTCTTACTTTCAAAACTGACTCCCAAAGCCTTGATTCTTATCAGAGATAAGAATATATTTTCTGACTAACTAAAGAGTTGGAAAATATAAAAAGGAATCCTACCATCATTATTCTTTCCATGGTGCCATAAAGTCTGGGGGAAACCTCACAACTTGTTCACTCCAACCTTTTTCATTACTTTCAAAACCGGCTCCCAAAGCATTGTTTCTTATCAGAGATAAGAATATATTTTCTGGCCAATGAAGCGGCCAGGAAATTTGTACAACGATTTTGGAGGGAAATGTCCCCGATCCTTCTGAGCCTCCCAAATCTCAATAAATTTGAAGAATCTTCGCCTATTTGGCAGTGAGTATTCAGCCCACCGTCTGTAAGGTCGGCGATAGAGAGCACTAGTCAACTTCGTAACCACTTTCAACCAAAGAAGAACTACCTACAAAAGGCTGTCGAGAACGAACGTCGGCCCACTATTAAAGACCAGTTTGTCGGAGTTAGCGCTTCCTCATTTCCTTAATCCTTCAACAGGGGTCTCTATCACCTGACTATAAATACTGGCTGACCCTTCTCTCTCTCTCTCTCTCTCTTTCTTGACTCAGGCCTTGGGCCGCAACCTCGCGCGGAGGCGAGGTAAAACTTTCTCTTTTTCACTTAGGCCAATATGTGACATCTCACAGATACAGCGTTTCCCATATTCTGGGAACACGCTAAGGACAATACACGTACGTACGGACACTCAACACAACACACACACACACACACATAACTTCGCCATACAAACACTATGTAACTTTTCATGTCTTCGTGTATTAATATATTTGTTTACCCATAATTACCCATGTATATCGGTCTTCTTCTTTGTTTTCTTTATCTTCTTTGGACTTAATATAATGTCCGACATTCTCATGTAGCTGGACCGGCCAGCAGGAAAGTTTAACCTTCTGATATCTCTTCACATCTTCACCCCCACGGTCCGCTACAAGTTGAAAGCTGCCTTCTTTCACCTACAAGACTTTCTCGTCGACATACGAACTCACTCAACTGCAGAATGCCTATATCTACCAACATTTTCCTACCCTACGAGAGCTGTGAAGAAAACTGTGAGTGTTTATAACCCTTAACAACCTTCTATTCGCTTAAAGAACTTTTTAGGCGCCCAGAGAAATATTTTGAGCAAGCCCTTTTTCTGTTATGAACATTTTCTCTACCCTTGTAGTGGATGTTTACATATACCACGCCTACAAATCACTCAACAGTCATTGGACAGAAAATAGACAGTACTTTCTTTAAAGACAATTTACGCATCGCACGAGCCACATAAAATTTTCTCATGCTTTGCTTTACCAAACTTGTTATAGAAAAAAATCAGCAATTGGTCGATTTTTGACCAATGACATAAATTGACATTTCTTTCAATAATTTTCCCGCTCTCGTCCCTGGAGCCTATGTTATGTGTATATATAGCAGAAATTAGAGAAAGAACATTAGTAGACTATTAAATTTCACAGCCTTAACCACGTCTGTGTATTCTCAATCTTCTACTCAAACACACACACAGACATAAATTACATACACACGACACTATGAACTGTCTGTTTCAAAAGCCAAGTGAACTATTTAAGACTTTATCATCCTTTTGCACAACATTCTCACTTTCAAACTCATTCTTGAACTCTAAACAAATTTAAACAAGAAAAGTTCTTACAACACACATTTGTATTCCCACAAGGGGAACTACTTTTTACATCTTAAACTTTATTGTCATTAACACAATTGTATATTTACTTGTTTTCAATACATGTTTTTCTTGTTGACATTCAATGATCTCTTGTCATTCTTTTTCGTGTTTCTTTGCAAATTAAATGTGGTGTGCTAATTTCAAAACGCAACCTTCATCAAAAACCTTCTGATACATTTCTTACCAAACTTCATTAGCGCCCCACACCCTTAATGGACATTTTCTTCTCCCTTTCTTTCTCTCCTAATTCTCTTTATCCCTTTACTCTTTTTTTCTGTATATGTAAATAAACACTTTCTTCTTTTATTGTGAAGATTTTATTACGCCGAGCAGGAGTTTTGGTCTTTATTCTTCCTCTTAAAAGAGAGAGTTTGTTCGTAATAATCTTGCTGTTTTTATTCGTGATTTGTCGCAATTTTTTAACCTAAACCCTTTGATGCGGGAAAGCCGAGACAAATTTCCCTGCACTTTAGGTGGATGCTATGAAAACATATTCACACAAACACATAAACGTACGTACGTAAACTTAATTACAAGCATTACAAACATTGCAGAACATTATAAGCATCAACATATTACGAATATTCAACTACATGCAACAGAAACCTAATTACAGACATTATGGAACTTTCACTCCTTCAACTCTTCTGAAGCTAAAAGTTTATCAACATATTCTCAGCTTTACAGAATTCTTTCAACTCGCTCGCAGTGAACACTTTGAGCAGCAAATTCATTCAACTTTCTATGAGTTCAGATAAAACAATTTCCTTAGTAAAGGCTTTAATTCCGGTCAACGGGAAGTAACTCCTATTAATTATGCTTGTATATCATTACATACATAAAAATAAAATGAAGATTGTTTTTGTTTAAAAAAACCGTTTTGTGTTCCTTCTTATTGTTTCATATTTTGTTGTATTTTGCGTAAATATAAATTCGAGAGGTCACATCAACTAACTGACCTCTACAGCACCATATGTCTGGTGGTGCAATGGTCATCAGCAAGACGTCTAACATGTCAGAAGCTGTCAAGCCTGAAACTGGTCAACTTGTTACCAAGAAGAACATTGCTGGGCAAAGTTCTGGTGGCCGAAAGCAGAGAAAATCTTGTGCTAACAATGCCTCTAAGACCAGCAAGATAGAACAACACAGTACTACTTGGGGTTCGGTTGAATAGCATACACATTAATAATAATTACACTATTTTTTGCAAACATCACAACTCACAAGCAGTAGCAGTCCATGGAAGCAAGCAAAACAATCACAGAGGCCGCTTTCACACAGGCTAAAAAGTTTTGAATCCTACCAAATCCAAGTTCTTGTGCCAAACACAAAAACTTAGTAGAAATAGCAAGTCACAGTAATAAGCGCAAAATTATGAAACAAGACAACCAGTGCGTAAAATTTTAAAAGGAAAACATATTTATTTACAGTTTACACAATTACGAAGACTGTTGTTGCGGAAACGAAGAAATGAGTAACCTGGAAAGCAGAACTTGTCGCTGTTGCTGATTCTGCTGAAGAGGTTAATTTCTTCTTCGCCTCAGCAAACGTAAATTCGAGGAAAAGGAACACATCGTATTTTGGGTAAATAAATGTATAAATTTATTTACATATATACAAAACCAGCATACTACTCGTTGCTGTTGTAAAAGGCGACAGAGTGAGGAAGGAAGGAAGGAAGGAAGAAAGAAAGAGAAAGAATGTTGGTCATGGCTGTCGGCTGATGTTTTGTGAAGACAGTGGCGGCGAAAGGATGAAAGTTGAAAAGTATCGCGTTCAGTCTCAGTCTGCCTGCGGCGTTCTTGACCAACCTTTGCATGTTGACATCCCAGCCGGGTCTCTCTCTCTCTCTCTCTCTCTCTCTCTCTCTCTCTCTCTCTCTCTCTCTCTCTCTCTCTCTCTCTCTCTTCTGCGGCGTCGAATCATGGAATTTATATCCATTGTATCGGCTTCAAATAACAGTCTGTGTCTTTTAGCGGGAGTTATTTTGTAGCGGACCGTGCGGGTGAAGATGTGAAGAGATATCAGAAGGTTAAAATTTCCTGCTGGCCGGTCCAGCTACATGAGAATGTTGGACTTTAATTAAGTCCAAAGAAAACAAACAAGACCGATATATATGGATAAACAAATATATATTAATAACAAGTTACACAAAGACATGAACAGTTACATAGTGTTTGTATGGAGAAATTATGTGTGTGTGTGTGTGTGTGTGTGTTGTGAGTGTTCGTACGTACGTGTATTGTTCTTAGCGTGTTCCCAGAATTTGGGAAACGCTGTATCTGTGAGAGGTCACATATTGGAGTTCGTTGAAAAGAGAGATTTTTCAACACCTCCGCTCGAGGTGGCGGCCCAAGGCCTAAGTCGAAAAAAGAGAGAGAGAGAGAGAGAGAGAGAGAGAGGGGGAGAGAGAGAGAGAGAGAGAGAAGTGTCATCCAGTATTTATAGCCAGGGAAGAGAGACCCCTGTTGAATGATTAAAGAACTGAGGAGGAGCTAACTCCGACAATTTCTACTGGTTAACATATAAAGTTCATTTTTATAATTTAATACCGAAAACATGCGTCGAGCCATGATGCGCAGAGACGCGTTTTCGCATTCTGTCTTGGGTCGTCGAGCAGTCAACATCCGGTTTAGTGTAAGAGACACGACACGGTACAAATACAAAAGTTTGCACAAAAAGTTCCTTTTGTGCGCCTGTTATTAAGACAGGATAACAATTCCAAGATTACCAACGAAAAGTGGAAAATTACAGCAAGGGAAAAAAAAACAAGGATTTTGTAAATGACAAAAAGAGAAGACAATATAAGAAGGCTATTCAACAACATTTGAGAAAAAAACGATAAGACCTACTTTCACGGTAATTTTTTTGAAAGAAAGTCCCTCTTAACTTGGCACAATTCATGCTTGGGAAAAATATCTTCGAAATCTTTTCGTTTTAGGCTATCCAACCACAGGAGAATATTCACTTGAACTGTTGGTCTCTCTGCGGCTGGATTGTAACTAGTGCCTCCTTTGATGTTCTCCTCTTGATGTCATATGCCTTCTTTGATGTTGACGACCTGTCTTGTTCCTTTGCTGTCTATAAGTCTTCGGTATTTACCAAAGACTCCCCACTAAGTCTGTTATCTAACATGGGGAATCTGAGTGCGTACACTCGGGTCACTGATCAAAATTAACCCAGCTCTGCTTATGCGGGATCGGGCACAAAGTTTGTCTTATCTGGTCATGGTTGTGGAACAGATACTACAAAAGTTTTCTTCCGTATTAACTGACCTGAACTGTATTTATTTTAAAAATCTGGATCACCTCAGCCGCACTATTTGGGATGTTATGAGAGCTTGAGACCAAGTCCCTCATTGGCCAATACATACAAAAAATCATTTCCCATAAAATGAAAAAGATCCTTCATAAATTTTGGCGGGTTTCAACCGCTGAGCCCAAAAAATACACAATTGTAACAGTTTTTTTACACAATCCGTCTGGCCTACATAAAAATACACTTCTCTCAAAAGAACGTGTATTATAAAAAAACAACCTAGACGATTATACATTTAGATGATTGTAACATTTTTAAAATAATAAAAATTAAATTTTTATAAGGCAGCAATCACCCAAACACAAAAACTTCTAACCTGCCTAGAAAGTCAGTCACACATAAAACAGACCTCGTTGTTTGAACAGTGGTCTTAACAATGCTCCTTATAGTAGTTTCAAACCAACCAATCAGAAGTCATACATACACGGTTGCTCAATGAATCAAACACATACTTCTCAATGAACAAATTTTCATTCTACGCAGTAAGTTACTTACAAACTCTACATGAAATAAATACAAACTTTCTAAATTTCACATGTGGAGCAAAAACAGAAATAAACACAAAGACAGTCAAACATCAAATGACAAAAAATTGTTTTTGAATTGGTAGATTGCGCATCCTTCTGGTTAATAAATTAATACTTTAAAAATAAATATCGAATATTTTTCAACCAATGGCACATGTTCCCGCCATCAATAAAAAAAACTGCTTCGTGGTCCCTTTGAAGGGTATTTAAGCAAAGTTTCTACACGGACGAACGGGAGAATAACGAGATACAGACGGCAACAGACTGCAACAGTTCATGACACCAGGCTTAAAAGAAAATTCCCTTACTCATTCATTGTCTTCCTAAATAAGCTACGTGACACTTACACTTTCCTCCTCACTTTCTTCCTATTCTTTCTCACATATAGACGCGAAGAAATCACATTTCTTTTCATTTTAACAAACAAACACTGTAAGAACTTTAACAGTCATACACGCTAAGAAAAAATTAATTGCTAAAAACATGAAAATAAGAATATCATATTTTTATATTTAAACACCTTTTTCATTGTTGTGGATTGATTCAAATCCGCAACACACACACACAAAAAGGACTTTTTCCTTTCCTTGTAATCTTTCTTAAATTGTTAGATAAAATGTTGTGTTTATTATAAACCTTATATTGTTCATAATTATTTATTTATTGATAGAGTTCGACACTCAAATTATTTATCAAAGTTTGGGTTGACGAATCATTTCCACGGAATCTAGAAACTAACTCTCTAATCATTTTTATATATTGTAGTGGACCGTGGGGTGAAGATGTGAAGAGATATCAGAAGGTTAAAATTTCCTGCTAGCCGGTCCAGCTACATGAGAATGTTGGACTTTAATTAAGTCCAGAAAAGACAAAGAAAACAAACAAGACCGATATACATGTGTAAACAAATATATATTAATAACAAAACAAGTTAAACAAAGACATGGACAGTTACATAGTGTATTTGTGGAGAAATAATGTGTGTGTGTTGTGAATTTTCGTACGTACGTGTATTATTCTTAGCGCGTTCCCAGAATTTGGGAAACGCTGTGTCTGTGAGAGGTCACATATTGGGCTAAGTGGAAAAGAGAGATTTTACCTCATCTCCGCGCGAGGTGGCGGCCCAAGGCCTAAGTCGAAAAAAAAGAGGTTGAGGCGAAGGGTCAGCCAGTATTTATAGCCAGGGGAGAGAGAGAGACCCCTGTTGAAGGATTAACGGACTGAGGAGGAGCTAACTGTGACAATATCGTCCGAGGTGAAAGCTTAAATGGTCATTTTTACTTTAACAACGCCTCACCTCTATTCTTATGTATTATCTCTCTTTCCTTTTCTGTTAGTGTTTGTTATTGTATTCAAGATGGCTGACTCGAACAAGGCCCTTTCAAATACATCGGTGCTATTGTAAATGCTGCTTTCTTTATGCGTTGGGGTTATCAAATGTAATTGCGTGTTCTAAGTACATTTATCTATTATACATTTAACGATTCAAGAAAATACAACGAGACTCCAATTGTGCATCAACAAGAAAATATATATTGAAACAATAACATACAAAACAATCATGCAATGATGTGTAGTAATTAAGGGAGAAAAAGTTGTTCCCCTTCAACTGTATTCCGATTAAGATTGAATGTTCGAAAGAATTTCTCTTGAATAAGAATGTTCAGGATTCTATGTTGAATAGAGTCTGGTGTTAGAATAGAATACAGTTAATTAAGAAGTGTGTTGTTTTGGGAAATCAATAGAGTGCTGGTTCATGAACTTGACTTAGTCACAGAGAGGAAGATATGTGTAATGTGATACAAAAATCTGTGTGTGTGTTGTGAGTAAAGTCGTGGATTTGCGTAGACAGGCGTAAATAGCTGAACTCTACTGACTGTTGTGGGAAAAATCGCTTGTTTTTAAAGCTGCTGGTAGGATCCCAGCGAAAACGCGGGAAAGTTGATTTAGCACAAAAATGTTTGATTGGTTAAAATTCGACCAATCACTGATTTTGTAACAAAGACACATGTGAGCAAGTTCACGGCAGAAAAATTCAAAGTAGTGACTGCGATTGCTAAGTTGTCTTATGGGAAGGCAGTATCGATTTACTAGCCAATCGCAGACGAATAAATTGTGGGCATGGAAAGCGTAGCAGTCGCTACATTATAACTACCGCAACAAGCATGGCTTCTTGGCGAAAAACGTGAAAATAATTAAAATAAATAATTACAAATAAATAATTAATTTTAAAAAGTGTAGATAAATAAATATTATAATAGTCTAGGTTTGTCTCTTACGCTTACTTTTGACGGTTAATAAAAAATAAATTTGATGTGATACATATGTGTATAAATTTTTAAATATAGAACTGGCTAAAAAAGAATTGCCGAAAAATAATTCGGTCAAGGCGAACTGTTTGTGATTTCTTTTACAAATTTAAAAAATATATAAACTTTGTATTTATTCTCAAATCAAAAGGGTGACTTCCACCCACGTAAATATAAAGGATGAGACCTATCTGAAGGCTCTTTCATAGATATTGTCGAAAAAAATATAACCTTCGACGCAGAAAAAAAAATTGGGGGAACCCAGAAGAGAGCAGCAACAGCCTGATAAGGGTTGCAAAAGGAGTCCTCCTATTGCGACCCGCTCCAACTAGGTCTAGTAACAGTGTAAAGAAAAAAAAGTAATATTTGTTTAGCACGACAATTAACTAGTCACGGAGAAGAGTACGGAGGACGATTTTTATAAGGAGGCTAACGCTTCCCACAATCCCCCTTACCAAGACCATAAATATCAATAGGTCACTTGCTTCCTGTTTAGCCGGAACAATTGCCCCGAGACTGAGGCAACCCGTCCGTATGTACCCCCTCTCTCTTCCTCTTTTCTTTTCTTAACAATATATAAGAAGAAAAGTCAGCGGATAAATTTGAAAGGTGTTCAAATTTTCGACCAGAAGATTTAATGATTTTCCACGAGAAGGTAATGAAATTTTTGATGAGAATGTGTGGTGAACCCAAATGTAAAATAAAATAAAATATGAAAATAAAATATATAAACAAAAAAACAATTCAAATCAAAATAAGGCATTTGCGATTTCTTTTAACCCCCACTTTCTCTCTCTCTCCCTCTCTCTCTCTCTAACTTCTTTCTATATACTTCTCTCTCAACTAATGTAACCCTCAAATGAAAAGAGGAAGAAGAAAAGACTGAAACTGACTGAAAAACAACGGAAGTTTGCGGGACCAGAGTCTACTTATTTGTAACAATAAATCTACCAAAATAAGAGAGGCTCCGCGCATAACTTCCGCTACATAGAAAAATGAAAAAGAAAGGAACGCCAGAAAATAAAATAATGTTGCCAATAAAGAAATTAACGCAAAGAGGCTTGGGATGTTATCCAAAACCAAGATTCGTGCCAGTAGTCTGTGAGTCGTCAAAAACGGACAGTTGAGAGACAGAAGAAGATAAGCGTGTCTCTTGAAAACGTTAAGCGGTTATCTGCTTAAGACATTTTCCGCCCTTCTTAGACGCCCCCTCCAAAAAAAAAAATAAAACAGCAGATTGTCACTACACCTATTTCCAAGGACAACTACTACCGAGATCTGAACACACACACACACACACACACACACACACACACACACACACACACACACACATTATTAATATTATTATTATTATTATTATTTCTTTCTCTACTTATTAATTTCCTTTATCACAAACTTTTACAGTTTTAATTTATTTTCCTTTATTAGAAGTAGTATTATTCCATACCCGCATGAGAGCCTTCACAAATATTCCCACTTCAAGAAACAAATACAGATATAAAATCTCAATTCAAATGAATCAATATATTAGATACAAATATAATTAATTTGGAAAATATTAACAGTTATGAGCCAGTCACAAATTTGTTTCTTTTTTGTTTGCTTTTTACATTTTGCATTCAAGTTGGCAGTTTCGAACCAGTGCCCTACTTTTTTTAAATATGTCACGTGGCCATGACGCCTTCTAACCTCGGGAGAAAGATTTTCTCACCAAGTATTGAGGCAATTGGGGACGCCCTGAATTTCAGCACACGTTAAGAATATTATATATAAAAAGAAAAGGAAACATAAGATAATGGGTCTTTAGCATCCCGCTACCACTTTCTTATCAATGTTGAATTTTGTAAGTGGATTGCATAGCTTACCCAGCTTCATACATATTTTCAGAAAATCTCAACTTTTGATTGGTCACTTAATATTTAAATCATGCCCAAATATCAATGTAGATTTCTGTGCAAAAAGTGGATCACTGAGCTTATTCAGCTTAATAAATATTTTCAGAAAATCTCAACTTCTGTTTGGTCACTTAATATTTAAATCATGTTCGAATAACATCGACCTAGTTCTTGATCTGACAAAAAATAATTCCGCCAAATTTCTGTCAGTGCCTTTTTCGAGCCTGTCACATGATTACGTTGATTATAAATATCAGAGACAAATTCGTTCTTCCTCCTTCTTGATTTCATTCGCCTACGAAAATGTAGCCTTAAAGGAAAATGCGTTCCGATTCCCAGTTCGGGCGGACGCTGAAAACATATTCACACACGCACACATAAACGTACATACGAAATTTTCCAAACTACATTACAAGCATACGAAACTTTTCAAACTTCATTTCAAACTACGAATATTCAACTACAAGCAATGGAAATTTAATTGCCAGCATTACGAAACATTAAACTTTTCTAAAGCTAAAAGTTTATTCAGCATTTTCTCAGCTTTATAATTCTTTCAACTTTCTAACAGTGAACATTTTGAGCGACAAGTTCATTCAACTTTTGTGAGCTCGGATAAAAATATTTCATTAGTAAAAACTTTAGGTCTGTCTGACGGGTTAAAACTCATTAAATAATGGTGCAAACAACAAGACAAATGATGTTTTATTCTTCGTTTTGGGCATACAAAAGATCGTTGGCTCTTGCTTTTTCCTATTTGTCTACGTTGTCTAACAGTAAACTCCTTTCATTCGACCATCAAAACAAGGTTGACTACAATCACCATTTTGAATATTGTATATTTATTTTCAGTACATGCAATATATATCTTTGTAGTTTGTATTAACTACCTTTGCACTGTGGGAAATTTGTCCTGGCTTTCCAACATGAAAGGGTTGAGGTTAAACATGCAACAAAATTGAAAAAAAAAAGCAACAACGTCTTGAAAGATTAGAGCGGACAATTCTGAACAAGGCTTTGGGGGCCGGCACGAGTCCGACAAGCTGTGAGCGCCTCAACCCAGACTTCATGGCGCCAAGGAGAGAATAATGATGTTCAAACTTCTTTTTTATATTTCCCAGCTCTCCCTTTCGTCAGAAATTATATCCTTTATTGGAATCTAATTTGAGAAAATATTTTACAAGTTCACATTCTAGTCTATTTTTCTAATATTCACTCTAACCTTTTTTCTTACTTTCAAAACCGGCTTCCAAATTCTTGATTCTTATCAGAGATAAGAATATATTTTCTAACGAATGAAACGGCTAGAAAATTTGTATAGCAATTTTGGAGGGAAAAAAACCCGATATTTCTGAGCCTCTTGATCTCCATAACGAGAGAGCTGAAAAATATAAAAAGGAATTCCACCACAACTATTCTTTCCTTGGTGCCATAAAGTCTGGGGGAAACCTCACAGCTTGTTCACTCCAACCTTTTAAATTATTTTCAAAACCAGCTCCCAAAGCATTGTTTCTTATCAGAGATAAGAATATATTTTTTGACCATTGAAGGGGCCAGGAAATTTGTATAACGATTTTGGAGGGAAATGTCCCCGATCCTTCTGAGCCTCTCAAATCTCAATAAATTTGGAGAATCTTCGCCTATTTGGCAGTGAGTATTCAGCCCACCGTCTGTAAGGTCAGTGATAGAACCATTTTCAACCAAAGAACTACCTAATAAAGGGCTGTCGAGAACGAACGTCGGCCCACTATTAAAGACCAGTTGAAAGATGCCTCCTTTCAGCTACAAGACTTTCCCGTCAACGTACGAACGAACTCAACTGCAGAATTCCTATATCTGTAGTGATTACTACTATGTTTGCCACGCCTACATTTTTCTCAACTGTGATTGGTCAAATAATAAATACTAACTATCACAGGACAATTTACTGATCGCATTCACCACACTGAATTTTTCCTACTGTTAATTCACAAACATGCTTTTGCTATAAAATCACCGATTGGGTAATTTTTCATCCAATCAGATATTTTTTGTGTTCTCTCGAAATTTCTCCCGCTGTTGTCCTGGAGCCTACCGATAGTAATATAAACCAGGATTCGTTCCAAAAATAGACAGTATAAGCAGAACTCAGTAGAACTCAGCAAATACACAGACTATTCACTCTACTCACTGCGCACACACACACAGAACTTAAATATCATTCACCATCAGTTCTATGTAACAAGCCAAGTTGCAACAGCTCTGTTAGTTATATATAATCCACAACTAAATTACTACATGTTCTTCTGAAAACATCATCTTATCTAATACAGAACTTTGAACATTCTTATTCAGAAAACTTGTTTTATTACATTTAATCTTTCAGCTAACAGATAAAGGGAAACTACTTCTTCTTTCTTATGTTTTGTATTTGTTGATTTTAATATATATTTTATCGTTGAAACAAAAAACGATTTTCCATTGATTTTCCTTAATTCAAAAATGTATAATTGTTAAATGCTATTCAACACGCAGCCACATCAGTCTTTTCAACACAACCAGCATTTACATATCTACCAACAATTTTCCTACTCCACAAGAACTATGAAGAAAACTGTGAGTGTTTCTCTAAACCATAACAACCTTCTACTCGCTTAAAGAACTTTTAGGCGCTCAGAGAAATATTTTGAGCAAGGAAACAGAGCAATGATTCTGTTATGATCATTTTCTCTTCCCTTAAAGGACATATTCTTCTCCCTTTCTTTCTTTCCTAATTGTCTTTATCCCTTTACCCTTTTTTCTGTGTGTGTAAATAAATACTTTCTTCTTTTATTGTTACAGACCGAGCAGGAGCTCTTCTTTATTCGTCCGCCTAAAAGAGTGAGTTTATCCGCACTAATCTTGCTGTTTTTATTCGTTTTTTGTCGCAATTTTTTAACCTCAGCTCTTTGATGCGGGAACACTGGGACAAACTTCCCTGAACCTTATCTCTGATAAGGAACAAGGCTTTAGTCGGATTTGAAAGCAAGGGTAAAAAAATTTGGATGAGGATTAGAAAAGAGGAACATGAACCTGTATTGTAGTTGTGGTTCTCAAATTAAATTCTCATGCATTTTTAGAAGGCCAAATATTGGTGTATATTTCGATTAAAGAAGTTATCCGAAGATAAGTACCTGTAAAACCCATAACCAATTTGGAAACCCACACACAACTAGGAGCAAATCCACCACCACACACTAAAGTGACGCTAGGGAATTATTCAGGTTTCAGGTTAGCGTACTATTCTCACACAGTTGTTGCTCCTGCCATAAATATTCATAAATGTTTAAAAAAAACAAAAAAAAACAAACTTTCGTTTTCATTCAGAGAAACGTTTATATTAGCTTAGAGAGATTTTTTAATTGTCATCTCCGTTTTAACCAAATTCTTTCTATTTATGATTAGTTTTTTGCTGTTGGCTTTTTCAAAAAGGTCCACCAGTTATGTCTTCCAACTAGCCGCATAGTAACCCCGCGAATGAATTAGTTTAGTTAGGAAGATGATCTGAGATAATGCTAGTTCTCGTCTTTTCAGAGTTTACATCTTTATCTAAATTCGCACTGCTTGCCTTATCAGTCGAAGGGTATTCGATCTGGGGGTTGTGATTAAAAAGCTACACTAAGATAAAGAAAATTAGATCAACATGAATATAAATTCCCCTATCAAAATACAAGAGTTATCGTCCTTAATATTCAGATATTCATTATAGAGTTATTGCCCTTGTTTCCGAAATACGCACGCATAGAAACCAGAAACGGCTTAAGCCTTAACCCAGTTATAAAATAACACTTCGTAACAAGAATAAGTCGTCCCAAGGTGATAATGGCTTTGAGAGGATTGCGGTTATTTAAGGGTCTATCTAGATGCGCAAGCAGAAGCCCTGCGATTCTCCAGCAATATGTAAACCTGCCGGTATCATCACGGCTATATTGTTCAGGTGAGAAAAATGCACCGGTCTGTTTTTATTTTTATTTTTTTTTTAAAAACTTAGTTAAAAATGTTTAAAAAGAATTAATTTTCGTTTTAGTGAAAACTAAAAGATTTTATTTTATGACAATAATGCCTTGATAATTTGCTTTTTCTATTTCAATTTTAAGGACTTGCACAATTTTTTATCAATTTTCAATAAAGGCTAAATTTCAAACACCTGACTGACAACGTCATTATAAATTTAAAAGACTAATAAAGACAAGCGAGTAAAAATGATTGTCTTAAAAAAAACAATGTTATGGAACTGTACCTCGGCGCTATTTTACACTTTCGCCCCCACCCCAAGTAAAACAGATTTATAAAATGAAAAGAAACTTATTTTTAAAACAGTTTTTTTTAAGTTTAACTTCGTAAAATTAAATTAAAATAACAAGTTGTTGCAATTATTAATAATAATTAAATTTAATTAACAAATACTATCAATGGTTTTTAAAAGCTTCTGTGATGTTTCTGCTGTCAAACAAACAAAAGTTTCTAAAATGAAAGTCAGAAAGATAAAGAAATTAAATATCATTTAAAAATTAAAATCCACAAATTAAAGAAAAAAAAGGAAATCTATTCGTATTTGGTGTTTTTTTTTTCTTTTTTTTTTAACTGAAAAAGAACTAAAAAGATAGAAAACATCGTGTGGTTGACAATGTCCCTGGGGGAGTGTAATAGCACCCTGTACCTCTACGAAATCGCTAAAAAAAATAAAAATGAAAACAGTTTTACTTTTATCGTCAAAATATTTGTTGTTATTAAGAGGAAATGTCAAAGTATTTTTTTTAATATTGATTTTTTTATTTTGATTTTTGATTAGTTAAAAAATCTTGTTTTTCTTGTGTCAGCGGATGTTTTAGTTTTTTAGCATAGCAGAAGACACGGTGGAGTAATAATGGATAGAGGCTCGGATTGAGGGATCGCAGAGCCGAGTTCGAATTCCAGTCAAATCTTCACTTACAAAAAATCCTCTTTTTCTCCCCCCCCCCCAGCTATGGGTAAAGCAGAACAGACCAGGTTCTATAGCCTTGGATGACAACAGGTCTACGACCGCAGTTTTTCTGCGGTGACAGATACATTAATTTGGAAATTCTTGCAAAAATCAAATAATTGTCGAATTTTTATGAGTATGACATTTTCAGGACTTATTCACAAATGAATGAAAATATTTTTTTTTAGAAATGTTCCCTATTAGAAAATCTTGGTAAAAATATGTTTTTTTTTTAACTTAAATAAATTTCAATTTTTCAAGTATTAAAAATAAGTAAGTGGATTAAAAAATTTTTATTGTCAGTAACTCCTAAACGGTAGATTTTATCAAAATTTCTTTATTTTCGAATTAATTATTAAGCATATACACCTAAATAACTATTCGGCAAATTTTTATTGCATATTTAGTGCGAGGCTTAAAAAGCAAATTACCCCTTTAAATCAGCTAATATTCCTCAAATAAAGTTTCAGAAAAGTAATTTTATTTTTGGAAGATGTGTTTTTTTTTTGTTTTTTTTTTTAGAGATTTATATTTTTAATACTTTGCTAAAAATGGCGCTTGAAACATTTTAGTTAGAAATTTCAAAACAAACTGCTACCAATCAATTTAAATTAGTTTTGAAATACAGCATAGTATTTTGTTTAGTTTATTGAAAATATTAAATTTAATCTATCAGTTTGAAATTAAAACTAAAAAGAAAAAGCTTCAAGAAAGATTTTTCATTATTAAAAAATAAAAATTAATATCACATTTTTTTTGGAGGTACCTTGTTTGGATTTGAAAGATTAAAATGAAAAGATTTTAACTCCTTGTTATAAAAATAAATTTATATATTTGAAATGCTATCAAAAAATTTAGAAAAAACAGTTAAATAATTCATATTGATAATCCACCTGTTGACTTTGGTCTTCTCTTCTATAGAGAAATTATGTCAAAACAATGTTATTGTTTTCTGTAATCTCTAAAAAATAAGGTCAATAAAGTTAAAGTTGACCTTTATGTTTTTAGTTCTTACCTTTAAAAAACACAAAAATTAACCCTATTTCATTGCTTAAAATGTCATAATGCTTTGAATATTGTCTATTTTAACGCCCCAAATTATTTCTGCATACCAATTACCATTTAGTTTGCCTAACCTCATGTCTCACATGATTAAATCAACAATGCCCAATATTCAGAGATCTTTTTACTCCAGTTTACGTCTGACATTAAAAATATTGGAAACATCAAAACACTAAAATAACAATATATGTTCACACATCATATTTAAATAAATTTTTAAATATATATATATATATATGTGTGTGTGTGTGTGTGATCATAAAATCATCAAAAACAAAAGAATTAGCATAATGTTCAGCAAATGTTCTTATTTTGAATTCCTGCAGACACATGGCATTTATTTGTGCATTGTTTTCCACTTCAACACCAATTTTGAATTCAGACTTGTTTACATCTGTGCTCTGCCATTAACGTTACATTTCAATTGTGATTTAGAATACATTTTTGCTCATGTCTCTGAAGGAAAGTGCTAATGCTATAGCATAAACTGGAAATTATTTTATTCAGAATACTGTGCCTGCATATAAATACTGTAATCAATATTCAATAGGAAGTGTTTCTTTGCGGTTTATGGTGTGGTTATTTTGAGTTAAGTCATTTTTCAACCGAAGGCATGACCTCTGGAACCAATTAATTGCATAGGGGTGATGTATACTTGTATATTGCATTTCAGATGCTTTTTTTATTTTTTTTTATGATCGAAGACTTTTTCAAAGCCAAAGAACGGCTCAGAACGTGAAGCAGTTTTATAGAGGTAACATAATTCAATGTTTGACATGTGGAAATGATTTCGGACATTAAAATCAATGTTATTCATTTCTTTTCATTTCATTTACCCGACACCGGAGATTTAGATTGCAATTTCAAAACTGGTGTTTTCATCCCCCACCTCCATTCACTCTATACAAAAAAAAAATTTTTTTTAATTTTAATTATTTGAAAACATACTTGTTTTTATTTTTCTTACAAAAATATGGTAAACTCTGTCTAATCACACTGCATTAAAGCTAATTTAAAAAAATTTTAAGCGTTTTTATAAAATAATAATTGGAGGCAATGAAAAAATATAAGCAATCATTAACCTTCATGTGTGCAAAAATATGGTATCTTGAAAGGACTTCTTTTTTTTTTTTTTCCCTTTTGACACTTATTTTTCTTTTAACTACCTTCACTTGGCAATGTGGGAACTTGGATGTGGTGTACTGGTTAGCAAGCTTGTCTCGCTAGATCAATTATGATTGGGCAGTGAGTTTGATCCTCACAAGGGTGCCCCATAATTTCGGTCTTGTGCCACATCTAAGCTACACTTAAAAAATCACAACTCTTCAACAATGTTTTGTTTAAAAAAAACAAAAAAACAATAATTTTAATAAAACCTAAAAATATCTGAAAAAAATTTTGTTTCTTGAGAATTGATAACATAATGTATGACATTTTGATGGTATATAATTTACTTTCCACAATTTTTTGATAATAAATGAATGTCTGGAAGCTATTTTATGGTTTCAATCAAGAAAATCAATATCCATTTTTTTTTTTTCCAGATTAAAATAAAATTCAAGAAGCACTAACATTAATTAAACAAGACATAAATCCATTGTCACTTGATGTCAAAATGATAAAATTTTAAGTTTTTTTTTTTTATTCTTTATTAATTGATTTCACCTGAACCATTCTGACATAGCAAAACAATTCTATTTTGTTCTGAGAGAAATTTTTTTAAATAATCTTTTCTCGCTCTTTTTTTTTATTAGAAAACTTTGTAATCTTTAATTTAATATTGTTTTCAAAGTTTCAACAAATAATGATGACCTTTCCTTTTTATGCTTATGAAATAAGCATTATTTTCTTCTTTTTTTTTTTTTCAAATGATAAATATTGAATTATAAACACTAAAACCTTTTTAAATATGCAAAAATATTTTTACAGTGATGCTATTTTCTTCTAATTAAACCAATCAGTCAAGTTTAACTTATCCTGAAACAAGCTCTAATTTGCAACTAAGTGTTTCAAATTATATATGATCAGGAAGATATTGAACATGAACCAATGCTAATTGACAGGACTTGATGACAAAGCTAACAACTTACATGAGAAATGGCATTTTGCTGTTGCAGGGTCCAAAACTATAGTAGCACCATTCCTGTCTTTCTAAACAACTTTCTCTGACCTAAGTTGTTATTTACTAAATTTAGCTTTGTTTGGCCTCAAGAATGGAACATCCAGTGACGTTCAAACTCACAAGTGAATAGTTATGATCAACCAGACAAGTTCAGTAACCTTCATCCCACTTTGAGGTGCCCAGCCTTGACCTTAGTCGCTCAACTGAAAATAAGTTTTCTGAGACTGCTGCTGCTAATATATTTCTCAAATGAAGCAATTTAAAAGTAGCATTCAAATTGTATCTGAATAATAGCTTGCAATTTACAGATGCATAATGTGGTGGAGAAAGTTTATTTGCTATCATCAGACAAGGGCAGAATTTGATACCCCCTGATCTTGTTTTTAATCTAGTCACTTGATAATGACAAAATCTAAGGTCACATATTGTGTTTGATCATAGGAAAATTACCTGGTTCTTTCAGCCATTACTGTGCCTTTCATCTCTCTTAACAGGTACAATCTGAGGAATGATACCCCCCCCCACTGCTAACAAGGCTTCTTTTTAATTGGTTTAAAAATACTTGAAAATTAGGACACATGATTCTTTGTCCACAAAGTCAAAACACCCTCATTTCTTCCATATTCACATTGACAAGAAGTGCCACTCGGACAACTTTTCCCCCAAGAACTGCTACATTATGCAACAGACTCCCATGTGGATGCTTCCAGAACACTTTAATTTTTGACCTCTTCAAGTCAAGGGTCATTTGTTATCTAGCCTTATAATCTTCACTTCTTACCACCACCTCTAACATTTGCATCACATACCTCATACAGTGACCCTCTACTTTGAGTGGCTGTCACGCCTTGTATTGACAGAAAAGATCTGTGATGAATTGTATGCTTAAAGATAAGAGGTCAATACTGTTGAAGATGCTTATGTAAAGGAAGAATGAATATATCACTTGCAAGATAAATTTGTAACTTCAAAATCCATATATAATAGCAATTTACTAAGTGTAGTTTAGATGTAGCACAAGGCTGAAAGTTTGGAGCACCCAGTAATGATCAAACTCAATACTCAGTCATAAGTAATCCAGTGAGACAAGCTTGCTAACCATTACACCACATCAAAGTGCTCAAGTCCATATATAATAAACTACGCAGGGTTATTTATCTTTTCTTTTGTTAATGTTTGTCACTAATCTCCAGTTACCCATTTTTTTACTCTGGCTATGACAGCAAGGCCTCTGATCAGGAAATTGGAGGTATTGAGGAGCATGGAACCACCTCTTAATTGCTGTTGTTCCTAGGTCCACCCTGACCTGGGGTTGTAGCACCTGTTAGGGAACCAGCTATGAAAAAATGTGAACCTCCCCCCCAAACTAAAACAAAACACTATGAACATATAAAAATGCAATTTTATAGTAAATTACCAACAATACATATTTATAGTAAAATACCAACAATACATATTTATAGTAAAATTACCAACAATACATTTTTAAAGCAGAATGACCAACAATACAATTTTTGTGTAGTTGAAGCCATAAAATGATGTTAAAAATATTTAGATTTCATCATTAAATAATCCATAGTTTGATTCCGCTAAACAAAATTACTCTTTTTTTCTTTTTTCTTTCTCTCCATTCTCAACTAACTGAATATGCTGATTTATTTACTCTTCAAAATTCTCCAAAATATTTTTTAAATTATTTCTTTCAATTTATCAAAGAATTATAATTTTACATGAACAATTTAATGAGACAATGGCCAAACAGATCACTAAACTGAATAATTTTGGAAATACTTGTTTCAAAAGTTTACAAAGAAAAATAAAATATTGTGTGCTACATTCATTATATTAATTTTTTTTTTTTTTTTTTTTTTATCCAGGTACTGATCTTCAATATATAAAAATTGAAAAGACAGGTGCAGCCAATAATGTTGGTGTCATCACTTTGAACCGACCCAAGGCACTCAATGCACTCTGTGATGGTCTGATGAAAGAACTGAAAAAGGCTGTTGATGATTTTGACGCTGATTCTGAAGTTGGATGCATTATTCTCACCGGAAAGGGAAAGGCTTTTGCTGGTAAGTCTCTTAATATTCTGATTAATTGATTTGTTTGTTTAATGGCATATCAACTCCTTATGGGTCATTTAATTTTGGAATTTAATTTTCTTGGGAGATTTTAAAGTAATAGAAATATGATATGTTATTCTGCTTTCACAATTGGATACATGGTAGATGATACTCAGCTTTTATGCATGTACATGTTTGTGTGGCCATAATTACTAGAGGAGGTGATGTGTGTATGTTATGTTGTAGTTTTGTTGAAGTTATATTTTTGAAATACAGTTTGATTTTCTTTAAGAAATTGTAGGATATTATTCCAATAAATAGGCGCAGCACCACAAAAGAAAAAGTTTGGGGGTGGGGTGTTAAATCAGATGTTAAAAGTTGGGTGGGGGGGTAATGTTAGATGTTAAGTTTTAAAGATTATTGATTCTATGTGTTTTTTTTGTTTTGTTTTTATCTGATCCTCTTATAAAGTTATTTTTAGATCTATTATCTAAACATTTTTGATTTAATTTCAAATACATTTTTTTCTTGTTCATTTGTAATTATTTTCTGTATATAGTGATTTTGTTCTGTAGGGATACAAAAGGCGATTATCTCCCTTTGGTCTAGATGAAGTCACGTAAGTCACTTGATGGCCATTTAGTGATATCACTTCATACAGTCCCTTGCCTCGCCCAGATAGAAGCTAAATTTGCCCCTCCCCAGCAAAATAATGGGGTACTAATAATGTCATAATCAACAGATAACAGGTCAGCTATTGAAAATAGATTTATTCTTTCATTTTTATTTCCCCATTATGGACATTATTATATTCATGTAATAACACTGTATTTTCATGAACAGAATGGAATAGCTGTAAAGAAAAGAATGACAAACATGTTTTGTGCTCAGTTTTATGCTGTTAAGTCATACATAAAATTATATATACATATTTGCATTTATCCCATGCAGAGAAAATATAACAAATATCTACACATAAGCAGTGTGCTGGAGAAGCTATATTAAGGAAACAGTGAATCCTGTTTTTTTTTCCTTAATTGAGGTCTATGAGCCGGAGATATTTTCTCTATCTGGTGAAGATATATTTCTATAGGAAAATGGTGCCAAAGGCTTTTAAGCTACACCAAATGGGAGCTGGCTTGGTGAGGCAGATTTAACCTCCATCCACATGAAGCAATGGCCTCTCCCATTGCTAAAAAAAGTAATTGCTCAGTTTGACTCCTGGCAATTGACTGAATGCCACTTTCATTACTGTATAAAGTAACATCACTAAACAACCATCACATGAGCCATGTGACTTCATCTTGACCAAAGGAAGATAATCGCCTTTAATTATCACTACAGTAGGATTTCCCACCTTTTCTGTCAGGGAACTTCTCATGCCACCAACAAGGCTACACTATAAAGGACTATAAAAGGAAAGGGTTCAAGCCTTCTCTCTTTCTCTCTCCTTTTGCTCTTCAACCACAACATCTTGCAAGTCACAAGACGTGTCTCATCTTGGCACCCTGGAAAACTTAGTCCCCAGGCAAACACTTTTTTGTTTTCATTTCAACCAAACCACATGCTACAGCTAATCATATAGATGTATTTTTCTCATTTTTCTGATATGTTTATTCTGTATATCTATATAATACTAAAATTCTAATCTTGTATGTATGTATCTAATTTTTTCCCCCCAAGATACAGCTTAAACAATACATAATACACCAACCTATTGTACCATGAAACTCTGCCAAGTACAATGCCAAATTTTATTAGAATTAGACATGGTGTTATGGAGCTAGTGCTATTTTTTCCTGTTTTTATGGCATTTTTAATATGAAATTCAGTATTTGTTTGCAATACACATTCTTATATCAATCCTCATATATAAACAAACACTTGCATATTATATTCCAGCTATTAAATGTGTGAAAAATAAACATTCATAATACATAACAACATTATTAAATAAATTTAAAAATTTATAACACAACATTTATTTATACAATTCACTACACTACATTATAATTTTTTTTATAAACAAATATCTTGGATGTTTGGCAACTACTTGACAGGCAAAGAGACAATAGGGTGTGTCACTGTACCAACTAATCCGGATGACTGAAAAACTGTCTCCCATGACTTGATGCCAAATAAATAAATAGATACCTGTTGGTTTGCTACAGTTATGTATTTTGAAATAAATATAAGGAAGAAATAAGTATGTATAATAACAATATAATTATTTGAAAAAAAAAAAGAAAAGGAAAAAATGAAACTAAGTGCACAAAAAGGAGGCATCTATACTTTATTTCTATAAATATGAATCCCTCTTTCCTAAGGAAACCAGATTTTTTGTTGGGGGTGGGTGAGCTTCACCTTTGAAAATTATAATATGGTAAATACTAACATTAGTATAAATTGTCACTATTGGACTACTTCTGCCAAACTAAGTGTTATTCATGGAATCAGTATATGAATTGTTAAAACTATTAAATTTATTTTAGGTATCACCACCGACTTTAAAAAAAAACCCCTCAAAATACACATTTTAAATACTGTCTTTGAACTTGAATTTTGGTTCTATTTGAAAGATAATGATCTAAAGTTAATCTGTATGAAAAGAAAAATTAATTTCCATGTATAAATAAACTTTTCAGGCATTTTTATAGTGATAGTATGATCATGTTGCTGAGTGCTTCACTGAATGCCACTCTTACTCTGGTTTGTGTCTGTTGGTTCATCCCTGGTGAACCCAACCTGCACCAATCCTGCACCTCACATTGTTTCAGTATACACAGAAATATCAGTAAAGAACCGTCAGAGATCAGACTTGACTGCGCTCTGTCTTGGCTATTCTTGTGAAAGACTAAAATCACCGGTGTCGCCATTAAACTTAATTAACTTCAACAACACTCATTAACAAGTGTAAAAATATTAACTTTTATTTATGGTACTATGATTAAGATAATGAATACATAAACAAAAGGGATTTGTCGAGGTTTACTCATATAAAGAATTCTCAACCTGGGAGGAAGAAGTTGACTGGCAGTTGCAGTTATGGCTAAATAGCTCAAAGTCCTTCACCTATTTAAATGAAGGCAGTTGATCGAGGGAATTAAAAAAAAAAATTTTTTAAAAGTTCAGAAAACAGGTCTTTAGCTTATTTAGGCACTACAGACATCTGGCAGGGAGAGTGTTGGTCTACTAGCAATGAGACCTGTTCAATCTTACTTTTCTGCTATTTCAGCAACTGCTTTTTATGGGGGTGCAAACCCCAATTGCACTGCTCTGATTAGTCAGCCAATAATAATATTCGACCAATAGTCTTGTGTCATACACCTTGAATGGGGGAAGGAAATATCCCAGAAACCCAATATGATTGGTGGTCCAATCAAAATAATGGCCCTGTGTCATAAGTATTGGAGAGGAGATGAGAAACTACATTCCAGCCTCTCTCATGGGTGGGCCAATCAAAAACGGTGGCCTTATATTGCCTATATCCACCTTCAGTAGAATATTTTCCATGTTCCAGAATCTCACCTTCATTTGACCTGATTATCACAAGTGTCATCGTCAATTCTATCTGAAAGTGTGTCATATCCCTGATCCAAACAAACCTGACCTATTAAGATCTGCTTTGTATCCCACATTTCAATGAACAATTCCTTTATCAAAATTAACACTTAAGTTAATCAGACCTAATACTGTACCTGATGACTAATTCCACCTAAGCTTACAATTTCACCTATCACATTATACTCCATCAGTTACACAAACCAGATAATTCATGGTATTACATTCTTTCAACATGAAAATATTTTTCATTCTTTAGAAATAAAAAGTAGATCGCCAGTCAACCTTTGACACCAGTCATGGCATCATATTAATAAATTTTTTGTCACTCATCAACTCATTGAGACACCACTGTATATGAAAAATGTAAACAACAAATTCAAAATTCTCTTTAAAATCCAGTTTTTGTCCTTGAGATGTGTTTCAAGTTCTATTAGTTAATCTAATCTGGATTTTTGAAAAGTAATGCTTATCGTTTACTTAAAAACAAAATGAAAATAATGTTTTATTTATTCATGCTAGCCTGTGAGGTCAAAGGACACAGTAGAAAATGCAGTCATTCTTCCACTGTCCAAAAAAGCAGGGAAAAAAGTAAAAATAAAACCTAAAGAAATGTGGAAGACCAGTTTTTAAAACTAAATTTTCTGTAACCTTATATAACCAATAGTTTAAGAATATACTTTTTTATTCTATACGTTTTTATTAAACTTATTAAAATGAATAATTTTATTTTTTTATATTGCCTGAACAGGAGATAGAAAATTAGATTAATATCATAATACTCTTCCAGTATTAAACAGTAGTCAGTTAAAGCGAGATATCAGAATAATTTCCTTTTTGTACATCCATACCAAAAATAATCTAACAATTACTAAAGTGAAAAAACTCTTTTACAAAAGGTTCATACTTGAAAATGACATTAACTTGTATAATATATAATATGTATGTATGTATGTGTGTGTGTACTATATACTGTGTATGTATATTTGTGGGTATGTATAATGTGTATGTAAAATGTGTGTATATTTGTATAATACAGGGTGTGCTGTATAAATTGTCATCAGAATGGCACAAAAAGGAAAATAACACTGACATCTCATTTTAACAGATATATTTTCCAAAATTACGCAAAAATATCTTGAAATACTAAAAAGAGTAAAGTTCTTCAATAAGATTGCCATTGGCTTCAACAACGGCCTCCAGATAACTTTGGAATCTCCTGCATCTTTTTTGGATGGTCTCCTTGTTTAAGTTGGTGAATGCTGCCATAATCATTGTTAAAAGGAGTTTTGTTGGTCTCTCACTCAACTGCACCTCACACGTAATAATCAAGCAGGGTGCAGTTTGAGGAATTAGCTGGCCAGGTGTAATGGGTGATGTGGTCACAGAAATTGTCTGACAGCCATGACTGGGTTTTCCTGCTTGTGTGGCATAGTGCATTATCCTGTTGCCAGACATAGGGTCTTCCAGCAGCCGTCCTCTTGACTCAGGGCAACACTGCCTCCTCGAGGCACTTGATGTAGACCTCCATGTTGAGTCTGAGGCCTTGTGGGCAGATGAATGGAGGCATAAATTCGCCATCACTAGTGATAACTCCAAACCTCTTCATAGTCACCATTAGACTTCTCTAACTCTCTGAATCCTTTGCACTGTCCTTAGATTGACACCCAGACACTCTGAAATGTTCGTATTGGAGCTTCAAATGCAAAGCAGTACAGCATGCTATTTCCAAATTTCTGGTAGAGTGAATTGTGTCATGGTTCTCTATGTCTCACAGACTATGCCCAACTGACCCTAGTTGACAAAATCAAAAACAATGCACATGTGCGAAATTAAAAATATAAAATAGCAACACTTTACCCATCTCACCCTCTGTGTGTGTGTGTGTGTGTGTGTTTGTTTTACAGTAAGATCATAAAAGTAGAAATTCTTGTGAACTCTCTGAATTTTTCAAAGAGATCACAAAATTTAAGTCTTTTCATTAAAAACTCCCTTTTTTGGTCATGGATCTTATGTAATCTTCAAAATTTGAAGGCATTTCAAATGAAATGACCAAGAAAAATAGCCATTTATTTTGTGAAATCCGTTAATGATAATATCTTTAATTAAATTCAGCTTTCAACAAAACTTGAGAGAGAGCTGTCAATGTAGTTTAAATTGAAAATAGTTATCATCTGGAGATAAGACATTGGCAATTATATATGACTCGAACTATCCTTTAAGTCCTGATGTTGTGAAGTATTTTTGATCTGTCTGTAGTCAGGGCGTTGAGCACTTTACTGCATAGGTAGGTGTTTGCCTTTTGATTTTTCTTTCCTTGTTTGGGATTTTTTCTTGTGTTAGGTTGTCAGATAAGTTGCCTGTTGGTCACACGAAATCATGTGTGTGTGTGTGTGTGTATATATATATATATATATATATATATATATATATATATATAATATATATATATATTATATGCTTGTATAATGATAATTATATATAAAACGTTAACATCAATAAAATGTTGTTGTTTTCTTTTTTTTCCCTTTCCCATTAAGCTGGGGCTGATATTAAAGAAATGAAGGATCAGCAATTTCCACAAGTGTTTTCTGACAACTTCCTTCATCATTGGGATGGCATAACAGAAGCCAAAAAACCTATCATTGCTGCAGTTAATGGATATGCTGTAAGTAAAATATGTCTTATGAATTTTACAAGTAGCATTACTGATGCTAATCTGCAGATGAGAACAAATATCAAAATACTTTAACCCTTAAATGGTGGGTATCATCAAATGATGTTTAATTGGAGATCAGTAAATCTCATTAATTGATGATTTAAACATTTTTTTTTTTGTTTTATTTTTTTTCCACAATGTTAGGCGCATCATTCATTCATTCATGGTTCAAGTCTAAAGGATTAATTAGCAACTTTAGGATTAATGAGATTACCTCATTTCCTGGAGTATTTGCCTGCAAACAAAGTTGGAAGAATAAGCCAAAGACAGCACTATATTGGCTTGTGTAATTCTCAAAGAGGAAAAGAAGAGAAAAATGGTGCCAAGAATGCATGGAACACTTCAAGAACTGAGAAAATATTAAATTTATGAATTTAGCATTATTTTGATTTTCCTTTTTTTTACCTTTTTATTTTCATAATCAGCAGTTAAAATATAATTTTGGTAGTTTTTATACATAATTAAATTTAAAAATAAGCATAAAACTACTCTTAAAAAAAATATTATTTTCTAGTTTTTTCACAGATTATTATGCATGTTCATGCAACCTTTTCCTGTCATTTAAGGGTTAAACATCTCTGCCAGTAACAATTTTGGTCTGTGTCTATTTAATATTTTCTTCCTGCAAATTTAAAAAAAATTAATCTCATAAAGATGTATTTTTTACTTTGTTACAACAAGATCATATTTAATCACTGATTTGTTTTGGTTGTAAATCATTTCTAAAATGTACTTCATTTGATGGTATCTAAAGACCCCACTCATTTACATTTAATATTCCTTATCACAAAGGTCATGTTATATACAACTACTAATGGTCTACAGTATCTGAATACAAGTTAACCTACCAGTTACCTTAAGGTCTAAGAAATGCTTTTGGTGGTGGAAAAGAGTAGAGTGGTATCAAATATAGAATTTTAACTGTAATACTTTACAAAGAAAAATGGTTTTGTCAAAGAATTAATATCAAAATAATAATAATAAAGAGCTTTTTGCAGTGTGTTGTTTCAGTTTCTAAGTAAATGTTTAAACATGAATTTCTTTATTGTAATTATTTGCAATAAATCAATTCTCTTCAATCAGCTTCGGACCAGACTCATACAATATCACCGATCATCACAAAAACATTAGTAGCACAATGCAGTAATACGAACTAATAGAGAAAAACAGATCTACTCAGGGTGGATTAGTTTCAAATCTATCAAGCGTTAACAGCTTCAATACAGAGTGGGGGAGAGAAAAAAAATCTTTCTGACCATATCATCTGATAAGGATATTTATTACTTGTTTCTTCAGATTCCAACACACATTCCTTACACACAGGTTTGCCTTTCTCATTATGACCTGAAGATGCCTACTATAAAGAGACGAAACACATTACTTGAATAACTTTGCCACTTTGTCTTACCTCCAATTTTGTTCTGATATTATTCTATATCCTACTAACACCCAATAAATCTTTTATAGCAAAAAAAACAAAAAAAAAACGTTATTTTTGCTGACACTGTAAATGTCCAAGAATTTAAAAAAAGATTAGATTCTAATGTCCAGTCTCTGAAAGATGCTAAATCTTAACATCTAACCACACAAATTTTAAATTCCTATATTTAATCCTGAAAATGTTTTCTTTCAACATGAAAAATAATTAAAATAAAAGAATTAAAATTTTTTTAAATATTCATTCTATACTGACAACATTATTAAACTATCTTTTCTTTTGTGGCAGCTTGGAGGAGGTTGTGAACTTGCTATGATGTGTGATATCATCTATGCCTCTGATAAGGCACAATTTGGACAGCCAGAAATTCTACTTGGCACCATTCCTGGTAATACCCACAAATACCTTTTCATGATCATTTTTTAATTTCTATTTCTACCTGCTTAATTTTTTTCTTAAAAAAAAAAAAAAAAAAAATCACTGCTGTGTTCTTGCTACAATGTTTGTTTGTTTTTTGTTTTTTTTTGTTTTAACATTTCTATGACTTCTTAGATACAATTTAAAAATTTCTAATTTAAAGTTTTTGGAAAAGTTTATTGTGGCTATTTTCCAAAATTCACCTTTTTGCCAAGGGTCAAAAGGTCATATATCAAGAACCCTTTGACCAAGAGATGTTAAATAGGTACCATTCAGTTACTATCATGAATAAGTGTACCAAATTTGAAAAAATCTGTGTCGGTAATGGCTAGACCCCTGTTGATTTGACACGGAATGACCATGCTACAGCTGGTGGAACATTTGGTTCTCAAGCAAAAGCTCATAGTGAACCCAAATTCCCTCTTTGCAAGTTTGCCCAATGAAACGCTGAAATGCACTATAAGTGACACACTGTTGGATAGAAGAGAAGACAAACTAATTCTAGACAGTTTCCTTGGTTCTGCTTTCATAGTAGTGAAATACGTAATTGCTTTCTGAACACCCTAATACTTAAAAGTTATATTTGCAAGATTACATAGAAGTAAAATAAGCTAAAAATCTTATAACATTATGAAACCTTGAATTTGCAGTAATTGTAAAAACCTTTTGTGTCTGTCTAGACAAGTATTTCTCAACATTTTTACCCTTGTACCACCCTTGAAATAGTTATGTATCAGGTAACCCCTACATAAAAATTATTATATACCATTATTAATCTCTTGTATATTTTTATCATAGTTCACATAGTAAACATAATATATGGACACCATGCATCGCTAAAAGCCTTGATTATAATAACCAAGGATTTTCCAACAATATGCCTTACATGTAGTAAAATTATGAATATAAAATTAAACAAAAGTGACTAAAAAATTAGCTCATTTATCATAGTAATTGTGTTGTGTGTAGAGCGTTTCTATGTGAGGAAAGTGAATAGTTATTTTGAATATCGAGACCAATGTTTCTCAATCTTTTTAGCCTTGTGCCACTCTTGAAATAGTTATGTATCAGGTAACTCCTACATAAAAATTATTATATAACTTTATTAATATATATCTCTTTTATATTTTTAACATACTTCACATAGTAAACATAATTTATAGACACCATGCATGCATCTTGTACTCGAGTGAGATACTCAATGATACACAAATCCGTCATGTACAGGTCGTACCCACTGACCAGTGAAGGCAGTTTCACACTAATGCCATATAGACAATGCTAAAAGCCTTGATTATAATAACCAAGGATTTTCCAACACTATGCCTTGCATGTATAATAAAATTATGAATATAAAATTAAACAAAATTGACTCAAAAATGCAGTAGCCTATTTATCACAGTTTCTCACAGAACACCTAGCAACCTCTTGAAGAATCCTAGTGTTCTGGGGAACACCAGTTGAGAAACACTGGTCAAGACAAAAAAAAATATTGATTACTCACCAGTCACTAGAACAGGCAACCTTTTCTGAGCAGAGGGTTGCATGAGATATGGCTCATCATAAGGCGGGCCACAAGATTCAAGATGATATTTCATTGAAGTTACCCCATTTTCACTACAGAATTCATATGCATAAGTATCTGCTTTAGAAATTGGGGGAAAATTCACTTTTTCTTTGGAGAAAAGATTTTTTTATCATTAAAAAATTGAAGTCTCGATATATTATCACCGAAGACTGTCATTAACACATGCCACAGTATTTCGTTTGTTTCTAATTTATTCATTTGAAAATATTTTTTTTAAATAAAAAAAATAAATTCTCCTCCAGCAAAAAAAAATATTATGAAAGTTTCCCTATTCTAAAGCAAAAGATGTTTACACATATGGTCTTCCTTAGTGAAAAATTGCCAATGGTTTAAAATGCTGAAAATATTACCTTTGTTGTGGGTTTCTGGTAATGCGTTGGTCTTTTTATATATGTATTTTTTGGGTATTAAAAGGGTATTATCAGTCTACAACAGGGTTATAAAATTACAAACAAAATCATTTATGAGATACAATGAAATAAGCACAGACAAAAACAATAAGATGCTTTAGTATACATTTCAGAGAAATCATTGTATATTTTAAAGAACATATATGTATACAGAAATAAAGAAGTTTCGCTTATCTGTTAGTGGTAATATGTTTTATCAGAGAACTGTCCAGGACATTTGCCTCATTTGGCCGTTGAAAAATGAAGAAAGTTAGTTCTGATTTTTGTTTCATTTGGCAGTAAAATGCTTGTTCTGATGCAGCATAAGAGCTTTCAATCTTTATTTAACTATTTTTATAATCTTTCTCTTTATTTTTAATTCCCATTCTTGTATGTATTTTAAAGTATTTTATTGCTTAACTTTTAATTTTTCTTTTATTATTAATTATTTTGGTTCCAGACTACTACATAGTCTGGTAATAAGGGTTGTGGGTTATTTAGTAATTTATTTGTTGCTGTCACTACACCTTCAACAAAAGATTGTAAGAGTCGAGAAATGTTCTACTTAATCACATATTTAAACAATGATTATGTATGAAAGAGTGTGAGTGAAAAAGGGAGTATGAAAGAAACTAAATTTTAATAAATGTTTTCCTCATGAAATTAGGCATGCCGTCCAGAGAGCCAAATGAGCTGCATGCAGCCCATAATTGCACTAGAATATTCTATATTGTTTGAAGAATCAACCTCCTCTGCTTCAAAATGACACCAGTCAAATAACCATAACTCCTATAGAAGAGGATGGAAAAAGATTTGTAATAATGAATTTATTGCAATCAAGAGCTAACAAAGAGCTTTTTTTTTTTTTTTCTTTTAAGGTGCTGGAGGTACCCAGCGACTGACGAGAGCTGTTGGAAAATCCAAAGCAATGGAAATTATTCTTACAGGTGACAGAATTACAGCAGATGTAGCAGAAAAGGCTGGTAAGTATAAAGATTCCTGAAGAGGATTAAAAAATATTGTAACCTAGGAAAGGTTACTGAACAGAATAATCACATGAAGGTTGGTAACGAACGATAATATTTAGGACAAGAACAACACATATATGATTCTCCAAAAAATTACAATAATAAAATGCAATAATCAAAGCAATCTATTAAATCAAAGGAATGAATTTGTTTTAAAATGTCAACATAAAACAAATTTACACTTCTATAATACAGATTCTCTAACTCTTCAAATGTCAAATGTATAACTAATTCTAATTTCTATATTTCCATTTTCACACCATATTAATTATATCTTATAACTGTCCTCTTATAACTGTTCTAAGAAATCTTTGCTTTTATCACATACACCTCTTTATATATGTTTTTAAAGTTTTTTTAGGTTTTTTAAAATATAACTGGTATGGTTTTTTGTTTTTTTTAACATGATTTAACTTATTTTTAAATTTAAAAATGTATAATTTATTTTATCTTATTATATTTTTATTTTTAAATATATTTTTATTCTTTAATATAAAATTTTTTAAAAATATATCCTTACTTAAATTTAATATAAATTCTCTAAATATGATTTATTTTTAATCTTTTAAATATATCTTAATTTTATGTTTTTTTTTTTTAACTTATATATATATATATAGTTTTTTTTAGAAAACTCCCTTTTCGGCCCTCTTTTAGTTTAATATATAAGCAAATTTTCTTAAATTCAACCAACAAGGATTGTTTTAAATTTTTATAGTGCAAAATATATCCTTACTTAAATTTAATATAAATTCTCTAAATATGATTTATTTTTAATCTTTTAAATATATCTTAATTTTATGTTTTTTTTTTAACTTATATATATATATATATATATATATATATATATATATATATAGTTTTTTTTAGAAAACTCCCTTTTCGGCCCTCTTTTAGTTTAATATATAAGCAAATTTTCTTAAATTCAACCAACAAGGATTGTTTTAAATTTTTATTGTAGCTTCCAATTTTTGAATAAATTATTGTATGTTAGTACTTCATATGTCCATTCCATGAAGTCATTCCTTGCAGATTGACCGCATTCTCGATTGGATTTAATACAGGAGAGTTTTCAGGCCAGTCTATATTACTTTGATTTGATTACTGGTAAGGTTTGCCAGTGTGTTCGTGCACCATTTCAATTTTTTGTACGCTTCCCTGGAGTGACGTCCATCACAGACAATGGCAGTAGGACAACTAATCGACAATAAAGATAATAGTGTTTGAGCATGATAAAAATCTGATGCAATCATGGATGATGCAATATTTTTCAAGACCAAATGAATTTCATTAAACACCCCGAAAATAGATTCATATTACTGCACGCTACTGCAATCGACATAATCTGAGGAAAAAATAGAAATCCATTACACCCTGTCATTGTGGTGAAAGAAGGAAAACTAAAAGCAGTTGTTTCAGTTAATTTGCACAAGAGTGTGTGTGTGTGTGTGTGTGTGTGTGTGTGTGTGTGTGTGTATAAGTCTACAAAAGCCAGTTGTAATTGTCAAAAATAATTCTTAATAAAATTAATGAGTTACTTTGCATTTTTATTTATAATCTAGAAAAGTGCACAGTAGAGACACACAGTTCTACTTGCTACTTACAATTTCCCCCCCTAATTTCTTGCAGGTTTGGTGAGTAAAGTAATCCCAAATGAGGAATTAATGAATGCTACAATAAAGACAGCAGAAAAGATAGCCAGTCAATCAAAACTGACAACTGCCATATGTAAAGAAGCAGTTAATGCAGGTAAATATATATCATTGTTTTTAAAAAAAATGCGCTTAAGTTTTAGTAGTTGTAAAATCAACTGTATAGATTTTGAGAAATATGACTGCATTAATTTTTAGTGGTGTGGGACTTTTGGGTTAAAATGAACAATTGATTTACCCACTTCAAAAACATTAATGCAGGCTGATAATGATGAGGAAACACACGGGTAATCTTAAAACAAGATAAGAAATTTATTAACAAATTTACATGCTAGAAGTTGTCTAGCTCATTTCAGTAAAAATAAATCAGAAATTTTTAAAGTCTGCAGTTTTAATGAATTGTATGAACATTTCCTCTTCATGACAACAAATTAAATGATCTGATACAAAATAATATTAAAACAAAGCGAAGAGAATTGTTCAGGGAAGGGATATGCAATTGCATACATTCAAAAGTAGACAGAGATAGTTTGAAATACTTAGAGCTTTCTTGGATTGTTGAAATAAAGTTCTTTGAATTGCCAAGTGCTTGGTTAAGCCAATAATTGGCAAGAAATTTGACACTGGCAAAAATTTCAAGCTGGACCCATGATGAAACCTTTCACATGACTTCAGGCACTCTTCTTTTATTAATTTAATTTTTCTTTATTTTATATCAAAAAGGATTTCGCATATGCTCGCTATTTTCTTTTCTTTTTCTACGTTCAATGGCTAATTTCTGTGAAGTTAAGAATTTTCATTGATCCAAAGAAAATTCTACATAGGCTCACAAATTTCTTTCCATCTTTTTTCTCGGCTTGCCTGAATTTGAAAGTAGTGGGCAAAGAGTTATTTCGTACTCAGCACAGATTTATGCAGGAACTGTAGCACAACATGAAATGTATATATAATTATGTTTTAATTCTGAAATTACCCTGTAAGCAAGATCTAGAATATATTAACTGCATACCCTGCAGAGGGGTAAGACCCCTATCCAACCAAAATAGGCACCAAGTAAAGTTAAGTTTATAGACTCAAATATAAATTTACTTATCCCTGAGCGAAGTAAATGCTTTAAGATTTGAGTATATATTTTTTTAAACAGACTTGCTGATGATTAATGTCATAAAATCCACAAATCTAATCCATCCAAAAAATCAAACTTCCTGTCTGTCATTTATGGTTGTCTTTTGGGCCCAAAGAAAACTTTGTCTTGCAATTCATCAGTGAATGCTAGGGTGATTTTTTTTTTTTTTTTTTTTTTTTTTTTTTTTTTTTTTTCATGCCAGGCTTCATCGAACTTTACAGAAGTTGGTTGGACAATTGCATGCCAATGCAAACAACAGCACATTCCTCTAGATCCTATGGTCCAATCTTGCAACAGTAGAGCTTAGTTTTGATTGTGACTTTGTTCCATTTCTTTAGTTGGTCTTGATGTCTTCTGCCACATATAAGCTCTCTGGCATTTGGGTATGCGACATTGCTACATGCAGATGATGTGGCCAGTTCATTAGACTTGTGCCTTGATCAACATTAATTCAAAGCTAAAATTTTGGTCCCAAATTTCAAGATTGGTGATGCGAAATGTATAACATGATTCCAAGTATGGCGCAAAAAACCCACATGTGAAACTTCTCCAATTTCTTGATGTGTCCGTGGTACATGTTCTACATTTCACATCTGTAGAGGAGAGAAGGGAGTACTGTTGCACTGTGCATTTTTAATTATGTTGACAGGCGTGTCTGATGCTGGTCTAGCACTTTGTTACAGAGCCTTTCCCAATGCTTGGCTTGCTCTGCTGATTTGAGTGTCAATTTCTGCCCACCATAATGAGTGATCAAATACTTAATTTATCGCAAGTTATGCTCTATACTCTTTGTGCCATTGCTCTGGTTTAATTTATTTTCTCTCTTTTCTTTCATTTAATTTTCCTAACAGCATTTGAAATGACTTTAGCTCAAGGTTGCCATTTTGAAAAACGATTATTTCATTCCACATTTGGAACTGTAAGTAAATTGCTGCTTCTAACCATTTCCTTCTTGAAAATTTGTTAAAATCTTCAACATAACCCATCCAGAATTGCATTGCATAACCTATATTGTAAATAAGTAATTTTCTTAAATTAATTTTTAAGTAAATATTTTCCAATTTCTTCATGTAATATTTCATAAAATAACTTAAATCTTATGCAGATAAATTAAGAACCTTATTATTTGAATTTTTCTCATATCAAAAAGCTGGATGTTGTGATGAAAGTTATTGAAAATATTTCACAATTTGACAGTTTGTGAAATTCATTTTACAGTTCACTTATTATCATTGTTCCTTTTCATCTTGTTTTTTTTTTCTTGCAGAATGACCGTAAGGAAGGAATGACAGCTTTTGTGGAAAAGAGACCAGCCAAATTCACTGACAGTTAACTGAAGCCATTTTCTTTTTAAATAGTCCCTACTGAGTGGGTTTTGTTGCAAGCCATTATACAAGAATAGCTTCCAGTATCCAATGGAAAGGAATTATAAATAAATGAATGATGTCTTTATTGGCAATAAATTGTGATTTTTCTAGCAACTGTTTTTATTTTACCCTTTATATTATTACTAGTACCATAACTGTTCCAGATCAACCACATCATTTGAGGACTATCAGCAGCTGCAACAACTAAAATGGTTAGTACATATTTCTTGAAGAAAGATAATGACATAATCAAGATTTTGACATTATACTACTTCAAATAAAAGGTTAGAAAGAAAATCTCCATCAGTACTAGAAAGAGCAATAACGGCTATTGGACCTTGAAAAATTGTTTTAAGAGAAAAAATTTGTAAATTTCAATTGACACCAGCACTGGCTGCTCAGTCAATGAATTCCAAATGTTTCCTTATAAGGAAACAGTTAAGATTATTATTACCATAAAAATGATAGCAATATGTAAGTAATTTTGAAATTGCATATACAAAAAGCAATTATATTTAGAGTGAGGTCTCTGTATACAAATATAATCCCTTTTAGAGTAAACAATACTGTCCATTATGTGAGTAATTGAAATATGTATAAATAGAACACTCCACCTAAATTTGAAAAAAAATACATATTTAAAAAAGAAAAATATGAAAACTCTCTCTCTCATGTGTATGTATGTATGTGTGTGTGTGTATATATATATATATATATATATATATATATTTATATATAAAAGCAAGAAAATGTGACAATGTAGTATCACTTCTACTGGGAGCATTAGGTCAAAGGTCATCAAACAACTGCTTAACCTTTTACATAAATTATCAATTTACTTGTATCTATTACCAGCAATTTTTTGCTTTTCTTCAAAAACAAAATAACCAGCAATCTCCATTATAATATACATTAAATGAAAACTGCAACTGAAAATATAATTCGTTGAAATGAAAATTATAATAAATATGTTGTAAATTGTAGGTGAAACCCACCAATACAATAATAATAGAGAATAGTTTTATTCATAAAAAATAACCACAATATATTTCTATGAATAGAAAGATATTACATTAGCTAAACTCATAATTACAGGTGTGTGTGCATGCATGCATAAATTTTTATATATCATGAACAGTTTTGGAGGAAAGATGTATGACAAAATGAAAAAAAGTTTTTGTTTGGCGTGTTAACAAACCTAGTCCTAAGGGATGAAACGCATCACATGAAAACTTACCTTAGATGGGGGTGAGCAAGCACTCCAAAGAAAACAAAGAGGCATCTGCCTCCAATGACAACTGAGCTACAACTGGACCAGGAGAGTAGTGTGAGGGAGCAAAAGAAACAAGTTGCCAACTAGGAATTCCAAGTACATTAAAAATTTAGTGGTAACAACACACCATATGACTAACACAGGGTTAATCCGCACCAAAAAAAAAAGGAAAGTTTCCATCTTTTCAATAAACTTTCTACACAATTTACTATGTGTGGCTGTTACATTAGCTGCCTGAACACATTTGAATTCCTTTGTTTTTTTGTATCATGTAGATTGATGATTTTATCGTTCTGTAATCTGTACAAAGTTTGTTAACACTTGTATCATTTTCTTGCCCCAAAACTATTTCCTTCTTAATTCCAATGGTAAATGATTTTCTCACTTCTGTCATTCCATTTTTATATATCTTTAGTTAAAAATAAAATTTGAAAAGTATTTTCAATATAAAACCTAAAAATTTTGTCTGGTAAATTCACAGAATGAGTGCTATATGGAGACTGAGTTGGCATTGACGACATTTCCACCCACTTGTATACAAGCATAACCCACTCACGGTTTGTACAAATTTCAGCTTGTTAGACAAATTTATTTTTCAGAAAAAAACCCAACATATTATTCAATTTGTCCATTTAGCAAGCCATTTCTATACAAGCACTCGACTGTACAATTATGTAAGCATGCATAAGATGGTATTACATTTTTCCTAAAACCGGATCATCTTCTGATTCATGCTACACTAATTTCCACCCCTGCCTGGATGTGAGCATCTTTGAACACCCAAAACTGAACTAAGATTTCGTCAACTATACAAGGTTCCACATATAGCTTCTGTTTTTATTCACACACTCAAAGACGAGCAATACAATCCAGAAATTGTACCCAATAGCACCCTCTCCAAAATAAAATCCAGAGATTAAGGAACGAGCCTCGCGAAATGGCGCGGCTCTTGCAGCGTGTCTCACTGGTGACGGTTCGAGGTAATGCTTTCTCCATCATAGCGGTTGGCAGACGATAGAAAAAATTGTTTATAGTTACGTTGTTCTGGAATTGTCATCATTGGTCGACTGAACTTGCTTTGTTTCAATGACTTTTGTTTTGTTATTATTAATTACTTTATACCCATTATTATTAAAAAAAAAAAAAAAAAAATCGGCTTCCAAAATCCAGAGCCAATTTGAACCTAAGAAAGGACAAAAGCCCATCAAAGGGACATTTTCAGAGTTAGACAGCATCTTGGCTGGTGTTCACAAACTTTGTCAGAAAGCGACCTCCCATTTCCAAGAGACAGCTCACCAAAGTCCATCACCCTAATAAGTCACAACTCATCCTCCATCTCCTTCCGTATTCCTCAGCCGACACCTTTTACAAATCCACTTATCTCTTTTTTTTCAACAAGAGACATTTACACTGGTTTATTATTTGTTGTATTTTACGTTAATACAATTGTTTATTTCTTTAAACCTTCTTTGTTATGATAAGCATATAGTAGTGAAACAATGGCGACACAAAAAGACATGCTTGAGGTAATCAGTTAAGAAGCATGATGCTTTTCAAGGTTATTCTTCACCTTTTGTATATCAAAATTATAGATAATCAATTTTATAATCTCACTGCCTATAGATTTTCGAGATTCAATCAAAAGGACTATTTTGAGAATTTAAAAACAACTTCAAAAATTCAAATCCAGAGCTAGTCTGTTGCATTTACTAATGTCCTCTGGAAAGGTAAAACTCCAACCCTTGTTCCCCTCCACTATGAGTTAAATATTAGAATAGACTGAGCTCTCTAGATTTAAGCAACAACCAATCTAAAGAAGAAAAAAGCTTTGAATTCCCAACTGTGGAAAAGGCAATGATTCACCAATTCAAGAATGTATGGTAATTCACAGATAATAAATAAAAGGAATTTATTTGTCTATGGGACATGTCACTTGGGGAGATGAGAAGTTACAAGAAAAGAAATCACTTCATTTTATGCCAATGTGCTAGGTCAGTGTGCTTAACCCTGACCACCCTGACCTGGGTGGGGAGCCTGATTTTCTATTTAGTATATTGTTTTTATAGCTCCAGGGCTATGGTATTACTGGACGTGTTTCATTTAATCCAATTGTCCCTATCAAATCGTAAAATGAAGGTCGTTTTGATCAGCTTGCTTCCAGATTCATTCACATGAACATGGGTGTCTACCAAGGCTCTATCCTGTGTTCTATGCTGTTTCTAATCTTCATCAATGATCTCCCTGATGTCATCAGCTCCCAAGTAGGCATTTATGCTGATGACACTACCATTTACTCCTGTCTCAATAGCATGTCCATCAGAGCTGACGAAGTTAACTGGGCCACTACTCTTGAAAAAGACCTCTAATCAGTGGTTAACTGAGGCTTGTAAATTTTAATGCCTCCAAAATGAAACTGCTTTCATTTAACCTCCACAGAGAAACTTTCCTGCCCACCATCACCATGGCTAATGTTAGATTCATGGAGAGCAACACACTGCATCTTCTTCGCCTCACTTTTTCATCTGACTTGGAGTGGAATGACTACATCAAATCAATAACTGCATCTACTGCAAGGAAAGTTGGGTCACTGTGTTGTGCCAGAAAGATTTTTTTTTTTTTGTTAGAGTCCATCTTGCACATTTACAAATCTACCATTCGTCCATGCATTGAATGCTGTTGCTATATCTGATCAGGTGCTCCTGCTACTCATCTTGAGGTTCTTGACAAGATCCAAAGAAGAATCTGCAATATAATCAATCCTGACTTGGCATCTCAACTTCAGTCACTTTCTCGCCATTGTGATGTGGCTTTCCTCTTTCTTTTCAACTGTTCTGATGAGCTTTTTTCCCCTGGTGCCTAAGAATACGTGAGTTTAAGCATGCTACTAGATTGGCACCTAAGTCCCACCATTTTACTGTTGAATTAGTTAAATGTTAACCACCACTTCTATTCCAACAGTTTCTTTTCTCGCACTTCCTACCTGTGGAACTCTCTTCTGTTTCCTTGCTTCCCTGATAACTAAAATCTTCAAAAATTTAAATGCAACATCAATCACCATCTTCTATCTTCTTGAACTCCGTTCAACTTTTATCTTTTCTTTGGTCCCCCACTACACCCAGTCTTTCCTCTCACCCCCACTTTCTGTAACCCCCTGCATACTCGTGGTATTCCCTCCTTGCTTGGGGGTGAAGTGATTTTAAAAAAATGAAAAAAATAATTAACAAGAAAGAAATGTTATGTGTAACCTCATGACAACAGTGAACAATTGGTTGTAGGATTGCATACAGAAGAGTGATTTTAAAATTTTTGTCTAATATTTTTTTGACAATAATATTTTTGATGATAACCATTTTCTTTTGCCTTTTTTTTTTAAAAGTACAAGAATCTGATTAACAGGATTATTATTTAAAGTTTTGATATCAGTTGGGTAAATTTATTTTGTACATATTAGAAAAACAGCAATATTATACACACTTTTCTCAACAAAAGATTGTACGAGAGGTACTAAAAAGTTCTCAGCCTGACTAAAAAGCCCTTCTAAAAAAAATTAATGTTGGTCATTTGTTCAGGTTTTAGGAAGTGAATTGGGCCCAAAATTTTACAGCATATTCTCATAATTAAAAATTCAGAATTTAAGATACGACTGTTCACTTAGATCTTTAATATTCCAAACAAAAGAATAACAAGTTCTTTGCTCACTTGAAGATGTACTTTGGCAATGTTTCTTTTTTCTTAAATATACTGTATTTTTAAGTGTATAAGACATTCTTTTTACTCCTAATGAAAGATTCTGCTTGCATCCTGTACACCAAAGATATAAATAATTAAACACAACTAGCTGTTATACTCAACCATTTAGCAAGTCAATTTCAACTTCTGAGTGTTTCCAGTAACAAAAACTTTAAGACTTTAGTGAAGGAAGAATGACATAACTGGATGCAGCAGGAAGATTTTGCTAGGATTCCTACTGAACGAAGGAAAAAAACTGATGCTTACTCAATTGTGTATTTCGGTGAATAATTTGTATGGAAAACAAGTGATATAGGGATTAAGTCATTTAAGAAATGTGGTATCAGTAGCACAATGAATGGGATCCAGAATGACATTCTCTTTGATCATAATATTGGATCCAATGATAAAATGTCTGAATGGGGATTAAAATATGTCATGTTAGAGTGACCAGATAATGGATGAGTTATGGAAGAAACAATTTCACAAATATTTCCCCCATTATGGGCATTATTATATCCATAATAACAATATCTTATTTCACGGTCAGAACAGAGTAGTAGAAAGAAAAGGAATGGCAAACAGGCTTTATTCTCAGAGATCATTTAATGCCATTAAGTCATACACAAAATTTTATACACATATTTACATTTGCTCCACACAGAAAAACTATAACACATGTCTACACCACAAGCAGTGTGAAAAGATGACAAAAAAGATAGCCTCTTACTTGTAATAAACCCAACAGGAATTGGAGCTACCGGATGATTTTTTGTGTTTCTGGAGAAACTATGTTTAGGATTCCAGATACAAGTGTGCCAGATTTATCTGCTATGTTACTAGTGAGAACATTTTCCTCTCAAACAGGAAACAGCGAATCATTGTTTTTTGCCAATATGAGGATTGCGAGCCAGAGATAGTTTCTATATTTGATAAAGATATATTCCCAAAGGAAAACACCATGTGCTTGTAAGCTGTCCACATGTCAGATAGCTGGCCTGAGCAGAGGGGCCCAAACCCATGCTATAAAAGAAAATGCTCAGTTTGACTCCTGAAAGCTGACTGACAGACTGAACACTTTCATCACTCTATGAAGTGACGTCACTAAGTGGCTGTCACATGACTTCAAGACCAAAGAGAGATAATCACTTTTTGTATTCCTACAGTCTTATTCTATTGGTGAAAGCAATTATGATATTGCTGGTTTTGAATCAAACTTGATAACAGTAAACCTATTGTTTTTTTTATTTTGACATTTTGATATCTTTTGTATTTAGAAAAATAAAGTATCAGACTGAATTTTGGTTCAAGGAAATTCTTTCAAATGCCATTGTAGCTTTTTTTCAAAAACTGTGTATTCAAAATAAGAGTGCATCTTATATTCTGAAAAATATGTTACATTACCAAATTAGAGGTGCATATGGCAGAAAATAAAGTAGTTTTTAATATTGCTAAATTAAGTCAGCAATATTGTCATTGTTTTCCTTAACACCTTCAAAAATTTAGAGTATTGCACTAATTAAAAATAATGAATTGAAAAATTTTAAAAATAATGTTTAAAAAATCTTATAAAGAAATCATTAAAGCAGCATATATTTTTTTTACCCCAAGTAAGGCAATAAAGCCACTAGTATACAAGGGGTTACCAAGTGCTAAAGAATATGAGAAAAATTACTATTAAGGAAAGAGGACAATAAAAGAACAAGGAATTAAGAAGACAGAAGATAACAACTGACAATGTATTTAGATTTCTGAAGATCAAAGTTCACTGGGAAGCAAGAAGTCGGAAGAGAGTTCCACATATAAGAAGTGTAATAGAAGAAACTGATAGCATAGAACAGTTACATCTAGCCATTTCAAATGTAAAATAATGGGACTTTGCCACCAATCTAGTACTGCACTTAAATTTATAAAGTCTAGGTACCATAGTTCATCAGAACAATAACCTGAAAGTATTTATAGAAAAGGCACAAGAAAGCTACATTATGGCAATGGGAAAGGGATTGAAGCTGAGATGTCAGGTCAGAACCAATAATATTGCATATTCTTCTTTGGATTTCATCAAGAATCTATAAATATATAGCAGGATCACCAGACCAGATGTAGCAGCAATATTCAAAGCAAAGACGAATGGTAGACTTTTAGATGAAGAAAGAAAGAGACAATGTACATTATAGAGACATGAGTAGAAGGTTCCTGTTTCATTTAATAAGTTAAGGAAACAAGAAGAAATAAAACAAAATGAAAGTTATATAAGGAATTAAATGTGTTAGTGTAAGATTAATTTAAATAAAATTAACATCTACACATTTATTGGATGTGTTTGTAGCATAGCAGTTATACGTATGGAAAGAGGGATTGTTATGCTGAGTTTAAATTCCAAGGTATGGATCCATCTCTTTTCCCACCAACTATGGCTTAATAGCAGAGTAGACAGAGTCCTCTAGCCTTGATTGGTAACCATTCCAAGAGAATGACAACTCAACTGGTTGAACATG
The DNA here is from genome assembly GCA_964036315.1 of Acanthosepion esculentum. Taxonomy (NCBI): domain Eukaryota; kingdom Metazoa; phylum Mollusca; class Cephalopoda; order Sepiida; family Sepiidae; genus Acanthosepion; species Acanthosepion esculentum. The sequence goes on along the minus strand of OZ038492.1, from coordinate 34,113,239 downwards.
GGGCTAGCAATCTCCACCGACTTGCTATAGAAACCACAGCAGCAATGCCTTGCGGGGTGAAACTGTAGCCCTCTACTTTATGGACGTTAATAGGTTGCATGTTTGTGCATATTTGAAGTTCAATATGTAAACACAGAAGATAGAAGCATACAAAACTTGAGTCCCTACTATGAACGTTTATTATTTTCATGGCGACTGTGGTGAAACAAAGTTCTCAATGTCTCTTCGGTATGCCTGTTTACGTTTTTAGTTCAGAAGTAAGTTAGGATAATGGTTAAAATAGTCAAGCTCAAGTCAGCTTTGTACTGAGTTGGAATGACTAATTCACTTACTTTATGCGTAGGGCTGCCAAAAACATCCAAATGCTGTTGTTGGAAAGTGAAAAAAGAAAAATTCTGGCCTCTCTAGAAGTGGGTCATGAAATCAAGCATGTGGTGAGAAAAGCTTTCCAGTTTCTTTATAACTTGCATCATGGGGAAAATGAATTTCTTTTCCTTTTTTTATTCTCTATTATTATTTTATTTATTGATTTAATTTCATTTTTCCACAACTTCATAAAGGGAGTCTACAGGACTTACATACATACATACATACATACATACATACATATATATTTATTAATTAAAATTTAGAAATAAGATAATCTATATTTTGCTTGTTTGTATGTATAACAGCTTTTTGCAAAGGCAAGGTGGGAAATTTGCATAAGTGTGTGAATACAACAGGTTTTGTGATAGCTGAACATTTGATATAAAAAAAAACAGCAATATGCCCAATCTAGCCAAGATATTTTCAGCACTGAGCAAGGCTAATTCCTAATTTCATTTGAAAGTGTTGAAGCCTGTTTACATTAAGTTCTACCAGCCATTTCTCTATAAGCAGAAAGAGCAGTTGGTGGGCTTAAAGGTTAGCCTGAATTATGTTTTCTTTTATATTTGTTTTGGTCTTGGTTTTCATTTTTAGCTATTGCACACATTTTTGTCTTTGGTCTTATCTCTGTTGACAAGACGATTGATAAAGTGTCAGTGTATAATATGGTGAGAAAAAGTTTGTTTGTTGAAAAGGAGCAGTTGAAAGAAAAATGTTGGAATGTGTGATCGGTTGCAGAAACTTCTACCCAGGCATACTTGGGAACTGGGTTTAAATCCTGAGAATGAAAATTTGTTGCAAAGATTATAGCACCTCTCTACCAATAGGGATGTTGGAAATATTACTGAATAACTGATGCTTGAAACTCCATTGCAACAAGAAAACCTTGAGAGAAAAGGTGTGAAAGCAGGTATAAGGATCAAAGAAACTAACACTGTTTCCCTTAAAGTGATTTGCTTTACTGATTTCTTTAAACATACTTTTCTAACTATACCATTCATGATGTCATCAGCTTAACTAAGTTCTTTAATTTTTTTATGCATTTTTAAAATGTATATATATAGGATAATTAAATTTCAATGATTACTCTTAGTGTGTTCATATTTATTTAATGTGTTCAGACAGAATAAAAGTATGTAATAAAGAAATTGTTTTCAACACTGGATGACAATGACATGCATTTAAAATGCATATGGTTAGACAATACCAACTGTTAATTAGCCGTTCATCTGACATTTCCATGTTTTTTTTTTCTTTATTTTACACAGTTGCCCTGTGCAAAGTTTTGGGTAACTTTATTAATCTTGATGTCAATAAATGATGTTTTACTGTCCAGTCTGAAGCACTGAAAGCAATATCAGATAATTTTTTTTCTTGTATTGAGTAATTAAGTTAAATGAATATGTTGAAATCTCTGTGTTGCATTAAGTAAATGAAAAAATAAATAAATAAATGAAATAAAAAATGTAATTGCTATTTACAACCGAAGGTCTTCCTAAATAACAATAAAACCCTATATTTTATATAAGATGTTTTATTATTGAATTCTTTAAATTTATTTTTTGGTAAATTCTTTTTTTTATCTTAAAACTGTTTTAATAGGAAATATCAACAAAATATGATAAGAAGTGCGCGAATTGTATACTAATAAATTAAAAAAATAATAAGCAAACATTATTTTTTTTTTATCCTTATACATTATATTTTTTTAAAATAATTTATTATAACATTAAAATTAGTTTTGAATTGGAAAAACGTGGAAACATATCCCACGTGCTCAGTATCGTCTGCTAAAAATTCGACGACGCTTATGAGCATGCGCTGGCTTTGACCAGAATGACGATCATCAACAATATTTTCTTTTGTTAAAGATGCCATCAGATTTTAATATTTAAGGTAGTCAGTGCAGATAATTTTTAAGCGGGGTATTATATTATATGTAAATTGAATTTTGAGGCTTTTATGTCATATTTATCATTTTCATCTTTATAGTTTTTGTAAACATTTACTGCTGAATTTGTATTAGTGCGTAGTGCGACTATAATGGCGTCAACGGCATGTGAGTAAAGATTAGGTCAACTTTATTTTTTTTTTTTTTTTGCCTAACGCTGTTTTTGATTTTTTTCTAAAACATGTAAGTATTCCATTTTTTTTATTTTCATGTTATTTTAGCAAAATTTATTTTCTTATCCAAATGATATGTCTCAAAATACTCGCAATTAGAACACATTTTTTTTACTTAGCTTTTTTTTTTTGTTATTTAATTTATTTAACGAACGCCAACGAAACTTGATTTTTTTTATTTTTATTTATTTATTATTATATTTTTTGTAAAATTGAAATTGGAAAATGAACTTTTGATATATCGTTACATACCAGTCTAGGTATTTAACGTTAAGGAAATTTTCGCTTTCAGTCTATTTATTTACTTTTTGCAATCACTTAGCAAAGAGACAATTCAAAACGGTACTCATGTCCGGATCGGGGCCAAGAATTAAATAAAAAATAAATAAATAAAAAATATCTGATTAGTTATTGAAAATATAAAATTACGTCTTTTTTTTTGTGTGCAGTTTAACTTTTTATTAACCTTTTTAGTTCTAAAACTCCCCATTTCAGAGGAAGGGGAGGATTGATTTTTATTTGCATTGTCCTTTTTTTGTGTCCCGTTTAGGGAGAGAAAGGAGGAGGATTTGAACTACTACAGTGACAAAAATATTTCTAAAACAATTTTTTTATTGTATTGTAAGTAAAATTGTTTGATTTCAAGAATAACTTACTTAAACATTCATAGATAACAAATGAATGTCCACCTGAACGGCGCTCAACATAAATCTTTTTAAATGAAATGTTACATAGCTGTTGTTAAAAATAACTTTTATTATTTTTAATTTTATGTCAGGTAGCCTCAGGTGTCGTGTACATGGTAAATAATGTAAAATATGTAAGATCGTTTTTTTTTTTTTCATATTAACTTTTATTTTCAATAGTTTTTTTTAAATTATGAAATCTAAGTTTCTCGGCGTAAACGATAAAAGAAAAAAAAACTTGTTTTTTTTTTGTTTTTTTTTTGTACTTTCATTAGAAAAATTAAAAGTTTCAGCAGAAATATCAAAAACAGCATTTTTTTAAAACCCAATATCAATTGTAAAAAAAGCAACGAAAAAGTAATCTGAAATATTAAACTAGTTTTACAATCTTAAAAATATTTAATGTTTCAGATTAAATTGTATATTTATTTTAAATTTGTATATGCTTTTTTTATGCCTTTGCTTTTTGTTAATAAAAATATGATTACTCAGAGAAATAAAAATGTTGATTTCCTGACTGACTGCTCGTATTTATTTTCTTTTTCACCTTAAATAATGAAAACTGGTCACAAAGTTTGACAACTTTCTCTAATCGAAAAAAAAAACGTTACTTTGTTTTTTTAGTTACTGTTTGTTTTGTTTTTTTACCTACTCTCTCCTTATTTCACCAATTTGTAAAAAAATTAAAAAAATAGTTTTTTTGTTTTGATTTTTTTTACATAAACAATCAATTGAATACAAATTTAAGAAGAAAAAATAGAAATGCTTTATTTTTATTTATTTTAGTGCGAGGAAATTACATAATTTTTAAACCCTGAAAATTTTAAAAAGATTAAATTTTTTTCTTTTATTGCCAAAGTTTTAATCGATATGAAATAAATTTGTTCAGATTTTAATTTAAAAAAAGTGTTGATCTTGTTTAATGTTTAGAAACGTTTCAGTTTTGTTAACGAAGAGAAAAATGTTACAAAATTAATAGGGGTATTCAAATAAAATTTAATATGCCTTATTTTAGCACGCGTAAAGGATGATTTCAACATTTAATCATTATTCAGTAGAAATAACAATAGAATAATATTTTCAATTTAAGTTACTTTTTTCTTTCTTTTTTTTACTTATCAATGAAGAAGACGTTCCTTTTCCTTTTAGTGAAAAAAATTCTCATTATTCATTGACAACCACAAGAGATGCAAAAAAAATTTAAACAACTGAGCAAACTTGTAAAAAATGATTTTCTTTAATTACGATGTTTGCTCCGAAAGTAATGCATATTGTTTTTTTTGTTTTTTTTTTCTAAGTTGGCTCATGACTGCCGAGACTGAATTTTCCCGCCAATAACCCATAATTTCTGCTATCTTGTTACATATAGCTGTCTGGCAAATTGGTGCCTGACATAAAAGTCCATAGAGGTTATTTAATTTCTCCATGCAAAAAAAAAAAATTGCATTTATTGATATTCATCAACTTGTTGAATATGTATGTGAACACAGACATTGGGTATTGTGTTTCTGCAGTTATGACAATGATATAAGTCCCATCCTGAGCGGTCCTGCACATCTGTTAACCCACAATGGACGGCACCTGAAAAAATAGGGAAAATAGTGTTTTTCATAAGTAAAATTTTGTTCTATCCAAAGGCGTCAGTGTAGTTTCTGTGGAAATAAATAGGAAGCATTGCTTTTGAAGCGCCTTTATATAACTGTCCATAGAAAAATATATTTTCAAGGTAAATGGTGAGCGAGGAATACATTTAAACAAACATAATACATTAGAAAAAATATAATTATGCCCACACTTTGACATAAAATGAAAGTTTTCATCCTCTTGCAAGCAATGAAGTGGAATTGTTTGCCAACTGTCAGTTTAAAGCTATATTTTCACCTTTTCACTGTTAAAAATCATTTTTTAAAGGTATTTTAGCATTGTTACAGTTCATTTAAACTATTATTAAATTATTTTTTTTAATCAAATGATATTACTATATTATTTCTGAAAGATGTTTTATATAATTTTAAAACTTCAGTCTAAATAAATACAAAAGAGGACATAATGGATGCAATTGCTGACAGAAACAAAATTTACAACTTTTAAAAGCCTAATTCTTTATTGAAATCACAGATATTAACTATAAGTTTTCTAAGATAAATTTTAGACTATTTTCTTTTCAATAATAAAAAGAATAATTTTTAAGTTAATTTAAAATTATTTCAGTATGTTTTCTTTTAACTCAAGAACGGTACACGTATGGTGTGACAAATAGGGATGATGCACCTGAGTCCCTCAATCTCTTAAATGATAATAATAATAATAATTTAAAAAATCTAAGAAAAATATTTAAAATTAATTCATGCAGTGTCTTTTATTCAAATTAAAATAAATAAAAAAAACTATTAACAAAGACATCCATGCTAGATTCAACTCCAGAAGTACGATTCTGAGCTCAATGAATGTCATTCTGTGCAAATATTTTGAGTCTGGGCATTTTATATGTAATTGTTATAAATATCCTTTTTTTTTTTTTTTTTTAGTATTTAAAATTTGATCAAATCAGAATAAATATAATCTTCATTAAATATTGAAAAATACTTTAGATTTCATAAAAGAGAGAAATAAAATGTAAATCCTATATAACGTTTATTCAACAACTCAAAATAGATTTCTACTTTTTACCAATACCAGTTTTGTATGTATTTATTAATTCTAACTTGAAATATGTTGCTTCTTCTCGAACAAAAGCTTGATATATTCCAAATTAATCTATTTTTATCATTTTAGATGTTACAATATTTAAAGAAATACTTAAGTCTTAAGAAAGGCTGAAATTTTTACAGATGAAATTATGGTTTAAAATGCCAACAGGTAATAAAAGATAAAGATTGTATTTTAATTTTTAATAATGTTTAGACAAACCTGTAAGCACTTTTAAGATTTAAATTGAGATGGAGTACTTTTATTATGACATACATCTTGTAAATAGATCAATTTTATACTAAACTCACATTTATTGCTTTCTGAGTGTATTTGTTGAAAAGAATCCCAACTAATTTTGCATCATTAATTTGCTTATATCATGTACAAGTAATTTGGTCATAATGTTAATTGCTGATATTAAATTCTCTTATTTTAAAGAAAACTAATCAGCTACTTTTGCTGACACAAACTGTTTTCTAATTTTTGGATTAAGTGAACTTATTTCATTCTCATCTTATTCAAGATGACACTTGGTTTATATATCATAATTTGGTTTTGAATTGTTTAGGTTTTTTTGAACAGTGGAGTTTGTTGTAGCTGATGTGTTGATTTGGCATTGACAACATATGTTCTTAATATAATTAACATTGATAAAAATAGATTATAATAATAATAATACTTATTACAACTCGGTTGCATTTGACACTGTACACATATAACAGTCAACTTTTTTCTTTTTTATATAAATATTATTTAATTTCCTCTTTTTTTTTTCTCAGATTAGCTAACATTTCTCCTTAGTTTTAATCATCATGGAATATCCCATTGTGCCCAATGGTAATAACTGCAATAGCAACAGCTGTACTGGTAATTCTGGTGGTGGTCTCAATTCAGTTTATAAAGGGTCAGTACATTTATTTATCTTTTTCTTTTAATCTGTTAAACTTAGTTTTATGCACATATATCCATGCATGGTTTTTGCAAAAAGCTTATAAGTTTTATAAAAGTTCACAAATAGTGATTTTGACATATTTTATTCAAAAGGATGCTATATTTGTTTCCATTTAGACATTTTTAAAAGTTTCAGAATTGGATTTAAAATTTCTCTTTATTGTAAACAAATATGATTCAGAGATGTAAATATATTTATGGTTAATTTTAAGAAATTACTGTAGTAATTTATGACAGCTTTTATTTTAATACTTGAATATTTTCTATAAAAAAATCCCCCCAAAAAACAGGTTATGTTTTTATTAGAATTTAATTATTATAATACTGTTTTTTTTTTTGTTTGTTTGTTTGTTTTTGCTATGATATGGATGTGCAAGAAATGTAATGGATATCAGTGTGGAAAATGGAATTGTCAAGTCCAGTTCAAATTCCTGTCTAGTCTGTTGCATTTAATTTTGCACTTGCGGAATCCCTTCCCAACCACCAGCTACGGGTTAAATAATAGTGTAGACTAGGTTCTCTAGCCTTGGATGGCAACCAATCTAAGAGAAGGAAAACTCTCTTAATAATAAGTCTGATTGGTTCACTAATGTCAAATTGGCAGCTGATCTGAAAATTTATTTACAATCTGCATGTTAACTGAGACATGGAATGTCTTGTTAATTTAAACACCTCAAAAACGAAACTGTTCACTAGTAATCATCTGAGAGACTTCTTTCTGCCTTCCATCAGCATGGCTGATGCTAACCTCCAGGAGAGTGACTCATTGTGCATTCTTGGACTAATGTTCTCTACTGATATGAAGTGGAAAGATTATATTGAATCAGTTGTTAGGACAGTTGGTGCTGGACAATTTTACTCTACAGAATCTATTTTACATATAAGTCTATCATTCATCCACACTTTGAATATTGCTGCCACATATGGTCTGGTGCTCCTGCTATATATTTAGAGGTCCTTAATAAAACCCAAGGAAGAATCTGCAATGCTAATTGTCTTAACCTGACATCTTGGCTTCAGTCAGTTTCCCACCACCATGATATAGCTTCCCTGTGCCTTTTCTATAAATAATTTCATGTTAATTGTTCTGATGAATTCTCCTGTATGGTCTTCTTGTTATCAAGTTGCTACACCACACCCATCCAGTGATGCACACTGGGCTTTGCCTGGGGTTTTATTGTTTCAAGGTCATTAAGTGTGCATGGATCTTCAAGATGATGTTCCATAGTTTGTGATTGCCCACATTGGCAGTTGAGATCAGCATCAGTGACATATTTCCATTTCTGAAGATTGGCACTACAGTGACCAACAGTTGTTCAGAGGCAATTTAGACAGGACCAGAAGGGCCAGGCATCACTGGAGCCAGTGGGGAAGGATTCTGAAGGGCTGAGAGAGAGCCTGTGTTCCATGCTGTTAATGTGGCTTCACCACAGGGACAGATGCTGACTTGGAGCTATATTTGTTCAGCAGTTTGGCCAAGTGTAAAAAGCTGTGTCTCTGTCATTGGTTCAGTCATAGAATGGATAATGAGGGTCAATTTCCTGCTTCAACTTCTTGAATTGGGAGTGGACTTTCTTTGTGTAAGGGAGAGCAGTGTCACAAAGCAAGTAGAGTTCATCAACTTTGGTTGGCTTGAGACACCCAGTGATTAACCTGCAAGAGGTGTTTAAGGTAGTGTCTATTTTCTTTGCATGTGATGATCTGCTCCACACTGGTGAGGCATATTCTGCTGTAGAGTATCAAAGGTTTAGGGCATGGGCATCCCATTTGGTGTTAGCCAACTTCTTGATTAGACCTTGGCTTTAGTCTTTGCAATGTGATCCTTGTATGTGAGGGACCAGTTCAGAGTGACCACAAGGTAGATAGATTCTCTATGATACCTAGACTTCATGAATTTAAGTGCAGTACTAGATTAGCAACAAGGTGTTATCATTTTACAGTTGAAATGGCAAGGTGTAGCCATAAGTTCTATGATAACAGTTTCTTCTCTCAAACTTATTGCTTGTGGAACTCTCTTCCAGCTTCTTGCATTGCAGTTGTTTGATCTTCAAAAATTTAAACGCAATGTCAATCATTATCTACTGTCTTCTTGATTCTTGTTCTTTTATTGTTCTCACTCCTTAATGTTTTTCTTTTTCTTATATTCTTTGACACTCAGTAACCCCTTGTGTCTTAATGACTTTATTGCCTTGTTTGATTAATGATTAAAAAAAAAAATCTAAACCATAGAGAAAGCAATGGGAAACCATTCCACTATCTTAATAAATCATGGCAATTTCAGTTAAGAAAGGAATTGTTTTTTTTTTGTTTTTTTTTTTTTAGCATTATGCTAGTAAAAATGCTTCTATTATTATATCTCTCATCTGTGAGTTTGTGTCATCATTTACTAATCTTCTGAGATGATGGCTTTAGTAATCTTCTTTATTTATTTCATTTACTGCTTTTTTTAATATCCTTTTCATTTTACTTTGTTTCATAATTTATTTCCTTGTTTGTGGTATATAGGAAATCAGTTAGTCAGAAGTTGATGGAATTGTATCAAGAAGAGCTTCAAAGGCAGCCTGAAGATGAAGTAAGCACTTTATCTCTTTGTTGATAATCAGATATTTTTAAATCAGTAGAATGTATAATTTAAAAAAAAAACACACACACACTAATAACCAGTTTTAAATTTGGCAAATAACCAAATTGTGTGTTTTTTTTTTTCATGTTTATTTAGAATAGATAAAAAATAATGTGTGTAAATTTTTAGTGTATCATGAAATATCTCTTTTGAAATCTATTAGTTGAAGTGATTTATAGTTAGGTAGGCAATTACTTTAAGATACGCATTGCTTCCACTCACATAAGCCACAAAAAACACTGAGATATAGCATCCAAGCACTTCAAAATGAAAGGGTGAATTCAGTAATAATCCAAATTGATATCAATAAATCTTGATCAAAACAAAGAGGAATCAAATGATGTGATACCTTCATCAGCAGAAACCTGAGAATACATAGAAGGGAAAAGATGTCCCTATGGGACAAAAATCCTGAGAAGAAAAAATTGATACAAGAAAGAAACAAATAGAAGAGGGGAAAAAATGGAAGGAAAAATACTAAACCATTAACAAAGGAAATAGAAAGAAACTTGTTTACCCTGAGAACTCAACATCTCCATAAAATTGGAAACGAAATTAATGAAGCCAAGCAACATAGGCAATGTATTAAAATGTAGAGAAAAGTGAAAAAAAATTACAATAGTATACAATCAAAACCACCACAGAAGAAATCTCCTGGTCTCAAAAACACTTTGAGTCACATTTCAACCCTGACCACACTAAAGATTCCCACAGAAAAAGAACATCTACCAATATACATCCAATCCTTACAAAGCCTGTCTCCAAACATAAACAATAATGAACATACTGATACAGAAATTAAGAAAGCTATTAAAAAATTAGGAATAATAAGACATCACATTGATGCTGAACTTTTGAAAATAGCTTACTTTCTCCCTGAATTTACTGTCCTTGGTAAGACGATAAACTACGTCCAGCAGCAAGGCCTCTGATCAGGTGGTTTTGAGGAGTGTGGAACCACCTCTTAATTGCTAGTGTTCCCAGCTCCACTCTAACCCGGGGTGGTAGCACCTGTTAGGGTCCCAGCTATGGGCAAATAGTTAACCCCAAAACTGGGGCAAAAACACTATGGAAGTGTAAAAATAGGTTTTAATACCAGAAATACTTTGTAAAAAAAAATTATTACCAGCAATACATTTTTGAAGGAAAAATATTACCAGAAATAGATTTTTGACAAAACAAAATATTACCAGCAATAAAAAATTTTCGGTATTAAATAACCCATTGAGGTTGATATGCCATAAAACAAAACAAACCAAACCAAACCCTGTATTCAATAGCAAGTTTCTTCTATTTTATGAAAGAAGACTGGAATCAGAAATGCATCCCTCAAAAATGGGGTTAATCATGTGCTATGGAAACAGAAAGGTATCCCTCAAGACCCTCACACATACAGAGGTATCTCAATTGGATCCATCATGGTGAAAGTATCAATGAACATTATCTTAACTAGGCTCACATTGTTTTATGAAAATCACCTCCTCATGAACCACTTTGGTTTTCATTCTGGTAAGGGAAGCAATGATAATATATATGTCATCAAGCAACTCCAAGAAATTGCTTCTCTCTCTAATAAGAAATTGTATACCGGCTATGCTGACCTCATAGCAGCATATGACCACATCAATAGTGACTACTCTTTCCCATGTATGAGAAACCAGCTTCCAAGATCTGAATCCACTGAATGTATCAATCTAATGGAGGAACTTTATTGGTCCACAAAATCTTACATGTTTTACAAGGACCCCAATGTGGAAACATTTCAAATCACATAAGGTGTATGACAAGGAGGAAATGAGAATCCCAGTCTATTTAATCTTTTTCTAAGCTTTACTTGGCAAATTTACAAAGATAAATGCAAAGAGATGGGCACTGATCATTTAAGCATTCCATGCCACATCCCAAACAAATCTACCAATAGAAAACATTGATCTTGCCTTTCCTGTTGAGGCCAATGTACTGGTGATAGGTAGGGTTATGCTAATAACATAGGTATTCATTGTTGGGATTCAAATAATCTTGAACAAAAAAAATTGGCATCTTCTACCAAGTATTTCAAGAAATGGGACTCGGGATAAACCTTTCCAAAACAGAAACTATCATCTGGAATTGGAATGAAAGCAATGATGGCACCTATCCTAAATCCATTATAAAAATTCAGGATGTGGAATTAGTAAATACTAAACAATTGAGATACCTTGGTATATGGATCAGTTATAACAAATTTAATATAAGAGAAAAGGAAATTGGCTATAGATTAGGCTGTGCTAGAGGTAGGTTTGTTCAACATTGCAAATTGCTACAAAACCAAAGCATTAGCCTGCAAACTTAAGTCATGTTCTTAAATAGCCTAGTCAGATCGAAACATTCATATAGATGTCATGCGTGGCACCAAACCCATACAGAAATATGTAAACTGTTAGCAGTATACAACCAAATGGCTTTGAATGAATGGTTCTTGGTGATGACCATTTTTCTTTGAACATTGTGAATTGGCGCTACAGAATCACAAAGAAAGAACTGTACGAAATAATGGAAACCACATCACAAGACTACCAACAGCAGCAATAACTAAAATGGATAGCACATATAACTGAGAAAATAATGACATAAAGATGTTTACTTTCCGCATTACTTCAAATAGAAGGTTAGGAAAGAAACCCCCATCAATACTGGAAAGATCAATAACAGCTACTGCACTTGAGAAACCTATTTTCCTGAAAAATTGTTTGAATAGAAAGATTTTAGAAATTTCAACCGACATCACAACTGGCTGCTTGGTCAATGAATATCAAATGTTTCATTGTAGTGAAACAGCTAATATTACCATTACTACTGAAAAGAGAAAGTGACACAACAGAAAGCTATTTTTATTGTTTAAAAACTCTATTATCAAATTTTCACATAAAAAATTGATTATTTATTGATAAGAATTAAATGATAATTACATCCTAGAATTTTCTATCTGTGTATGTCAACATTTTAACATCTTGACATTTGACTTGCATATAAAACCAAGAAAGATAAAAAAAAAATCTTTTTTTTTTTTCTTTCTTTTCTTTGCCTGGCATGATCAGATAAAATACAAGAGCAAGTTTTATGATAATCTGTTTCAATTTCACAAGGTTAAATAATTTTGCTAGATCATATTGATAAAAACTTGTAAAATACAGTGCAATCTAAATTGCTCAAATATAGTAATAGTTTTGTTTCATTGTTATTGTTTATTGGTGTGTTCTTCTATTTACAGCCCCTTTGCTATGCAACTCACTTACTTGCAAAACTGGTGAAGAGAGACAGGCTTAATTGCTTGGTGCTGAATCTCTACCCTGCTAATGAGGGTTATTCCCTCATGTTGAAAGGGCGAAATGGAATGGAATCGGAAACGATAAAACTTCCTTATGAGGTAAGCATTGAGAAAAATTGCTTTGATGTTCTGCATTTGCTGATATAAAAGAAACACATTTTCCCAGAAAATAAAAAATAACTAAAAAGAAAAAAAGATATCTTCTATACATATTTGAAGCCTCCTGTAGGCTAATTTCATCATTAATTGTTGGTTATAATTTTATTTACTCAAATGACATTATTATTACCAGTTCTGTAAAAGGAATTATCATAACAAAGTACTGGGAATGTTTGTTGGTACCAGTTGTTCCATTATATCTAAACATACCTCCATGCTCTTATCATTAATCATCTGAAAATCAGTGCAGAATCAAACATAACTGATAGGAAATGCTGGTAATAGTAAAATATTAACAAGGGATACATGACATTAAGGCCACAGAAAAATGTTTCCATCATACGAAGCAGCTAAAAAGAATGACTAGGGAAGGCTGTCTGTGTTTACATCGTCAAATTCTGGCTTTATCTTCAGCTGTCTTGCTTTTTCATACACTGTAATGTTTTCTATTATAGCTGAAAGGGTTTTACCATGTTTTCTAATGTACTGATAGCTTTCTTTAAAGATTACATACTTAAATACACTCAAAATATTTTTCATGAATATACCCTGCTGAAATGGGAATATGTCTAATATGCCCATATGTCTTTTTGCTATCAAATATGGTAATTTTCAATTTTATTATTTAACTACTTGAATTTTGATTTCTTCTACTAAAATCATGTCTTAATTAAATTAAATTTTATACAAAGGTTACAAAATTAGCACAAACACAGTATTTAATAAAAAACAAAAACAGGTAAAAATTGTCAACAAAAATGCCCTTCAGTATGAATATTTGTCTATTATTTGCATCAGTCTCATCATAAAACAAATTCTTTTAGTTTTTCAATTGTTCATTATCAACATGTCAATATTTTTCTAAAATCTTGTTTGCAATTGTTTGCTTTCAATTCAACTTAGTAAACAGAAAACTAATTAAAAACTTTAAAAAAATAAAAAAGGGGGAGAAAGAGAGAAATATTGTAAAATGTGTGGAGAAATCTGTTATATGCAGAAATATATTTAAATTTAATTTTATATATTTATAACTTGAAAACATGAATAAAAAATATACAAACAATAAGATACAATCCTATATACATTTTGCTTTATAAGAATAAAATTTGAATATATTTGTTTTTTTAAGATTTAAATCAGTAAGATGGTAGTATTCAATATAATTTTTGTTTCCAGGAAAGTGAATTACTGGAATATATTGATGCCTCAGAAGTAAGTAATCTTTCTTGCATCTGAATAAATTTTGCATATTTAATCTTGCTCTTAAGAAAACCTGTTTGAAAATGGTTTTGCATTTATCATTTAATTTAATTACAAATGTTTTAATTATGTAAATATATCTGTTTTCCTATTGCATCATTGCTATTTTCCTGTCTCTTTTTTTTTGGTATACCCTTTTTTTTCTCTCTTTTTAAAATGTACTCTTATTTTGATTTTATAGTTGCCTCCAATACTGGTTGATATTCTGGAAAAAGCTCAAGTAAGTACTTGTAAAACTTATTTTGATACTGATAAAAAAACTTTGCTGTTTTTTTTTCTCTCTCTTGCACGCATTTTTCTTTTATATTTTTCTATGTGCCATTTACCTTTGTCACATAGACGATCATGGCTCTCCACGATTTCCTATCCCTTGTGGCCTTTAACCGTTTTTCTTCCTTTGCTATGGTTCCCTCCCTTTGTTCCTCCATCCATTCACACAAGCTCATCAGGTAAATAACTCACTGACTTTGCCTATCTCTCTTGCCCACAATATGCCCTGTGAGGGCTAAATTTCCCAAGTCCTCCTTCCTCATTGTGTCCAAGGAACTTCAGCTGTCTTTTCTTGATTCTGAGTATAAATGTTCTTTCTGTTGCTATTTCTTTAAAATGTCGAGCATTCACTGCCATATCAAAGGATGGATATCACATAGCAATCCAACACTCTTTTCTTTGTTTTTAACAAAATGATTTCATTTCTCAACATCTTGCTTAGCTTTTGGAATGCTTCTTTCACTAGTCCAATGCATGTTCGAATCACAATGTCATATTTTTCATTCTCTGTTAAAATGCTTCCTAGTTATTTAAGCTTTTGCACCTGCTTGATGTTGACATCTCTAATTTGTAAATGTTGGACATCTTGGCCTTTTCTCTTGCTGATGACCAGACTTTGTCTTCTTGCAGTTGATGGCGAGTCCTTTTTCTTCTACTGTCTTCTAACCTGTCTCTGAAGTCCTGTAGTTTTCTTTAAGAGTCAGCCATCAAGGCATTGTTATCTGCATATCTTATATTGTTAATATTACGCCAACCAATAATAAATGTGGAGAGAGGACACAGATTTGTCTTGCGCTCCTTTCTATATTTTGTGTATATACTCAATTCATTTTCTGTCTGTAAGTAGGTGATTTGCTCCCACTATAAGTTCTGGATTATTCTAACATCTTTTCCAAATGGATCAAGTTTTCCTAGCAGTTCAAATAAATCCTTGTGTCGTACCTTGTCTGATGTTCTTGTGTAATCTATAAAGCATAAGTACACATCCTTCTGCATTTGTATTACCGTCCCTGATATAATTCTGATCAGAAATATTGCATTTCTTGTTCCAGTGTCCCTGACAAAGCCACCCTGTCGTTGTCCTATTTTCGATCTAATTCTGCTTTGTGCTCTGTTCACCAGAATTTGCATTAAAATGATTGTCCAACAGAGCTCACATTCATTTGCTCCTGATACTTTGTTTATAAATATCAACAAAATATGAACATTTTTTAAATTTTTATAAATAACAGATGACATTTGGAAATCTGAATGTAAAAGAATATTTTGATGATTATGATCAAAATTTTCGAAAAGGTGCTTTTTTATGTATTTATAGATACAAACATATTACTGAGTAAAAGTCATGATGAAAAATCCCATATATTCTTTCCTGTTCTAATAGTGATTAAACTATCTTACACTTATCAATTGTAACACTTAAACCATTACAAGATTTAAAAAAAATTATATTAAGGTTCATCGCCTTAAATCAGTCAATATGAATGTTCTATTGATATTGAAATGCCCTGCTAAGTTTTCATATCTTGTTTCACATGGTTAACTTTTTAATGTTTACTAAAGCATTGGAAAGTCTAAAAGCTTTATTGTAAAAGTGGAAGTTCTCTTTGCAATACCATTTCACTATTGACTCACCTGAAAACTATTGTTTCTTGTCTAGTAGAAGATATATGTATTGACAAGCACTTAAATGATACTATTTATCTTGTAGGTGAACGTCTTCCACAGCGGTTGTGTCATAGTGGAAGTAAGAGATTATCGACGCTCCAGCAATGGGACCTACGACAGTGAATATATTATGTTGAAACCCACTATGCAAGTAAGTTCCTTTCATTCATATTTTTTTTGCGTTATTGTTATGTAATTGATGTATTATTTGCAGTCCTCTCATGGTTTTGATAATTGACTTACGAAATATCATCAGAATTTACACAAAAATGATATAGATGGAAGACATATTGTATCAATTTTAGGATTGTAATCAGTAGGATTATTAAATTCTGTTTTTATATTGTTTCATGTCTCTCTTGTTCAGTATTTGTAGACCACTATTCTTGTAGTGTTTAACTTTTGCTGCTATTTTTCTTTTCTGATAAATGAGTCAATATAGCCTTGTCAGTTGGAATAATCCAAGATTTATTTTTTATTATTAGCTCCATTAAACTTTACAATTTTACTGCATTTTTGCTTTGTATTCTGAAAAGTTCATTAATATAACAATAAAAGGTCATAAATACAATTTTAGAATGATTTCACTAATAAAAAGAGTACTTTAAATTAATGTAAATATTCTTCCTGTATGAAAATTTTCTTTTTACACCTGTTAAAATCTTTTATCTGTATTTGTCAAGATTCTATCAGAAGTTCATTTAAGTAGCTATTTAATATTAAATATGCATTAAAACCCTTTTTCTGCAGCTCAAACAAATCTGAATTTTTCCTTGTTGATCTTTCTATATTCAAATATTGTTATTCATGTTAACATTTGTTTTCATGCAAAATAATTTGTCCCCTTATAAATATCACTTGATTAAACATGTAATATATTTTCTCATGTAGAATTGCAAAAAGTTTTAGATAGACTTTACAACCAAATATACTATTACTCTAGCATCACTAAGATGTAACTTGTAAAATTATAATCATTTAGCCAATTGTTTTGACAGAATACTTAACACATAAACTTATTTTTAAATAATGTCTGTCAATCAATGTGCTATTGTCATATTATCTCTTGGGGATCTCTTGATTATTTAAAATGAGCTAAATAAGGTTTAAAAGATGAAACCTCATTGTAAACACGACTTATTGGATGGTATATAGTATATTCTTTTCTTTTTTCTTCTTCTTCAGTCTTTGTTATGTGATATAAATAGTTTGACAAATGATGGACATCGATGGACACAAGAAGATGTCTTCCAACTAGAGAGCCAGCTACTACTGGCCACTCAAGATCCACTTTGCCTTGACCCAAACCCTGCCATATTCTTTGCTATGAATCATCAGCAATACGAAAATAAGAAGTTCAATGATCCAGCACTTCGGCAGTAAGTATAAACCATAGTACAGCTCAAGACATACTTAAATCAAGAGATTTAAATATGATTCAGTTAAACTGATTAGAAATGTTAATCAACTTAAAAGAAATTTATGGTTAGGTCACAACTTTATATCGAGAACAATTTTGATTGTTTTTTTGTTTTTTTCCAGGTCGGTTAAGAAATACTCACAAGCTGCTGTGAATAGAAAACGGAAATTTGCTAAAGCACCTGCCCCTAAGGAATTGCGGCTTTTGGATTTTATTAGCCGGAAAAGGCTTCGTAAAGGAGCTGGTGCTATTAAACCAGTATGTATATACAATTTCTTTTGTTAATTTACAGCAAATTAAAAAATGAAAACAGAGTTTTGATTCATGCCATTAATTTTAATTTGTCTATTTATTTACATTTTTTTATTTATTTATTTTTTTAGATTCCAGATTCTCGGAATTACAAACCTCCAAACTTGTCTCCACCACAAAACATTGATGTAAGTATTGATTTCTAGTTGTTTCATCTTAATCTTAACTATGATTGATTCTATCTATGAGAATGAATAAGAACACATGATTTCCATTTATTAATCCTTTATTAACACCTTGAAGCCCAGTACTAATGTCTATTGGAACTTCTTATTTAATCCACATACACGGTTTTGATATTTTACACTTCCAGGTAGACAAGTATGCCTCTGAAAAACCAATGGAGAAAAAAACTGCAGACAATAATCTTGTAAGCTGATCCTCTTTAAACTTTGGCATGCATTTTTGTTTCTTTTTTCTCTTTTCTCCTAATTTTCTCATGCTCTCAGAAATGATGGCCTATTTTGTTAAGTTCTTACTATTATTTTAAGGATTTTGCATGTGAGTCTTTAAATATATTACAACTAGTACTATGTTGCTTTTCTGTGTAGTTGTCACTGAGATTGTTGTATATGTCCTGTTTGTATGGGAGTCATAAATACCTTCCTCAAGCGACTGGAGCTGCTCTTGTACTTCTGCAACAATGGAGTACTGCTGCCCGGTCTTCACTTTTCTGTCTCGAGTTCAAAAGTGTCTACACGGCCTAGTGAGGGATGAGTTATTTTTCACCCTACAATCCTTTTCCCACAGATGAAATGGTGCAAGCTTCGTACTACTCTTGTTATTTCCATGGAAAGTGTTCAGACAAACTACATTCCTTAGTTTCACCAGTTCTAACCATCATAGCTAAAATCTGCCATGCCACACACCTTATAGCAAAGCACCCTCATTCCCTTTGTATTCTATTGGTATGGTGTAAGTTCCACTTGAATAGTTTCTTCCTACAATCTGATACTTGACTTCTAAGGGAATGCTTCTCCAATCACTACAATCTTAACATGTGCAAGTCTAGGATTAACCATTAACTTCCCAACCTATCCTAATAAACTATGCCCCTTCCCTCTTACTCTGTAACAGTTTACCTTGAATGGCTCTTAGACCTTGTACAGGGCAAACATATTGTAAAAATAAATAAAAAAACTCTGTCATCTCTGTAGATCTGCTTCCCAGAGGTTGTTTGAGTACCCAAAACAGATGTTAATTAGAAGAAACCAAGTCAGAATGATGTAGTGAAACATCTCAGCCATATTGCTGGAGCCATTCTTTTGTCAGTTTGGCCTTGTGTGTGATGGCATTTTTAGTAGTTTAGTAAAAATGGATGGAAACAAACTTTGTCTCCAGAGTAATCTCATGAACTTTGGTCTCATGCCCATGTTGCTCCAGAATGTCGCCATCAACTCTCCTACCTTCTTTTTTGTACTGCGTCCCTTCAAAATATGGTTCATCATGGTTCTCCACACTTTCCTATTCTTTGTTGGTCTAAGCAGTATTTGTCTATTTACTATCGCTCCTCACCCCTGTTCTGCGATCCTTTCACACAAGGTCATAAATTTGTTTCTAGAAAATTCTACGTTGAAATTAATCAGAACTTTTTCTATTTCACAAAGTGATAATATTAACATTCTTGATCATGACTAGAAATGATAGAAGATACTAGAACCAAAACATTCTGAACTTTGAATTATTTCTTCATACATTTTATCCACATGTATTGCAACTCGTATGCCAACCAGAAAATGTAAGAAAAACATTGAATAGATAAAACCATGTCGGTCAGATTCATCAAAACCTGTTGAATGAATTCTTTCTGCTTAATAATGTTATATAAAATAACCATACTTTTGTGGCTTATAAAATTATATACTATGGAAATTGTTCAAGTTTATTTGAAATACCCTTTTTTTATTGCTGGAAATCAACAAAAATTCCAGATTATCAAAAAAGGTGTTTACAAACTACTAAATTATTCAATGGTCAGCATGTCTTTTCATTATTTTGTGTTAATATTCAAAGCAAAGGAACTCTTGTTCTTTAATATCAGCTCTTTAGTGAAATAAAGATGATTGAATGTATGTTTTCCTTTTCAGTCATTGGTTGAGGAGCACATTCTCGAAGTAGAACTAGCAGAAGGACAAAAAGAAGTTACACGTATTGCTTTTTTGCAAAGGTTGTCAGATGAGATTTATTTTGGAGAGCAGTCAGATGGAAACATGAAAGGGGAAAAGTGCAGGTTTGTTTAGCATATGCACCATGTCTGATATTTATTATACACTTCTATATGGAATATTTGATGACTTTTAATTAAGTCTTTGTTTTTTTGTGAAAGGACTATAAATTGTATTTCTAAACATTTCATTTATTGTTTCCTAGGTTTCAATTGGGTACAAGAGAAAATGTTGATAAGTAAGTACATTACTATATTATTAAATTACTACTGAATTCTTAATATATTCTCAATTGGCATTATCTTCGTTAAAATCTATGCCAGGATCAATAGCATTTTTAATAAACTTTTAACATAGCAAATATAGATAGATGTGAATCGAAATTCTTAATATCCTATCAGATATTATTATAACACAAAAAGTAAATGTATGATGTTTGGTACTCATTTTCATTAATGAGTTACGTTTGTTTAGTGGTAATGGACATACTTTTCAGATTTCTATATGGATGATTAAGTATTTCCTTACGTTGCAAAAATGTTCAAGTTGTTAGTATGTGGTGCTGTGGAAAATCCTCTTTATCACTGTTTCTCAAAGTGAGTTTGGTTTTAAGAAGGAAAAAAGAAAAAATAGTATTCACCATCCATTTTCAAAAATAAGTTAGCAGATTATAGGAAAAACAGGCATCTCAAATTTTAATCAAGTTACTCCAATTTGCACCTGACACCAATTGCCACATGGTAATTCAGCTTTCTTGTTGGAATGTAAACAAGTTCCACACAATTTTTTTTTAGCTAAAACTTTTAAAATAAAATAAATAAAAAGGTAGTTCTAATTTAATTAAAATTTTATTCAATTTAAATCAAAACAAAAATCACTATCAAAACATTAAAAACAATGTGATAAAATTAAAAAACTAATCTTTTCACGAATGAAAATATACTTTTTCTTTTGTTTACAAATCATATGACATCATTTAAATTAGTTTTTCTCAAAGTTGTCAAACTTCTGAAAGTGAGGTTTTCTATGTATTGAAAGCACAACTTGTGAAGGCTAGATGGTTTCTATTTTTTATTGAATATTTGACAAAAAAATAAAAATGTTTAGTTTGCTTTGATTAGATTAAATAAAATCTCAGACTATTACTACCTTTTTTATTACTATTTCTAATTAAAAAAGAAAAATAACTTATTTTTTTATCATATCATCATAGCCATTTTTTTCTCTTTTTTTAAGGCAGGGCCGAGATAAATCTTGCACAAAGTCAAATGGGTGCTGCCTGACAGTATCTCGGTTTACTTCTCTGCATAGACCTGTCACAAGAATCACCTAGTTCTAGGCCCAGTTTTTCCGTCCTTTCAAAAATCATCCTCACAAGTCATCTTGCACTGTCCTCTTTACATTAAATTTATTAACTTTTCAGTAGGAATACTGAGTTATCACCTGACTACAGATAATGATGATTATCATTTGGCTTTACTAATGTTGGAGATGAAGTTTCAGATGGCTTTTTTTTACTTTGTATTTGTCAAACTGCTAGCCCATCAATGTCTCCCATTTGCTTTTTTATGGGAATAAATTTCCTCTAAAACAATTGTTGTCTTACGAAAATTATGCTGGTGATGGTTGGTGTTCTACAATTTTTGAAAATTCAGAAAAGGTTTTTGTGACAAATGTTTGGGAACTCCAGCCCTATATTATCTACTATGGTCTGACCAACCTCCACCCAAACTCCAGCAAATGGCGAACATTTTGATCCTTTTTTATTCATTATTTTGTATAACTTGTTCTCTTGATTTTCAAATAATTTTCTGTCAACTTCCATATTTTGCAGTATTCATTTCATTCTTTTATTTATTCTTATACAATTTCTTAATATCTTTTTATACTAGTAATTTTTACAGAAAAAAATCTTAGACTTACAAAATTTTAAAATATTTTTTGACAGTTTTCTCAATAGCTTACTCAGCATTTTCCTTTTACTCATGTTGATATTTGTCATGTCAGTTGTAGAGATTTTAATTTGGTCAAGTTAATTGAAAGTTGTAAATTCTTGTATTGATTTCTCAGCTTGGTTTCTATCCCAGATAACACTGTTTTGTTGCATTCTTAATTGTATTTGATAGATTTGTGTATCTTCTGTTTCGGATTTGAGAGTAAAATCAAGATGCTAGTCTTATTAAATTATTGCTTTCATTGATAGGTCCAAAATATTCCAATACATGTAATTTTTATGTACATTTTTTCCCTAGGTATTTTGAACAATTTAAAATGCTGTTCATTAAAAATTATTCAACCACTATCCAAAATTTTGTGGTCAACACCAATCGTCCAAATGCATCTCCTCAGGTCAGTGTCATTAATCCAGCAACATGCAGCAGTCCACTTAGCACCATGTCTATGCCGATGAATCAGGTAGGATAATAATCGTTTGAACTTTTTTTAAAAACTGTCTTGTTTTTTGTCAATTATCAGCCTGTCATCTTGGTAAGTCAGGCTAAGGATCATGATCAAACCTTATCATTGAATAAAAGTTTTTTAGATTTATTTAATGTAAACAGCAAATTAGTCATATGCAAATGATAGATATCACCTGTTGAAAAAACCTTGTTGTTTTGGGCCTATTCCAAATTGACTTTTACTCTATTGGCAAGCAACCTTAGTTGGGCAAGAATCTGTATGTGTTAGATTTGGGGCAATTGTTTATCAGAAAATTAACATGATATAAAACATTGATACATTGACTTAAAACTTTCTTTTCAGGAGACAAATAATCAAGGAATAGTTACTCGAAAAGGATCGTCCCAGCATCTATCTGTTTCTGTGGGATCATCTGGAAATTCTGCTCAACAGAACACTGTCAGTCCGAGCACACCTGCCATCAGTAGGTTATCAGTCTTTGATTAAATGCAATGAATTGAATAAAACATTTTTATATTACTAGTTGTTAGTAAAAATAAAAATAAGGCATTAAAATCTATACCTGTTAATTATAAATATTTTAACACCTCTTGTCACTAGCTGTAAGTAAATAGGAGTTGATAGGTTCGCCTATTGCCCGGTTCACACTCCTCTCTTGTCTTGAACACGAGTAGTGATTTATCCCATGTTTCATATTTGGGATTGGTTTTCCAGTTCCTTCTAAAGCCTTTTCCTTTTCTTTCACTCCCAGTAGTTTCTTGTGTCTTCGTAGCATTATCGCTTGCTTGGGGTGAATTGCTTAAAACAAAAAAAAGTATGTTGCATAATTACTTAAAATAAATCTATAAGAAATATATATTCATTATGTAATTTACATCCATATTATCTGATTAAGAATGAAATGTTATAGAAATCCATATTTTTATTAGATTTCATATTATAATTCATATTTTTGTACATTTAACAATTGCTTCAGTTGAGCCAAGTTTCAATATAGGTAAAAAATGTCAGTCATTATTCATGCTAGCCGAATTTATAGTAACTTTTTGTTTGTAGAATTTATCATTTCAAAGTAATTACTTGTACAGCAAAGAATTGTAACTGGGCTTTTCAACTCGATAAAATAGGCTTTTATTAGCTTATAGGCTCAGATGGCGAATGTTTGCAAAAGATTACTTTTTATATTGTCTACCATACATTTTTTTGGTAAGTGGTGTTTATTTGTGTTGCTAAAATCAGATTTAGTTATCAAGCACACTTTTATAACAATAGCAGCAGACAAATCTGATTGTTCGCTAGAGTCAAGTGAGGGAATATTTTATTTAGAGAAAGTAAAAAAAATCTGCATGATTTTGATGCACATAATCAAAAGTTTACTTTTGATTTAAAAAAACAAAAAAACAATCAATACATGTATAATATTATTGACTTTCAAAACCTGGTTTCAACTATTTTTCTTAGAATGTTGTGTATCTAAACTGAAGGCCTGTAGTATTGCAGTGTGTAATAAGATTGAGACTCTCATTATTTTTTGTAACTACTCAATTGCAGGTCCTGGTGTTGGAAACACAACTGCCTCATCTCAGCAGTCTACAAACTCTCAGTCCCAGTCTCACAGTGGACAGTCCCAAAAAGGACGACAGCATGCAATGTGAATACTTTTTTTTTTTTTTTTTTTTTTTTTTATATACATTTTTGCATTTACTCCTCTGTTACAAAGAAAGAACCTGACTTGATAAAGTACCACATTTGTAACTTGTTATTGTTCAAAATCAAAAGATTCTTTTCTGTTTCTTTGAACACCAATTTGCAAAAAGTGACTAAGTGATATTTATACAAAAAGAAATGATTTTTGAATCAAAATTCTAAATAACAATTATTATGTGGAAAATGTGACTTCTGTTGGGTTCTTTGTAGGCATAAGTGATTGATAGTTTGGGAATAAAATCCTTATATTTTAATATCGACTTCTATTATTGATTCACTGTAATTTCTGTGTGGAAGTCTTAAATATTATTTTTGCACAGATTATTAATAGATGTATTGAAGATTTCTAAAACTTATAAAAATATTTGTGAAAACCCAAACTAACCTATTTGGCTAAAGAGCAACAGATTGATCCTGCAAATTTTTGTATTGAAGATGCATCATTTTTAAAAGATTTTTTTTTTTTTTTGTCTTTTCTTAATCCACTGATTTTAAGGATTTATGGTCATATTTTAAAAAATTAAAATCTTAATATATATATATATATGTAATTAGACATTAATCCTTTGATTAAAAGCTGCAGACATTTTTTTTTCTTAGCTTTATTTACTTAATTTTTTCTGTTTCTGTATGAATGAATGTAGTTTAGTGTATGTGAGAATTGTCCCAAATATTTTGATCAATTGCTTTTGACTATTTGTTGAGCCATTATCAAGATCCAAGACTTTAATGGTTGGGAACGAAGACCGATCATAGATATTAGTTGTTTTTTGTTTTGTTTTTTTAATTCACTTTTTGAATTTTGGCATTGTGGTATTTGTACATTATGGTGACGTAGCACACAAGGCAGCACACAAGCAAAATTCTTCTCTCAACAGACTATCATTCTACGCAAAGAAATTCTTTGAGCAAAATGTATTGAATATTAAATACATTCAAAATCCCAATACCTTGATTGAAGAATATCTTATTCAATTTTGGGTTCTTTATTTTAATAAGGGCTTCAAGAATCTGAAACCTTTTTCTGCAGTTAATATGGTATAGTATATGCGTATTATCAACAAGTACTTGGCGTATACTAGTGGGAGAAGCACCAGTATCTAGCAGTCTATGTTTATCAATATGAGCATGGATCACATGTTGACTGGACAAGCAGCAAGTTAGTCTACAGGATAAGATGGATGTTGTATGGCCAACGTACAAATTGTGATGCATCTGATTACAATAAAATAGGTTTGTGTTTTTGTTATTTTTGTTGTCACTACTATTTATGTTGTTATTCCTCATTTTCTTCAAAGTTAGTTTTATTTGTTAATCAAGAACATTTTTAGAGTATCCATTCTTTATAAGTGTTTAATGTTGATTTCTTTTTAAAATGTATGAATGGAAAGAGGAAATACATGGGCACTATTAAATATTTTTATTTTATAACTACTCTCTTTATATTTCTACAAATAAATGAAAAACCAGATAATTTTAAAATGTAGCCTTTGTTTTTTTTGTTTTTTTGTCAAGGTCATCAGTCAGGATATTAATATATCTAATGTAAATTGTACGTTTAACCAGGTTTTGAAGATTGTTTTTTATAGTTATAATTTGCAAATTGTAATGTCATCTGAACAAATGTTGCCATTGTGTTCATAAGAACTTTAGTAGTACAAACAAAAAAAAATTTGAAGAGAATAGTTAATTTGATTTTTGGAGGTAGGAGAGAAAATGCATTATAGTGTTTATTGTATCATTCACAAATATTGGTGAACAAGTTTTCAGTATCTAACAAAGCTAAGGTACCATGAATTGGTTTAACAGAGTATATCAAGAAATTCTTGTGTGGACTTTATACTATATTTTTTTGGTAAATACCACAAAGTGATATGACAGTGTTTTTTTTCATAATTGGTGTATGTATATAATATTTTTTCAAGAATGAAATTAATTTTAAGCTCTTCGAAACTGCTGTGATAATTTTAATATAGGCCACTTAGTAATTATTGTGTCAGGATGTTGTCAATATTTACAAAATAATTGTCAGTATATTTTCTGATTTTGTAATTAAATATTATCAGTGATAGAGATTTTAGTATCTCTCATCAAATAAGTAATAGTATAAGACATTTAGATTATGTTCTTATTTTTACAGTTTGGAGTGCATATTTTAGTTATATGGAACCTTGTCCATTCTTTTCTGAATATCTGTTAAATGTTATTTTAATCAGTTTGTTCTTGGGTTTCTATTAATAAATAAGAGTGTCCATAAAATATTGTAATTATATTTCAGGAGAAATCCTAGGATTACTGCATATTTGGAAGTTAAAACCTTTGCAAAGAATTTTGACTTTGTATCATTTTAATATCTATACTTCTTGTTTTCTATTATGACTTATGACATAGATTTAATTATTTCAATTTGCAAGGAATCTGACAATCTGTTGAATGGAAGCTGAGATTCTAGCAAGAGAGACTAAATCTTCATGCTCTCTAAAATTATCTTAATTTACATTGCTTTAAGATGTTCTTTAGAAATAACAATTACCACTTAGTCCAAAAGAGGTTATGGTTATGTGCAACAGGGTTTGGTAAATTTTTGGTTTGTAATTTTATTTTTGTCTTTTCTAGGAAATTATTGTAGTATAAAATAATACATTTTTTTTATTAACTGATCTTTAAATGTACAAGAAGGTACTGAAAATAAATTAATTGTGAGGGAAGCTTCTTGGTCAGATAAAAATCTTTCTCACACACTCTCGTACAGATGGAACTTTAAGCCTCAAATCACACATAAGATATTTATATCAACTGATAGAAATTACAAAAAACCCAAGATAAACAATGTACATCAAGTGTCATTGTAAGCAAAAGTAACTTTATAGAATGTTGAATTTGTTAAGTCAAAGAAATTTATAAAGAAATTTCCAAAAACATTAAAAAAAAATTACTTTTAGTAATGACCTTATTTGAAATATTTTCTTGAAAAATGACAGAATTTTTCAAATGTATATTCTAACAAGTTATTAAATACAAGTTCGTGCTCAGAAGAAAAATATTTCATGTATTTCATTAATCTGACATTTTTTTCTCTAAGACTTTTTTATTGTTGCATTCAGTTCTAACTCTAGTCCAAGCCCAGTGTCTAGTAATAATTGTAAGTATTATCATATCTCATCTTTTCTTCGTGTTATTTTATCTGCATGAAAATAGCTGTTTAAGATATCTATATTAAGATATTAATATTTATATAAGAATGTATGTATAACGATGTTCTTATTCTTGAAAATATCCTCTCAGATATTATTCAAATATCGTCTCATCTAAACTTTAAGATTTTGAAAAATATGAGAAACAAAAATGAATTAAAAATATGCTAGCAGTAGATAGAATTTGTGCGCCTGAGTTCATGTTGAAGAGATTCAGTTAGACTTGTATTTTATTATAGTTTAATATTTATTACAATAAATTTACAGATATTACTATATTCGCATATGATTGTGTTTGTAACATAGAAAAATGTATGTGCATATAAATTATAATGGTATGTGATATAATAAACAAATATAATCCTTTTGCATTTAATGTTTATTATAGCACAGCACTCTAGTAGCACATCTTTGTCTGCCTCAAGCCAACAGTCAGGACCACCTAGTCAGAAGACCCCCACCCCTACACCTACACCACCACCAGCTCCAACACCTACTCCACCCCTTAACACTATCCGTCGTCCAAGTACTACAAGTGAAGCTGTTACTGTGCAGTCACAGAACCCTTTACAACAAAATGCCAATCAAATGGCATTTCTAACAAGTAAGTATTTCTTGGTGCATATACATCCATATTGTAATCAGCAGCAGCAACAAGATAAACTATAAATGAATTGATGTTTATTCGAAATCATTGGTTATAAGCAATCCATGACTGCTTAAAGTTTTTGAGGCCTGAAAGTGATTAGCTCACCAAGAAGTCCTTGGTTTGGATTATGTAATAAAGACACTTGTTATTATTAATTGGTGCTAAATAAATGCAAAACAATCAAGTTTTCTTTGTTATAATATAAATTCACATTATTGTTCTACAAATCAAATATTCAATGGGAAAAGTTACATGAATTTTTCAGCATGTCTCATTTTTAATAATTTCCTGAATTGCCTTTTTTTTGATCTTATAATGCAAATTCATTTGACTTCTTAGTGATGTTAAAAAAAAAATTATTCATCTGAAAAGATTTAGTCCCTTGAGCAAAGTGATTTGTGCTATAACTTTTCAATTTGGAATAAATATGGATCAAGTTTAAACACATGTACAACTTAGAATTTGAAATTCCTATATCTTCTGTAGTCTGTTCATTTATGCACTCACAAAATCTGATACCATTGTAGACTAGGTATTAGTACAAAGATGATGATAATTTGTGTTTAATTTCTACTTCAGGTAGTGACAGTGCTGCCACTTCAGCTGCCCTCAGCCAAGCTGCTGCAGCAGCTGGCCTAACATCAGGCATCAATATTGCCAACCTGGCCAGCTTGCCACCCAATCTCAATATCCAAAACCTTCCTGCTACTGGACTCAATATTGCCAACCTCCCAGCCATTTCAAATATGCAAGTTTCATTGACAGGTGGAATTGTCCCAATTACTATGATCAACAACAACACGGGACTCCTACAAAATCAGGTAAAAACAATGGTTACAGCTCAGAGAGGGGAAAAAAAAATACATGTGCAAGAATTACACTCACACATGCACGCAGAGAGAGAGAGAGTTGTATTTTTATTATTATTTGTAATCTTGGCTTTAAAGTTATTTTAAAAAAAAAAAAAAAAAGAAAGAAATTCAACAGATTTAAGGTGAAATGGGTCTTGTTTCTATACTATTATATTATATAAAAAGAAATGAAAAAATCTACATAGCTGACTATGTACCAAAAACTGCTATTGTTATCCTAGCCAAGTTTGTATAATTTGTCAGTTTTAAGTTAAAAGAAAAAGTCCCATGTACATACTTTTATATATCAAGAACAATTTTAGGGAAATCTTTGATAAAGTGGGGAACATTTTGTGTGTGTGTGATGTATTTCACCTTTTTAAGAATTCATTGTTTTCACTTTAGTCCAATGAAGTTCTAAAGGACAAAATTCATCACAAAAAATTTTTTCCCCCATTTTGTCATAGATTTTCCTAAAATACTTTTATAGTCTGGCTCCATGTATATTTCTATTAATGCAATGGTCTATTTTTGATTCACCTCCCCCCCACACACACTTCTACATAATTATCTGATTTTTTGTTTTTCATGCTATTTAGTGCAAAATTAATTTTTCTTTTCTTGTAATATGTTAGAAAATTGGTAAATACAACTTGTGATACTGCTGTCCTTCTTGCCCATTAATTAGAATATTGAGGGAGTTACATGTTGTATCCAACCTCTCAATAATCTTTTTTCAGACATTGTATAGAACAGATTTTTAACAAATCTGCCAATTCCTTTAGATAAACCCATCCCAATTTCTTTCCTGCTTTTAAATTATTAATGCTTTCCTTTATTAAAATAATGTTAGTATGAGGAAGGATATCTAGTTCTAAGAATGTTTTTATAAAAAAATCATTCAATCTGTTTTTGTTTTTTTTTTAATTATTAAAACACTTTTGAAATCACACTTAAATTCTTTCCAACATAGAACTAAAAAAATGTGAATCTTTTTAATGTTAGCTTTTCACTGTTGAATTGCAAGGATAAAATGTTAGAATTCATTATAAAGCAATCAAAGAAAAAGAATACATCTGAGAAATACCTGTGAAAGGTATTGTTACATGTCCTTTTTGTTCTTGTTTACACTTAATTTTAATGATCCAAGTTCTTCCAACTTGCTTGAATCACCCTTGGATGAAAAAAAAAAGTTTGTGTGCTCTGATGACTTTCAGTCACTCTTCACATGCACAATATGCTAAAAAAAATATAAAATTAACTGAAGCACCTATATCTAATTTCCACTGATTGGATTTTTATGCATATGCACTTTTCTGAAAAGATTACTTAGCATTGCAGTGTTACTGCACAGAAAATATTGTTTGGTGACCAAACTTTGCTTGGTAACATAAAAAAAAAAATTGCTTGATTTTGAACTAAAGCAGCAAAAGAAAGTAATGCTTTTATTCACATTATTATAAATTAGATTGGTTATGAAGCTTTCAAAACTTTGAGTCTTCAGTCTTTTACTCTGAATTCCGCACTGAGAAAAGTAATACAGAAAATATCTACAGAAATGTATCCAATAACTTAAATGTTCTCACAATACTAGTATCTTCATTGATCTCTTCCATTTTTAGTATGCTTCCTGAGACTTAAAGTGAAAGCTGTGTTTTGTTTTCTTTAACTCATCATCATATACTTCAATATGTTTTTTATTAACCTTATGAAGCTTAGATGAATCTGACATGGGTAACATGTCAGATTCATCTAAGCTTCATAAATAAGTAAAAAGATAAAATTAAACAATCAAAACATTAAATATTAAAATCAAACAGTAAGAAGTCACAATTTTCTGATTTGTGCCCGGTAACACATTTTGATAGTAAATGTTTGTTTTGATTATTATCAGTCAAAAGTTATTGAAAAAAGAAATCTATATGTAAAGGATTATTTCTACAGAAATGCTGTCTGGTGCATTTCCTGGACTTTATTATTCTGTTACGGCCAATTACCACAGCACAAAGTTTAAAAAAGATAAAAAACATAACTAGTTGTCTAAAAGTTACCCAGGTTTACCAATCCATAGTGGAAGGATTCAGTGCAGGGTCAAATACACGATTTTGGAACGATAACCAAGAATGAACAACGACAAATGCCAGTATACAAATTAACAAGATTTAATTCTAACTAGACATTAACATTTAGATATTAGAATGTGTGGAAAGATGCCTGCATTATTTTATGAGGGCAAAAGTTGAAACAAAAACTTAGCTTCTATTTTTCTTCTGAAATAAAGTTTTCTCTTTCTCTTATGATTCTCTTCGTTCATATTAATTTCAAATCAGTTTGCTCAAGTAGCGATGTTCTTTGATCTACTCTTCTTACTTTAACGTTGCGTAATTATCTGGTCATTTAGTTTCAGCACTGCAGAAATCGTACATTTGGTTATGAAGATATGATACTGTATAAGTCATAGTTAACTGTGCAGAATTCATGTTTTGGATCCTTAAGTATATCACATATGTATTTCTTAGGTGGCAGTCACATTTGGCCATTCACCTATGCCCTTAATTTAAGCTGCACGATCTTAAGTTAAATTGGAGTTTGTTTCTTGTCATGTGATCTCTCTTGCTTGACTGTAACAAGTGAACAAGGAATTGTCTGCATAAGACTTGTCTCCATTTAATTCTATGCTGAAGTTTCAAGTGAGTTGGGGTCGTCATTCCTTCTCTTCAATTTAGAAAGTCAATTTACATGAGAATTTCATATATACTCCATTTCCTTTGAGATTCGTCACCCAATTGAGTTCTCCCAATCTTTCCCGCTTGATTGTTCGTATCTGGCCATGTGATTCATCATGTGTATGAGAATGTATTTTTAGCTTTGGCTTCCTGCTGTGGTTGTCAGTCTGACCTAATTGTCTTTGCATTCAGTGACTGGTATTACATACCAAAAGAGAGATGGGGAGAGTTCACATATTATATTATAAGAGAGATGGGTCGCTAAGTGTCAGATTTTGTGCAGGTATGGGTGGTGAGTTGTGGAAAGCCATAACAATTCTTTCACACATTCTATGTCTTATATTTGTCCATAGGAATAGGAAGAAGATAACAATATTTTAAATTCATGAATCTTTTTTCTAAGACATCTTTTATATCATTTTGACTTTAAAATTTATAAATCTTATGCTTGTATAAGAAGAATATTTACTTCTTCTTGCTGCTTTTGTTACTATTCAAGTAATGTGTTACAAATTTATATTGATTTTATCCATCAAATATACTGAGATATAAAACATTTATTAAGAAAAGTAGATATACATAACCTTCTGATCAGGTTACACTAGTCTTCCATTTACTCATAAAACAGCAGGTAACATCACTTTTGTTTTTGTGTGACGAGGTAGTTTTTTAATCCTTTTTGATTTACTTTTTACTTTCTTGTTCATTCATTTATATGGGAGTTGCTTGGAAAGTAAGACCTTTTATTTCAAGTTGGCCTACAACATTGGAGGCAGACAGTGGGGGTATAGTAGCAGAGATTCAATCATCTGCCAATAACCCATAGTTTCAAATTTTGCCTTTTTGCAAATAGTATCTGACATAAACATTCATATGAAGCAGAGATGTGTCATTGAATTCCTTCATGTGGAAATAATTGCACCCATTCAGATTTTGTGACATTTGGTGAACATTTACAAAGCCCCAAAAAACAGTTATGCAGTGAGTAATGTTTCAGCAGTGGTAATATCTGTGTGTGTTTGTCACAAATCACTTTCTGGGTAGCAAGACAGTGTTCAAACCACAAAATGACTTAATAACTGTGTGCAAAACTGAATATCATTTGCAATGTACTGGAAACAGTCTGGGCAATGTTTTATCTTACAAAATGTGTGCAATAATCTTGTGGATATTTGCATAAGAAAAAACATGGAGTGTAAGTCAGTTAGGACCTACATCTTGTGCTAGGATAAAAATGACAGTCCACAATGACAACATGGAAATTCTTGATCAAAGAAAGTTAAAGGTTCAGCTATCAGTGGGCAAAGTGATATACACTGTTTTGGGGCTAAGAAAGGCATGATCCTCTTGGATTTCTTGAAACTTGGACAAACCATCAATTCTGACTTACATTGCAAAGCTGAAAGGCCAAATTTTCAAATTTAGGTTAAAGATAAAGATTACTTTTCACTCGCAACATGATAATACCAAGCTCCACATCAGTTTGTTTCCCTTTGTTTGAACTAATGAAAGATTGATTATGTGAACAACATTTTCCTGACAAGAATGCCATCATCACTATGAAAAAGTGGTTCAGCTCTACTGGTACCAATTTTTATGAGTATAGAAATACAAACACTACAAAAATACATAGCGAATCGTTGTGAGGAAAATAATGTAGTTTTGTAGTTGAAAACTTGCTCTATCCAGTGGTGTTATTGTGCTCCCTTGTGCATCAACTTTTGCTTTAGATCACTCAAGTACAGTGACACCTTCCCTAGATTTTGTTTCTTTCCTTTTCCTCCCATGCATAACTTGTAGCAACAAATTTCACTTTTTCCAATTTTCCAGTCTGCTTCATCATTGTCACAACCAGCACTTGTAACTATGGTTACCTCCCTTCCTCAGACAACTTCCACTCCAACCACTGTCAACAGCAATCCAGTCACAACACAAGTTGCCATGACATCAGGTAAGTCATCCATTGGCTTCTATTGCCCGCATGCTTTTTGCTTTTCCACCCACTATTTGTTGGTTTATTAACCTGGACCTATTTGAATCTCTCCAAACCAATGTTTTCTCAATGATTATTTTTTTTTTCCCTAAAAACAATCTTATGTGCAATAGAATCACATCTTCACAACTCAAATTCAAAATAAACTGTGTGTAGATTCCACAATATAGTTGATTGCTCGCAAGTTCAAATCAAAAGTCAAGTCCCCAATGAAAAGGGTTTGCTGTCTGAAGATTAAATCACTGGATAATATTTTTTATACTGATGCACTAATTTTTCTAAGAGTATAAATCCAATTGCAAAATGTAATTTGTTGGGTTTTTTCTCTTTGCTGCTAGTGTCTCTATGAAAGTAATTGAGTGAAAATAAAAACAGGTTAATAAGAGATTTGGAATAAACTAGTTTATTTCTTGATAATAAATTGCTTAGCATGTAAACATTGGATAGGAGGTCCTCTGTGTTTGTAATAATAAACCTTAATGCTGTGGAAAGTAAAACTTTAGGAAAAGTTAAATGAACTCTAAATAAAGGCTATATTAGGTGAGAGGTATTTTTAGAAGTTAAGTTAGTTAAATCAACAATGCCCAAAAGGAGTCTTTCTTATTAAGGTTTACTTTTTAAAACAATTGTTATTACTTCCCAGTTATTATTTGTAATCACAAAGCTTAAATGTGACATTATCAGTAATTAACCCCTTTTTACCTTGGTTTGAAAGTATGTGGATAAAGATGGCATGTAAAAGGGTTTAACTTATTTCATTTTCTACTTATTTAATTGAGACAATATGGAATGAAGTGAAAATGTTGGTCAGTTGACTTCAAAAGAAAAAACTACATACCTTGTTCGTTTTATTAGTTACAAAAATGTTCTGGAGTGTAAAGATCTTAAGTTTCAGTCAAGTGACCTGGTTCAAAAGGAAAAAGGTTATACAACATTTCAAAAGCTCATGGAAGGAATTTTAATCATTCTTTTCATGATTTATTGTTAGAGACCATGTACAAAATTGAATGCTTAAAGATAGAAGAGATCAACAACCCAAGTTGTTAATTACTGTTTCCCCAAATTATTGTCCATTTTAATTCTTTTTTATTTACACTTCTAAAGTGTATACTTGAAAAATTTCACATTAATCTGAATGATTTTGTAGATGAAAAATATTTTCTGGAAATTCATTTTAGATTTATAAAATTATTTTGTAGTATGTAAGTAATTTGATATTATCTCTATAAACCTTCCCTCCACTTTTCAAAAAAAATTGTTTATATTAAAGTCTGTGAAAAGTATTTCCAAAAGTCATCTTTTTAAGTGATATGTTCCCAGTTTGTTTTCTTGTGTGTGACGTAAATTTTGTTGTTGTAGGAATGTTTACCAATTCTGGCTCCATGCTCCCCATCCCCATCGATTTGAGTCAGTTGATGCCTGCTGGACTGAAAGGGGCTGCACAAAACCTGAGACCCCCATCTATGCCTGTGATGCAGGTAAGTCACTTCTTTTAATTATGGTTTTGCCTATCTTCCTGTCAAACAGTTTTTACACAATCAGTGTTCACGGACCAAACTAACTGCTTTTTATGAATTCAATAAGTCATCTCCTTCTGTTTGCAAAAATAGAATTGCATTCCCAAAAAGTTAATTAGAATACCTCACCTTACATTTTTTTGTATGTTTAACACCTGGATAAGAAATACTATCTGCAATATTTATCAACTGTTATTTACATCTGTCAGTATCCATTAAGTGAATAATCTATCTGTATTCAGCATGAATAATGAATGTTTCTACACTAATTATGAGGGGCACAACAGTCCATGGCATAAGGAACACTACTATGCAATATTTTTCTATTCTTTTTAAATAATTACTAATCAACTGAGATACTGAGTTATTTATGCTATCAGCAATAACTTTTTTCTATTCTACATGTATCACTTATCATTACATATATTTAAAAAAAAAAAAAAAAGCTCATTGTAAGCATTTTTATTTATTTTTTTTTTTTCAATTATTTGGTTTAAAAAATGTATTTGAATGAAGGTACTTAATTTTCTATTAAGAAAATTAAGTGTGAACATTGTTAACATTTTTTTTAAGCTCCAGAACCAGCAACCAATCCAATTGCTGAATCTGTCGCAACAGAGAGGCACTTTACCTGCCCTCCAAGTAACTCAAGCGCAAACAACTTCAGCCACCACACAGAACAGCCGCAATACCCCAACCACTCCAACTGGTATTTCTGTTAATTCCACAGGTAACTGAGGTCTCACCTTTTCTTTCTTCAATTCTAATTTAGAGTAATGATAGAACTCCTTAGATCCTTTTTGAAGATTGTTTGTGCTCCTGCTTGTCTTTCTCGTACGTCAGCTGCAAACAAAACCCTGAATTGTAATGATGTTGTAATTTCAAGTAAGGATCAGAATAGTTAAGCAAATTAGTCTCAAATGAAGCTAAGCTAATTATGAACTAGAAAATAAAAGAATACCTAACATGTGCTTAATGTAGCTATTTTTTGGCATAGTCTAACAAATACATTTCAAAAGGTTACATTTCTAGTACAAGTGGCAAATATTAAGCTCTCTCAATGATATTGTTTTTATCAATAAGCTAGCCACTGTATTGTGCGAGGTTCTTACTGTTACTTTTAGAGTTTATTGCAATACAGGCAAGTTACTCTGCTAACTTACAGTTGTCTCATGAATGACTAACTTTTTCTCTCTCTCAGTGCATGTAAGCTGTAAATAGTAACATGAAGAAACAAAATTATATTAAGCATCACTGTAACACATCTAAAATACATTTAAATACTTAAAAATATAGTATTATTTGCTTCTGGTTGTTTTCTGGATTTCACATTTTATTTTTTATTTTTAGCCTAATGGTTTGGCATCTTTGACTGAATGTAGCATCCATTTATTAGAAGTAATTTTGTATTTTTTCTTTCTGTTCTTGTATATCTCTTGACCTCTGACACCCAATCTAACTAGCCAACCATTACAGCCTTTTCACAGGTGCCCATCCAAACAGGCAAGTCCAGCCAACTGCAAGGAAGTAGCAGTGGAGCTGCATCCAGCAGTGGGAGTTCAAGTAGTTCTCAGCAGTCCACAGGATCTCAACTGCAATTCCATCAGCTCCAATACAAACATCCACAGTCCAGCTCATCTTCACAGCAATCAAGCTCAGGGTCCAGTAAATCAAAGAGCAAAAAGAGGGCTACACCCACACCACCAAAATCCTAACATTCCCTTTCCTACCCATGCTCAGTCTTTACCCCCTCTACTCCATGTAATCTTGCTCTCATTCAGGTTTTCATTTTTAACTCCTATTCATTCACATCAACTTACATCCAGATTAAGAAGATGCTGCTGCCATGGCTCATGGTAAAAACACTTCTTAAATTAATCATGTTTTATATAGAATGTGGCTAATGCAAGTCCAGTCCAATGTGTGGGCATCTAGACTTTGAACAAGAGTTTCCCACCTCATGCCCATTACAATAATGCATTTGTTTCCTTATAAATTCTACACCTAAATATATACATTTACCATGATTTCATTCATTACAACACATTCTGAACAATTTTCTGTTGTTGCAAAACAATCTTAATAATTATTTCATAGTGTTCATAGAAGCAAATTAATATTTTTTACACAAGCAATATAAATGCAGCAGTGAACGCAGTCTCTGTTTATCATGAGGCTGCTTTTATATGGATGACATTATATCAGCCCCAAAATGTTCATAATTGAAAATTAGAGAGGATTATCATTGCTGTTTTGTCAGCTGCTTTTTGAGGGGCTTCCATAGAAAAATACTTTTGCTGCTGCTGCTGCTAAAAAATATACAACATTTTCTAAAATTTCATATAGTTTACTTTGTGAAGAAAACGTTCTCACTGCGTACTTATTTAAGTGAAATGTTCA
This sequence comes from Acanthosepion esculentum, assembly GCA_964036315.1. Lineage (NCBI taxonomy): Eukaryota > Metazoa > Mollusca > Cephalopoda > Sepiida > Sepiidae > Acanthosepion > Acanthosepion esculentum. Next base: position 34,075,776 of record OZ038492.1, on the reverse strand, counting down.
AATTTTTAATCAGTAATGTATGATTGTCTCCAGGTGATGTGTTTTACAATTTCATGTCTGACACTGAGAATGCTAATTGGTTCCTGTGTTATGTTTCTGCGTCAGATTTATTTTGACTGTTATTTTTTGCTGTTCTATTTTGTTTCTTTTGTTAAAGTCTGAAACGTGAGTGATTGAAGCGCTACAAGAAAAGTGTACAGTTTGGACATATTTTTTTTCTCACAAAATATCCAACAGACTGCCATCTATGCCTACAAAAAAAATTCTATTTCCCTGACTAAATTACCCACATATTTATTCCACCACATACATACATACATACATACATACATATATATATATATATATATATATATATATATATATATATATATATATATATACAAGAGAAAAATATTTTACCTATCTTGTTAGCATTGCTTAATGAAAAAAAAAGTTTTTAATGTTCATTTATATTTTGGTTAGTGAGGTTATTTTATCTTTCTCTTCTTTTTTTTTTTCAACTGCATTGAAAGTGTAAGAAATTTATGATAAGAATATTAAGCATTGTAGTTTTACTACCTTCCTGTGATAACTTCCCACAATTTTGAATTAGTTATCATTTTAAGAATTGAATGCTGGCACTTTTGGGGATTCTTCTTATTAAAATTAATGTTTATCTAAACACAGTTCCAGGCTCAATGCCAAAAATGAGTGTACAGAAATAATCATGTCAAAACAAGACAAAAGGAATTACAACTTCTTCCCGCTTTCTCAAGCTCTCTTGGGCACCATGTAAAATAATTGCTTAGTAATGTACAAATTTAGAGGAGTAATTCTACATTTAATTCCCTAATTTTTAGTGTAGACCTTGTCATACATAATTTGCCTTTTTATAGTGATTTTTCTTTTTAATAGTAATGGGTTAAGATCTTTTTTATTGTACAAACTTTGGCAAGTGTATAATTACATTTGTAAATCCTTTAATATTCAGTGTTGAAAATAACACTGAGCTGTTTCAAAACGGTTTTTCCAACCTCTTGAAGACACTTGGGTACCATCATGTGAGATGACGTGGATCAGTTTTATATTATCATTACAAGAACTTTTCTTTTTATTCAGTACACTTTCTAGTTTTAAGTTAACTGCTACTAATTAATTAGAATATGCATTTATACTTAATGAATATTGGGGACTACTAACTAAAATGTTTTGATTTAAAGTTGAACAATCCGAAGCATATTTAATATACTGCAGATCTAAGCCACTATTATGAACTACTCAAATTTAAAAAAAAATCTCATTTGAGTGCACCTAGTAACATGAATGTGTGCAAATGATTACATTATTTTTTAAGGTGCCTTTGTCATTTCAGGAAGGACATGGAATGACTTCTTTTTCATTATGAAGGTCATTGGGTTGAAGATATTTGAACCTTTAACTTACCTGTTCACTAGGCTCCTTTCAAGAAGCTGGCTATCTTTCAATCATAGTGGCTGCCAGATAGTGCTATGAACATGACAAGCCTTTTGATTTGCTATGTTAATACTATTATTTACACAATTTAAATGTGGACTATTGTCCTCAGCTTTGTTGCTGTTATCCCAACATTTTGACTTTTGTGCCCTCCAGTCTTCATTGGCTGAAACATAACAACAAAGATAAGTACAATAGTCCACATGTAAATTGTGTAAATAATAACTCCTCATCCCAGAAATTCAGAGAAATAAGAATGTTAATCTTTGGTGTATACTATGCAATTGTTACATTTCAAGAAAAGTTTTCATTATATACTACAAACGTAAGTTAAATATGCATTGGGATAAATATAAAAAATCAGGATAAAATATTTTTTAGAAAAAATTGTTGTTCACAATGTTCCCCTTATTCGTCACCTTTTTATTTTTCTAAAAATGAACAAAAGTTTTTTGTTTTTTTTAATTTCTTTTAACTATTTTGTTCTTTTCTTGCTTGTTATAACATATTTATTATAGCATTTTTGTACACTACCTCATGGTCTATTAATTTTCATAGAAACTTTCTGTAAATCTAATACAAAATATGGATAATAGTCAATATTTTATAAAAGTAGATATATTGTTGGCATTGATTATATTTAGGGTGAAGGCATGACATTTAGCAACACAGCATCTGTAACTTGCACAAATAAACAAAAACAATTGATTTCTTTATATCGTGAGACCTACTAGGATACTTGGGAAATGACTACAATCTCCTTTCAATTTCTCTACAATTTTATATATTCTTTTCTGTGTATGCAGATTAAGATCTTTTTTGTTTTTTTTTCTTTCACTAAAATTAAACACTGTCAAGGGATATATGAACACTATAGAATTATAATTATACCATTAGCTTTGTACTGAAAGTGGCTGACCAAACACAAAAAACAAACATTACCTGGCATGTTTTATAAGAAATATTTAATATTTTTATTTTTTGGGGGTGATATATTTTCCTGTTAGATCAATTTTGATTTTTGGAAGTGGTATGTCCAGATCTGGAGGATTTCATTCATGTTGTCCTTTACATCCATAATGATAGGTTTCAACTGTTTGGTCTTCTTCTTGAGGACACACCTTGACATAGTAGTCTAGAGGTTTAAAATCAGAAAAATCAAGGAAGCTATATATTGGCAATACTATGATTGTGAAAATACTCAGCCTGCCTGGGTCACATAGGCATAGTCCAGCTTGGACAGGTATGGTCATTTTACTAATTTTAGCTGTCCAGTACCTAAATGTTGGTAATGACACTGACGCAGAGACCTTGAAGGAAGAAGTGGGGCTGTGCAACCTTCAGGATCTCCACAGATGATGTGAAGTGTACTTTGTATGTATTATCATGTGCTCAGTGTAGAGCATCCTAAAGCTTACCTGCTCACTGGGCTTCTTTCAAGAAGCTGGATATCTTTGAATCATGATGATTGGAAGCTAGTGCCATGAACATGACAAGCCTTTTTATTTTCCATGTCAAACTGGAAATTGCTTTGTTAATATTCTCAATGCATCTAAAAGAGAAATGAAAATGTTAAAATTTGATCGGTACTATGCAATGTTAAGCCATCTTCCATTTATGGCCTGCTAAAGATGTCTTCTCAAATACCTGATGTATTGGGTTTAATCTCACAGTGAGTTCCCAAATATTTAAAATGGCTACATGTCCTTTTAGAAGTTATCAAAGTAACATCAAGAGATTTTAAATATTAGAAGCTAACTAAAGGCTACCTCTTATCATAAAAGTTCAATTTTCATATATTTTATCATTTAATGAAAAGTTTTTTATGGTTGTATGAATACTTGAGGTTGTAATGAACCTCAAGTATTCATACAACCATAAAAAAGGAACCTTACAGAAAGTATTAATTACCCCCACAAAATTATCTTCCTTTAATGTTACACAGTGTTTTTTTTTTTAACTTCTTCCTGCTTTCTCAAGTTCTCTTGAGCACTATGTAAAATAATTTCTTAATGTACAAATTTAGAGGAGTAATTTAATATTTAATTCTCAATTTTTAGAGTAAACCATGTCATACATAACTTGCCCTTTTTTTTTTTTTAATAGCAATGGGTTAAGATCTTTTTTATTGTACTCACTTTGGCAAGTGTACAATTACTTGTAAATCCTTCAATATTCAGTGTTGAAAATAACACAGCTGTTTCAAAACGGTTTTTTCAACTTCTTGGAGATACTTGGGTACCATCATGTGAAATGACTTGAATCAGTTTTATATTATCTTTACTAGAACTTATCTTTTTATTCAATACATTTTCTAGTTTTAAGTTAACTGCTACTAATTAATTAGAATATGCATTTACACTTAATGAATATTGGGGACTACTAACTGAAATGTTTTTAATTTAAAACAGTATAAGATGAACAATTGGAAGTATATATAATCTACTGCAGATCTAAGTCAGTATTATGAAATACTAAAATGTCATAAAAGTTCAATTTTGATATTTATTATTTAATGAAAAGTCTTTTTTTTATGATTGTATGAATACTTGAGGTTCATTAGACCTTAGAGAAAGTATTAATTACCACCACAAAAATATCTTCCTTTAAATTTACATAGTTATTTTTTTTTAATATGTGACCTGCTAGGTACAACTGGTTACAGCTATCTTTGCTACAATGGGGTCACAGTAACCATATCTGAGAGTTATCTTCAGTTGTTGTGAAATTAACAAATTCAAACATTTTTTTCAAGGTTAGATCAAATTGTTTTATTTCTGATTCACTGGCAACTTGGTATTTTCTCTGCTATCCTGTTTCTTAGCATTCATTTTCTTCATGTTTATATTGTAATCATTCCTTGCCAGACAGGAGGTAAATTTGTGTTGATATATGCTTACATAAGGATTTGTACTTGTTGAAATTTTCAATATTTTTCATACACATTATTAAAAAATAACTTTTGAATTAGTTCCAGTGTTCCTAAAATAAAATTTTCTAAGTGATTTTAATTTATCTGGATATTTTGCTATTGATATACTTGGTTTAAAATAGGTTTATTAAAATGTAAAGGAAACATACATATAACTTTAAAAAATATTCTTTTCTGTCATCAATATATTTTGCTGGTGATACTGACTCCTTGTTTAGAAGATTACTGTAAATTCTAAAGTCCTCAGTGCTATTATTTAAGACTAGCAGAGAAATAGGAACATAAAAAGGGGCTAGAATAAACCCTTGACTTTCTCTTGATGTATACTCATTGCTGGGAAAAATCTAATATTTCAGCTTTGTATGTATGTATGTATGTATGTATGTTAGTTTATATTATCTGTTTCTATCTTAGCTTCCAGATCTCTTTGGTTTTACATTATTGCATTTGAAGATAAATATTACAAGATTCATTAATTTGTATGAATGCATCCATTTTTATGAAAACATTTTCCAAAATTTATTTTTGACAAATATGAATTCATTTCTTTCCTAAATTTCTTTACTTTCTACACCTGTCATATATCCTTGAAAAAACTTGAACAGTTTTGTTTTTTGTTTTTCAGTTTATAATATAATTTGCTCAATTTGTTTTTATTTACATATTAATTAAAAATCTAAATAAGAGACATTTGTTGTATGGTTCTTGAGGGACAGACTCTTAAAAATAAACTGGTGCTGCTATTATTTTTAAAGCAGACTACAAATCATTTTCTATTTATCTCATTCATGGCAAAAGTAGATATATGATCAGAGTTTGGTTGGGAGGCTGAAATTCTATCTTTTATGTCGGTTACCCATTCGGCTGTGTTTCGCTGCTTAGTAAATTCCAGATAGATTGCTTGAAGAATATTTTTGACATTCAGAAGTGCATCTGAATTAATATCTTCATCATAATTTTTTCTCATTGCATTTTTGATCAGGCATCCTCTGGCAGCATTGTTAATATTCCATCTTTAAAAAGAGGGGCCCTCATTGACATAAAATTATTTTTATGCCATATTAATCCTAGTTTTATCTGCCTTTTATAGGTGAAAGAGAAAGGGAAAAAGTTTATCTTAATGCCATGCAAAATAATTTTTATCAAATTATAAAGTGTATTATCTGTTCTTGCCAGTTGACAGCTGTTTTGTAGAACTTTTGATATAAAAATACAAATGAATAAAAATTATCTTAATATTAAATATCACAAACCATAAAAAGCTGAACAAAGCTCCTTAATTCTTTTTTCTGCACCAACATTTACAAGCAGCCAGGGCGGGTCATACGAAACATAGACAATTCCATGTAATATCACGATATGACAAAGTTTTTATTTTTATATTTTCATATTAGTGTCTGTTCAAGTTTTATAATTTATACAGAATAAGCCATATTTACAGGTAGCATAGTGGATTTATTTCTCCCACTTTTGTTTCTTTAGTGAAATATAAAAATAGGTTTACTTATTACATTTTTTACAAATAGATTAATTTGTTTTATAAGTCAGAAGTGTCGTACACACACACAAACATAAACAGTGAATGAATTTTGGAACATAAAAGTTATTTTTTTACACCCAGCATATGTATTAAGATTTATCTTTAAAATTTGTGTGAATGGTGTAATGGATAGTGGCTCGGAATGAGAAATCTGTGAGTTCATTACATTCACTTACGTGCAAAGCCATCTATTCTACCCCAGCTATGGGTTAAATAGTAGAATTTGTCTGGAAAAATCATTGTTATCTCAAAAAAACTGTTAATGCAATATTCACTTGCAAAAAAAAATCATTACAATCCAAAAAATGTTTAAGTTTTATTAACTAACCCACAAAGGGTTGATAAATCATAAAAACAAATCAGTCAATCCCTTTGTATTATTATTATTATTATTTCCAATGAACACTTTAAGCACAAATGAAAATGATGCCTCTAGTATTATCTCTGCAAGTGAAACATAACTCAATTTTGGCTTTCTAGTCAGGCTTCTGAATATAATTTTAACAAACTTCTCAAAAGACAATAATGTCTACTGTAGTAACAGAGTGTAAACATTTTTCATGACTTAAATTCTTGGCTCCTTGGTTTTGCAAGTATCTGGGCATAAACCATCTTTGTTTTGGATTTTAATTAGAAATTATCTATTTTGGGGACCTTGATTAATGTTGTCAATGTAAAGAGTAGCTCAGTCTCTTCTACCATCTGAATTTTTTTTGCTTCTCCAAGTCTTGATAATCTGAATCAAGTATCTCAAAAGCAATTCCACCAATCTACTATCCTTTGAACCTCTCTCTCTCTCTCTGGCAAGAGTTGACCCAAGGAATTTATTCACATCATCGAATTACATGCTGTGCTCAGTCCTCCCAGAATAGAGATTTTTGTAGTTTGGTAATTTGGTAATCACAATGGTTTGCCAACCATTTTTTTTTTTTTTTTTTTTTTTTTTAGATTTATGCCAAAGATATGAACAACTAAGATGTTTATGATGTACAAGGAGGTGCTGAAAAGTCCTCAGCTCAACCCACTTCCTAAAATTTGACCAAATAACCAAACAGCAGATTTTTTTTTAATCTCTTAGTCAAGCCAAGAAGTTTTGGAGACCTCCACATAAGCAACCATTTCCTTTAAAATATGTTGTAAATTGCCATTATTATAACATTGCAAAAAAGAATCCTATCATTTTTGTAAACAGGTTTATTATAAGTGCTAAACTCCACTTCTTTCTTTAAAAAAAAAAAAAAATTATAATAGAAAATTAAACGCAAAAACATTTGTAAAATTTATTTTCTTTACCCTATTTTTACAAGATAAATATCTGAAAATGAATAGTTTTCCCATTAGAATAATTTTTAATCATTTTTAATTTTTGCTTCAATATTCTTGGTATAACAGATGATAAATCTAATTACAAAAAACTCAAATTTTTAATTGATGCCAATTCTTGTATTAGCAAAAAATAATTTAATTAGCATCTATTTCTGTGATCCCAAAGTTTCTAAACTTAACCATATTAACAAATAATTGGTTTACTTTTAGTATTTTTTACTGCATGCACAATAAATTTACACATTTTAACCATTTTTACAATGGCTGAGCCAATGATTTTTTTGTAAATTTTGGTGGTGTATTTAAAGTGCTCGCCTTTTAGATCAATAGACTTGTTTTGTTTTAATTTCTTTATTGATGGTCATTGATTCATGATTATAAGACAATCAAAGTCATTGATTCAAGAAAACTTGTCAATGTTTTGAAATCTATCTTGTAAAAATCATTGAGTTAGCAAAATTTACAAAAACATGAAAGAATAAATCGTTTTTCTATCAGTCCAATAATGTTTAAGATTATTCTGTCTGTTAATATTCTACAAATTATTGCTTCAATGATATATATACACATAGGTGTGCATCAATAACTCTATAGCCTGGCATGTTGTTATTACCTGAATTTTGGTTTGGAATTTTCAAGGAAGGAAATTGAAAAAATGTTGAAAATATTTGTGTGTAAAATGCTTTTTTTTTCTCATCATTAAACTGTAAATTTAGGTATATAAAATGCAAGCAATAAACTAATATTAAAATAAATCATGGATTTTCAAATACAGAAATTAAAGTAAATTTTTGACAACATAATTGTTGTACTTTACAACTAATCAAATTACTATGAAATAACTTTTGCTTTTTGCTCTGTAGAAATTTTATCAGATCTTATAAACAGAACTCATTGTGATTTTAAATTGACCTTGAGTTGTATCCCAGATGAGATGGTTTGTTTTTTCTCCAAGCCCCTCACCCCTCGCCACCATTTCTCATATTTGTGGACTCGACACTGATCAGAATTCTTATTCATTCTCATATCATATCTTTCAATAACTTGAGTCACCTTGATATTCACAAAGTAGTGGTTGCAACTCTCCATTTGCATGCAGACTAGATTAAGAAGTGCAACTAAAATATCTAACCAAATAATTTCAATAATATTTGACATTAAATGAACCAAAACATCCCCATGAAGTAATAACATAATAATAAATAAAACTTTAAACATTATATAATTTGGTTTTACTAAATTTCAGTTCTGTGGATAAAATTATCAAATTAAAAACAAAACAAAAATATTGTACTTCCCAGCATCAGAGATGGGATATATATATATATATATATATATATATATATATATATATAGCATTTTTTTTTTTTTTTTTTTTCAACAAAATATTTTGAAAATACAGTTGCTTTTTTTTTTTTTTTTTTTTTTTTTTTTTCCAAAAATCTCAATATTTTAAAAATATTTCTCATGATTAATGGTACAAAATTTAATGCAGAAAATGCTTTTCTGGATTTACTCAAAAAAAGAATAAAATAAAATTTGTGATCCTTTCAAGTGCAGATATCCCAGAACTGAAGGTAAATTTTGTTGTTAGCCAAAAGTCATGGAATGAAATGCTGCTGATTAACTGTTATGAATGTTCTTTGGGAGAATGAGACAAATAAATTTCTATATATCAGAACAATGTTGAATGGAAAAATGGGAAAAAAAACAAAAAAAACTTTGTATCACATTTCATCTAAAAGGAATTTGCATTCAGGTTCTTACATTTCACCTTTTTTAACACATTTTCTAGTGTGGGATATTTTAAAACTGTAAAACAAACCTGGAGAAACTGAATGAGATTGGCTCGGCTGTGCATCTAGACACATCAGACAGTAGAAATTTTTAAATTTAGTGTCCCTACATCTTCAACATTTCCCCCGCAGTGCATAATTATAACCAATGTTTACATTTATACTTCCCCTTTCCCATATATATAATTCCACTACTAAGAATATTAGTCTGATGAAGTGCTTTTAGACCAGTCATGGGCAAATTGCAGCCTGTGGGCCACATGCAGCCTGTTTATCTTTCTGAATAACATGCCTAATTTCATGAGGAAAATTATAATTCTTAAAATTTGGTTTGTTTCATTTTGTTCACATTTTTTTCACTCCCACTTTCTCATACATAACTACATTCATAAACAATGATTAAGTGCAATGTTACTTGAATTTTTAAGTTTGTCAAAGGTAAAGTTTTCATCATTTGAAACCATTTGCAATTTTCACTAAGATTAGATGTGTAAATAGCTTTTGCTTTGGAATCAAGAAATGTTCATAATTTTTTTTTTGTATTTTTAAGTGAATAAATTAATCACACAAAGTGGTGTGTGCTAATCACACTGTGTTAATATTATTCCAAGACTTCAATTTTTTAATTTTAGAAATTCTTTTGTCCCAAAAAAAAACAAAAATTTTTCCCCATTTCTAAGGCCGATATAGTGAAAATGGCTGAGGCACCTTTAACAAAAAAATATCTTGATTCTTTTTACTAGTGAGTCCCACCTTATGCGGGGTGATAGCACCTGTTAAGATCCCAGCTATGGGCAATTAGTTAACCCCCCAAACTAGGGTCAAAAAATTATGAAAGTATAAAAATGTTTATAGTAAAAATACCAGCAATACATTTTTGAAAAAAAAAAAAAATTGCTAGTAATACATTTGACTCGCAAAAAAAAAAACTTCTTTACAAAATACATCAATAAAACCTGATCTACAAACTGATTTCTTACAAAGAATACATATTCTATTCATATGGATCAATCCTAAAAATTGGTACTACTATAACATGATATCTACCGTCCGTTTTCTACTATGGTATGATATTTACCAACTGTTGGAAGTATGGAATATGTTAGGGGTACGGTTAAAGACGGTGAACTGGTTATGTATTAAAAAGTCATTAACAATTTTTTATACAGAAAATCATCAAATAATAATTTTAATGTTGGTAAACTGATTTGATATCCTTTAAAAAAAAAGAGTAAACAGGTCATCGTTTTTCCTGAATATTTTCCAACAATAATGAGTGCATTGTCATTTACGGTAGGGCACAAATGCCTTGGTAGATATCGTACTATAGTAACACCTAAAAATTTTGTTGGCATTAAATAACCCATTGAGGGTGATATGCTGTAAAACAAAACAAAACCATATCCACGTTATGATGAACCATATCTCATGCATACCACTTATCAGAAAAGGTTTCCCATTCCTATTTTAAAGGATGAAACAGTACATGAATTTTTTCCATTTTGTCATTCAATTAGCCAAATGTTCTTTCATACAAATTTGAGCTGAGAGACAGACATTTTCTATTTGTCATTTTCTTTTATCTCTACCCATACACGGTTTATATTTAAAATTAACATTTTAGCAAGAAACAAAAATAAAACAATTTTCTATTCAAGTTTTTTCTTATATAATAAGATTCCAATTAAAACTATATCTACTGCATGATTCTTAGGCAACACTTGTTCAAACAGTTAAGATAGCTTATATTTAAAATGAAAATATTAAATTTTTCATGTAAATATTGATGGCTACAAATTCTAAGTAGAAACCTATAATTATTCCAGATTTTATTTAGTTGCTGTGGTGTGAACAGAAGTTTGAGATCATTTTTATCAATGGATGGATGTTCAGTAGATGTTTAGTTTTAGATCATTATCAGTACAGTGTAACATTTTACATTAAAATTACTGTATTATTTATTTCTGTTTCATAAGTAAATTCATCATAAATCACGTAATATTCATTTGCAGAGTTATATTAATAAAGCATCATCAATATGCTGGAAATACATTGATTGTTTAAGTAAAATATGTTTAGAAAGGACCAGTTTTTAGAAATAAGAAAGGACAAGCTAAAACGCCGCTAAGAGATGATACTGTCATTAATCCAAATTTTTTCAAGAAAATTATTGAAACTGAGAACAAACTGGTTTGTAATAGGTCAGAAAATTCTTACAATTTCATTTATTGGTTGAGATAGGTTAGCTTTTGATTGTAGTAGATGTTTCTTTAGGAGATTTAAGCATTTGTTACCATGTAGATTAGTGTATCGTGATTTCATATCTTAACTAGCCATGAGTTTTCTCTTCCAAATATTTCTGTCCTTTTTACTATTCATATGACAGTAACAAAATACAATCAAGAACATTTATAGGTTTCTAATTGAAGAGCAAATTAGAAACTATGAATTGTAATAATTACTATTACTTTTGTTATTAGTATTGTTTTCCTTCTGATTTTTATTAAAAGTTTTTTTTTAGTTTTTTTTTTTTTTTTTTTTTTTTTTACATTTGACTCTTAAGTCAGAAATATAGATTGAAAATAAAGAATAAGCTGCTTTCAATGAGATTTGAACTTATACATCTTGTCTTTGGAAGCCTGTTTTACTGTGACAATCCCTTACCAATTAAGCTACAAATACTAAGCCGTAGGCATTATTCAAATTAGTCATATTGCTATATTCCTTTATTTCTCTGATCTCTACTATTTTGCTGCGTTATTTGGATTATTTACCTTAGTAGTAATAGCCTTTGAATATCTTACATGAAGCATTGTTATTGTCACTAATTTTTGACTAGTATCTCAGTAAATATAAAAACAATCTTGAATGTTTTGCTAAAGATCACCAAAGAAATATTAATTTTTTAAAAATGACACTGCTTCATTGAACACATTTTGAAGATTTATATCTACGAAAACCGGTTTTTACAGCATTTCACCTTTCTTGGCAGACAATGATAAAAACAAAAAAGGAAACTGAACGAGATCAGCTAGTATATGTCCACATACATCTGATAGATATATATATATATATATATATATATATATATATATATATTGTGTGTATTTAGGCAGCATTTTTTCATTAATACATGTCTCATTAAATTGAAGCTATATACATAAAACAGTTGAAACCTAACCTGAACAAAATAAACTATGAAATCTCCAAAAATATCCTTAAATGCCTATAATTAGTAACAGAAGTCATTGGTTCATACCAACGGCTTTCCATACTCAATACTCATCGGATTCACTCTCGCGTGGTCATGTGTGACGTCATGAGCTGTCGTGCGATTTTCGCTTTCAGCGTTTTATATGCACGTGTTTATCGTTGCTTGGAAATCATCCATGTAAACAAATAATACTATCATCAATTTCTTGTTCGTGTATTGCATAAATATATTGTGTAATTGTCATCTTTGATAATGGCTTATGTAAGCCGAAAGCTCAGATCGGATTAAATAAAAAAAAGTATGTATCAATATTGTGATTTTCTTTCATTATTTAATGATAATGTTATTAAGATTATCAGACTATATGAAAAAAACTTGCATAAAATATATAGACAACGCTTATCTATATTATTTAATGAGACATGTATTAATATATATATATATATATATATTCCAATTTTTAAAATTTTGAAACTCAAAAATTTTAAATTTAGCACTCTCACATGTTCAGCACTTCCCCATAATTACAACTTGTGTTTATATGTCCTCCTATACATATATAAAATTCCATCAATAAGAACATAACTTTAGTCTGATGAAGTCCTTTTAGAGAATGCAACGCATTACACAGAATTTTTCTACTTTGTCATTCAACTGCCTAACATGGTTCTGATAAATGGATATTTATATTATCCTCTATTCTCCCATGTAAAAGTGTCAAGATATTAGCAGTTAATTTGTGTCTTCCTTTTATTAAATTCAGCACGACTTTGAATTTAACCAAGCTGAACCTGGACATTACGTAGATTTTGTCAACTCAGATTATCCATCAGCTTTTAATCCATTCTAATCCATCAGCTTTTAATCCATTCTAATCCATCAGCTTTTAATCCATTCTAATCCATCAGCTTTTAATCCATTCTAATCCATCAGCTTTTAATCCATTCTAATCCATCAGCTTTTAATCCATTCTAATCCATCAGCTTTTAATCCATTCTAATCCATCAGCTTTTAATCCATTCTAATCCATCAGCTTTTAATCCATTCTAATCCATCAGCTTTTAATCCATTCTAATCCATCAGCTTTTCTCACAACCTTGGCTTCTATTTTATCTTCCTCTCTTTTACAATCTTTGTTGCCAGTTCAGGTTTTAATGCTATACAAAAAAAAAAATGGATTATTTTAATAAAGAATGCATATCTTTCTACTGTTTCATCTCTTATTTTCTTGCTTTCTCTCTCACTCCCTTGCAATCTCTCTCTCTCCCCATAAAGAACCTTAATGTTATTTAAACTGTGACTAATGTCATCATTTTTATTGTCATTATCACAGTGTTTCACAGGATGACGATATTAGTCCAAATCTTATAATTCATCTTAATTTTACACCTTTCCATTTGTACCTGCTTTACAATCTCTTCCATTATTTCTGATAATCCAGCCAGATAGTTTCTCTCCCAGTCGAATCCATCCCCCCACTTTTTGCTCTCTTTCTTTTATGTGGTTCTATTTTTGTTTTTTCTCTAATTCTCTTCCTTCCTTCACCCCCCCGACCCCCCCAATTCCTTCTGACTTAAATATTATGTATGTTTCTCAGAAAATTGCTTTTTCATTTAAAACCTCAAAAACAAAAAGTAGCAATTATTTGGCTCACTGCAGACATCAGGTAATGCACTGGCACTGAATCACTTTACAATTCTGGAATTAGTGATTATTTACATTTTTCTGTTACTATAAACAGGAAAGGATTACGACTAAAATAAAATCCTGAAATTTTACATAAAATAGAAATTACCGTTATTATGATATTTGACATTTCTGAGATGAAGCATTGTCAGTTATTATTGACTCATATTCGTCTTAATTTCAGACTTGAAATTAAGTTGAAAAAAAATACTAGTAAAAACAAATTAATGATATTGTTTATAAAATTGATTAAAAATAATTTATATTTCTCATTTGATGTTTTTAATAATATGTGTTCCTTGTATCATACATTTGGTGAAAACAAAAAATTTCACGGCTTCAGATTTGAGTTTTGAAAGGATTTGGGAGCTGTTACGTTTTCCTTGTATAAATTGACTTTAAAACCATGAGGTGAAAATTGGAGTAAGACTTCCGCAGTACCAAGAACATGTTATAGAACCGGGCACATTGATAGTTGTTTAATAAATGCTTGGCTCTCACAGACCCAAATGAATTGACACACCTATGCAAATTTTCCAAAATGCCTTTCACGGTATTTGCTGATTAATGGAAGCAAAGATTAATCAGAATATACCAACCAATATTCAGAAAGATAATTTGCACAGGGTTGGCAATAGCTGAGTATTTATTAAATTATTATCAATCTACCATGTTCCAGTTTTTCAATCTGTCAGGCCTCTGATTTTCACTTTACAGTTTTAGAATCAATTTATATTATGTCCTTCCAACCACTCCTGTGAAAGCAGGAGTGGTTGTTTGGTTTGAGTAGAGTTAACCTTTGATGTTTCCCAATATATTGTCTGCTGTTGGTGATCATAATTATTTGACTTCTTTAAGCTCAAAGATATATTTCAATCTTGTAAATTATAACTATATTTTTTTTTTCCTTACAACTTTGAAAAACATTGCTTTCATGAGTAGGGAGGAGGACATTCTTATATTACTCTCCCTTTACCCCCCCCCTCAAAGCACATTCTTATATTACTCTCCCTTTACCCCCCCCCCTCAAAGCACATCATGAAACAACATTGAACCGTATTTTTCATTTTCTACTGTTTACTATGTTTTGTGGTTAGTAAACCGCATTCATGATCATGGAAAATTACCGTAGGACAGCTTAAAAAAAATGATCTTCCTGTAGTTATCACAGTTTGAGACTATAAAGCAAGAACTATATATTCAAAATAAAAAGTTTGTTGTAAATAATATGAACATTCTTTGAGGCATTCATGGGTTTTGCACAGAATTAAAACAGCAAATGGCTGATGTGAGAGTTCAACCTAAGTGCCTGGTTGGTGATGCTTATTAACAAATCACCTAGGAAAAGAAAATTAATTTCTAATTAGAGCAATGCGCTCTTACACCTCATTCAATATTCTTATGAAATATGAAAATGCTCATCCACCTATAGAAATGAGAAAAAAAGATGTTTGTCTCATTTACTGTAATCTACGTTGTATAAAGTAAACGCACCCCACTTGCCCTTTCATCTACTGTTGTAGGATCATCTTGTAAAATTTATGCCCCACATAATCCCTGTGTATAAATTGAGAAATGGGGGCTTAGAATAAAAAAAAAAAAATATATCAAAATTTTTTTTATTAATGCAACATTTCTCAAACTGATCTCTGACTGTCCTCAGGTGGTACAATATATAAATTCACCAGTGTACTAATCTGAGGATACAATGGAGTCATTGAAATATCCTCTGAACAAATATATATTTGTTAATCTGAAGAAAATCATTTACAGGTAAGTTAGGATAACTTATCAAGGGAGAGTTACGTTCAGAGCTTTTTGTTTAGGACATTACTTTTTGACTTTGGATACATCTTCTATGCTGTACAGTATTGTATCATGATAAAAAAAGTGTAATTTTTTTTTCTTTGCAATGTTATTTATGTTCATCTTTTCATATAAAATACAAAAAAAACAAACTTTGTTGCGTTGCCTTCACATTTTCATTATCCCCACTTCAAACCTTGTCAAACCTTTTATGGCATAAAACAATTTTTTCTCAAATTTTTTTTTTTTTTTTTTATAATAAAGAAACTATCATCTTCCTAATTGTTACTGGTGTTTTTTATTTCTGACTTTCTATACCCAGCTGGTCGATCAGAAAAAGCGTTCAATTAGAATGGAGCAAAAACAGCATCATGTTTAGATGTAACAGAGTCGATCTTCTTCAATTTTTTTAAAGTACTTTCATTAAAAAATATTTTGAATTAATGCAGTTACTGATATAAGTGAAGAAGTCTGTATTTATTCAATCAAAGTTAGCCGAGGACATGAAGGGGTAAAACAGACAACATGAAAACCCACTTCAAACCACAATTATTTTGGAGTTTTGGAAATTCAATTTGTCGGTGTGCTACCAGGGATGTAAAAGAGGATACATTTATAAAGCAATTGTTAAGTTTGATGAAAATTGGTTGAAAGATCAATGAAAAATAAGAAAGAAACCAGTAAAAATTGCCATTTTTGTTATTTACACAAGTTTTCACTATATGGGTGGACTCAATTATCAAGTTAAATGACTTAAGCAATCAACTTATTGTTGGCTATAATTGAGTGAAGTTTGTATTAGATTGCTTGAAAATTGGGGGAGTTTTTAGTTTAAAATTTGTGTTGAAATCAATTTTTGCTAAACACTGTAGAAATAAAAATGAAGTATCACTGAGCTTGTCATGATGTAAGTAACCTACATACCGAGTTTGAACGAAAAGAAAGGAAAAAATTGAACTTATCGATTTTTTTTTTTTTTTTTTTTTTTTTTTTTTTTTTTTTAAATCAATAATTGATTTTTTAAAAAAATTATCAATTTTTTATGCTAAGAACCTATCTCTTACATTCTATAATGTATGTGCCAAGTTTGGTCAAAATCAGTTGGACTATTCTGTAGTGAAAAGATATCAGACATCCACTGTTTATATATATATATATATATATATATATATATATATATATATATATATATATATATATATATATATATAATGTCTGTTTTAACTAAATATATACTTGCACTATTTCTTGTTTTGTTTTTGACATTCCCCCCACTAATCTCACTGAAAATGCTAAAGATCACATCATGTTGAAACATGAGTTCCCATATTATGACTGAAGTTAAGCAATGTTGAACCTGGTCAGTACCTAGATAGGTGAATGATACCAAGTACTGTAAACTTGGATGTGCAGGCTGTGTGATGATTAATGACTCAGAATTGGAAATCTGGGAGCAGAGTTCCAATTGCCATTGGCTTCGTCATATTCACTTATGCGTCAATACTCTTGGGAAAAGTATGAATCCATCTTTTCTCCCCACAGCTAAGGTTAAATTAGTAAGCCTTGTATCAGCAAATCATAATCTCCAAAAAAATCTAAAAATATTTTCTGGCTTTATAATAACCTACAGAAGGTTGATAAGCTGTAAAAAAAAAAAAATCAATCAATGAGACTTGACTGTTTTTTTTTCCCGTCCCTCACTCGATCCCTATCTGCTCAACTTCTCTCTTCCTCTTCTCTCCCCTTTTACTCCTTATCACCACAATGAAATTGAATTTTAAACAAGAAACAGTGCATAGTTCATCGAGAGACCCATCTCTCAGATTAGTCACTCGTCATTGCTATTCCCCAGTGCTTACAAAGATACGCTGGTGGAACATATTCAAGATGTCTCATAAAGATCTGATATATTTGAATTGACATCTTCATCTTGGTTGTAATTGATATCATTTCAGCTTCCCTTCCTTATAATATATTTCATAACTCTTACATTTCAAACCCTTTAGTCTATCACCACAGATTGAATATTCTCATTAAATCTTGCCACCAACTGTATACACATAATGCTTACATCCACTGGGCCTCTAACCACTTTCGCCCCAGCCCCTCAACCTCTGACGTCTTACTCTCTGGGTTGAGGTGTCCACTCAGTCTTAACCAAACTTAAGGGAGTGACCATAGGTCCCCTGAGCATCTGTAGATCATTCAACCAGTCCACTGGTTTAATCCTGCTTCCTGCCCACGTTGTGTTTGGTTTGATCCAGAAAGCAGAAGTGATGTTCATCCATTCACGGTCGACTGAAGATGTAGACACGGCTGGAGAGTCTGATGCTAAGAAATTTAGAATGCACCAAAAAAAAATGTATATATCTGCAGTAAGCCGAACAAACAACTATTCAATGGTTTAATTGTTAATGTCTTTTATATAGCAGCAAAGAAACAGGTTACAGAAATGAAAATAATTGATGTAAAAACTCATACACTGGATACTAGACAGTGGGTTGTGATTAGCTTGTTGTGAAATCGTCTTAGAACGATTTGCGACTCTTGATTATTGTAGCTTGATCGATGTTTCCGTTTCCAGTGGTAGTAATAATAGTAGCAGTAGCAGTAGTAGTCTTAGACGTTGAAGGAGTAATTCGCTTCTTCGTACGTATAGCAACAAAATATGTTAGCAGGCGCCTGGCTCCAACCTCTGACCTCTCTCTCCAGCTCGATTGCACTCTATAGCAGACCAGCCAACCATCTCCCAACAGGTTTCTGTGCGCATTTATATAGATAAGCCTGGCTGATCACAAATCAACTCTTGGTCTGCACACGATTATCATAAGTGTCACTGTCAACCCAAAATCCTGGGAATTTCAAAAGTCCTTTCTTGCTTACTCAGCCCTATTTATAATTTTAACCGACAAAAGTTATTTTGATTATTTTCATTGTCTTTTCTAATGACCCAATTCCAAATGGGCGAGATCAGGTTTCCATCAGTAAACAAAATTGTTCTGATCTAATTTCGCTGTTCAAATCTACTCCAATTTCAATAAAAAAATAAAAAAAAATATATGTGTTTGTGTGTTTCCCAAACTCTCTCTGTCACAGGCCATTGTCTTAGAGGACAAATATGCAGTGGAATGTCTGTTCAAGTCTATACAAGGCCAACTAGAGTCTTGCATAGGCACCATCACTCTCGAATATAGTGATTTTCCAGGTGTAATGGTTAGCGAGACAAGCTTGCTAAACTTTACACCATCTCGAGGTGCCCAAAACCCCTCAATTTCCAAGCAATCTAATACAAACTTCACTCAATTGTAGCCAACAATAATTTTTACTGGTTTCTTTCTTATTTTTCATTGATCTTTCAACCAATTTTCATCAAACTTAACAATTGCTTTATCAATGGCCTGGATGTGGCACAAGGCCGAAAGTATGGGGCACCCAGTGAGGATCGAACTCACTATTCAGGCGTAACTGTTTTAGCGAGACAAGCTTGCTAACCATTACAATACACCAAGGTGCCCCCATCACTCTCGAATATAACTATTCTATTTTTATAGAATAGCAGTTGTTGAAAGCCTTTCCTCTTTAGATATGATCAGCCAGTCTGTACTTCATCGTGTCTATATGGACTACAGCTTCAAGTATTACTTTATGACTTTATCCTACTGGGGGAACCATGGCTGAGTGGGTATAAGTGTTGCAGTTTACCTTCTGGACTTCAGTCCTTGGTTTGTGAGTTCAATCCCTGTGTGAGGTAGAGAAATTCATATGCACTCACTCCTCAGCATAAAAGTAGTCTCTTCCTGTAGGTCAAATAAAGGGTCAAAGTGCCTAGCAAATGATAATTCTTGATTAATATTAAACCGATCAGGAACTTTCTTTTTTTAAGCTAAAACAAACCACTTATTGTTGAACGAGAATAGTTTGCATGTCATCTTTATTCAGAACAAACTTCAACTGTTTTTTTTATATTTCTAATTCTTTGTGAAGGCAGCAAATGCATCCAAATTACTGAAAGATTAATAATTTTTTTCATCATATATTCTTCCACGCAAATTAACACAGGGATTGAACTCATGACTACCAGGCAAGCTACAAGTTAACAACTTACCTAACACTTATACCCACTAAGCCAGTGTTCCATCACATTGAGTAAGGTAGAATTTGGTATCCATAAACCTAATGTCTGCTCTTTCCTTAAAAAAAAATAACCAGTTCTTTGAATCATGTTTTTATGAATAAGAAGACATTCATAGATCGTGTGTGGAAGGCACCTCAATGTAGTGTAATGGTTAACAAGCTGGTCTTGCTAGAACAATTACAACTGAGGAGTGAGTTCAATTTTCACTGGATGCCCCATGCTTTGTGTCACATCTAAGATATGCTTAGAAAATAAGTTTTGTACAGAATTAAAACGGCAAATGGAATCAAAAATTGAGAAAAACTTCCAGTCAAATTCCAAGTCTGTAAGTTGTATAATTTTCACAACACATTTAATTGTACTACATTTGACTTCACACAAAGTCAAGTGGGTACTCAATTTTATTTATGTAGACGTCTCTTCTACTCCAATAGCTTCATGTCTCGCACATCTCACCTATGGAACTCCCCTATTACTGTTTCCCTGACAAATACAATCTCCAACGGTTTAAGTGTAGCGTCAATCGACATCTCCAGTTGCCTTGATCTATCCACTTCCCTTCTCCACATCCTTTCATTTTTCATTCCTATCTGCTCTCGCTCTGGATCTTTTGTGGCCCCCTTGCCTTGATCGACCCACTGTCTTTCTCTTTCTCCACATCCCCTCCCTTGCCACTCCTATCTGCTCTTCCTCCAACCCTTCTTTAACCCCTTGCGTGATAGCGGCCTCCGGCCTTGCTTGGGGTGATATGATTAAAAAAAAAAAAAAAAAATTTTATAACCAGCAGTAAAGTTTTCACCGACTGTCAACAAGTAGGTAGAAGGAAGTGAAGCAAATAAGTGAATGAGAATTTTTAGGATCAAGTGAGAAGACAGAAGTAGCAGTAAAGATGCCCCAAGTGTCACCTACCTACCTTAAAATTGCCAAATTCTTATTCTGGAGGGCTGTTCCACCCACTGCACTACTGAATAATTTATATACTTACCACCAAGTTGTACATTTGTTATCCAAACGCATGACGGGGGTAAGTATTGTCACTTACTTTTCAGGAAGTATATTTTAGATGTAAATTCTGGTGAGTCTCATCAGAAATTATTATTAAGCAATTTAATGAGAAATGTTTAATTTAAATCTGTAACAGTCCAAATGCATTAATGATATGGCCTTGACATAATTCAGGAATCAGGCAAAATTGACAATCTGATAGGATTTTTGAACCAAGAGTGCTTAGAATTAAAAAAAAAAAAAATAAGGGCAATAGTGTACATAGATTATTGGAAAAAGTTATTAATTCCTATTTGCAAAATATTAGTAAAATCACAAAAGTTCTTTCATAGTTTTCTGGTTCTTCTTTAATGCCAAGTCCCTTCAGGATATAGTAGAATCTGTGGAGAGCCATGATCACCTTTTTATTATATGTGAATTACCTTCACTTCTTGGGAAAAAATAATAGTGGTTTCTTTTTTTTTTCTCAACAATTTTAAAATCAGAGTAGTCTTAGACTGGCTGCCACCAAAAGCAGTCTACCTTGCTATTTAATTCATAGCTAGGGGAAGAAGAAATGGATCCATGCTTTCCCAAGATTATTTACATGAAAATGAATACAGTAGACTAGACTGGAATTTGAACTCAGCTAATTTGTCCGTCTTTCTGCACAAATAACCATTTCTGCAGTCAATTCTAGTATATCATTTAGAAACATTAAGAAGAACTTTAAAAATCTCTGAGATTGGGTTCTGCATAAATTTTACAGAAGGGCAAATCGGTTGGCATTTAAGCAATTGCTGCTCTCTTGCCCAACACAGAATTTTGGAATTGTCAGTGGGAATGAAAAATGGATTTTTTTTTTTTTTTTTTTAAATCAGTTCACCCCAAGCAAAACAATAATGCCACTAAGAAGATACAAGGGGCTACTGGAAGTGAAAGAAAAGGAAAAGATTTTAGATGGAACCAGAAATCCAATCCTAAACAGGGAACAAGGAATAAACCTCTAATAAGGAAAGAAAATGAAAACCATTGTCAAATCCAAGACTATCTTCTACATCCCAATGTTATGTTTAATGAGATTCTAAGAGAAGTCATAAGTGTGGGGCACCAAATTCCTTACAAATTTATCTGAGAGCTTGACTTGCTTATCACTGCATCATGAGGAAGCAATGTGATGTTGATAGGCTGCTTTTATTTTGTTTGTCAAACAAAATGAAATGCATCATTCAATGTTTATCACATCCGCAATGGCAGCCCTCTACGAGAACTTGGTATTGTGAAGCTGCTAGGAGATTCCAATCAGGAGGGCTAGGGTTTCATATGTTGAGGGTGATAGTTGGGAAAGTTCCTGGCCAGCCACTCCTGGATAGCATGGTCTAGGCGGGAGGGCTCAGAGACCTGCTGGAATATGTACTACTGTGTCTAACATATCGATGTAGGTGGTGGTAATGATCTAGAGGTACTTTGGAAAGAAGTAGGGTGTCATGATCTAGCCCTCGTTATTCATGACTCACAAGTCCATAACAAACAACGTGAACTTAGTGTGCATCATCATGGGTAGAGCCAGATTATGACCTTTTGAGGCCCTTAGGCTAATGAAATTATGGCCCCCATCCCCTCAGTTGAGCCACCCTCTAACTCACCTGCACCAGTCTTGAATATTTTTTTTTACTAGTGATATATTTTAGCAAGATTTACATAGCTTTTCTAGTTTATTTAAAGAATTTGCAATAAGTTTACTTCAAGCTATCTTTTGTTTGTCAATAAAAAATATTCTCTAAGAAATACCGCCATTTTACTATTTATTGCAAAACAATTAGCACATATTTCAACCCAACCGTAGTTTTAAAAAAACGGATTTTTCATAACCAACATTATAACAATAAAACAAAATAAAAATGAGTTTATCATATTGATATAATTTCGGTTTATGAAACTATTAAGAAGTTGTAACATCGAGAAAATTAAAATCACTGCTTTCCTTTATAAAAATTTCTAAAAGCAAACATTTACTTGAAACACGACACAAACTAAAACATTCTTTTCCTTGCTTTGCTTCCTGAAAGGTCAAATATGAGTTTGTCATAGTGATATCATTTCAGTTTATGAAACTAGAAGTTATAACATCTAGAAAATTAAAATCGTTGTTTTATAAGAGCTTGAGGGGCCCTAGGCTGCAGCCTATACTAGCCTAAAAGATGATCCGGCTCTAAGCATGATGCAGAGAAATTATGCAACTCCCTCTCATCTCAGATGGGGCCACCCTCTAACTTGCCCACACCTGTCTTGAATATTTATTTTACGAGTGATATATTTGAGTGACATTTATATAGCTTGAAGTACACTTATTGTAGATTCTTTTAAATAAACTAGAAATTTATCTTTTGTTTGTCAAAATAATATTCTTTAAGAAATACCACTATTTTACTATTTATTGCAAACCAAATTAGCATATATTCCAACACAGCTGTAGTAAAAGAAAAAATATTTGTTAAAACAGCATTATGACCAACGTTCAGGAGCTCTAAGTTGCAACCTATACTAACATATAGGATAATCCGGCTCTGATCAAGGGTAACTTTGTGGGTTTGGTATAAATCACTGTTCAGTCCTCCTGTTTGACATCTGGGCATTGTCAAAGCTTTTCTTATCAGAAAAAATACCAGAACATGCCCTACTTGTTCAGCAATCACTCTCATTAGACAATATGATTCTCTCAGGTCTTGTCGAACATGAAGTACCCTCTCCTCATCACATAGCAAAATTCTGCTAATGGTCAAATCATAGCGAAGACACCCATTGTCATTCAATCACTGAAGTTAAGTAGTATCAAGTTCAGTCAATACTCAGATGGGGGCTTGTTTCAGAACACCGAGTACTGTAAGCAACCACCTACAATCTAAAATATGTTTTGGCTTTAAATAACCCACAACGGATTGATAAGCTGTAAAAAAGGGGTGCAGAATTAATTTCAACTTGGAACTAATTTCTGGCAGCGACTGCCGAACCCTTTTTGCTCTACTGCCTGACATTTTCTGATTCCTACCTGAAATTTTCTAAGCTAAACAACTTCAATTTTATGTCAACTTCAAATTCAAGTACCAGCAATTCTCCCAACTATTCTGTAATTTGTGAACTAAGGAAAATGCTTTATAAGTCTAATGTGTTTTTATATTACAAAGCAAAAGCAATTTATTGATTTTCTTAAATTTTGATCAATAATGGTTTCTTTTGAACGAGAGTTTTTACAAAAAAAAAAAAGAAAAAAGCAATCTACTGTTCTTGCTACAAAGAACATTGCATTTTTATTGGATCAGATTTAAATGAATAAAAGTAAATAAAAAAATTACCATTTTATTCATTTGCAACAAAAAAGAATGAAAGTTGCAGAAAAGATAAATTCTGAATTATCTTATCTACTCAGGATTTTTAATGTTAAATTAAAAATTAACATCAACTCATTTTATTTTGTTTAGGAATTCACAGAATTGGATAACTTTCATTTTAAATCTGAGGTGAAATTAGTTCCAAGTTTAAATTAATTCCAAGGTGAAATTAGTTCCGAGGTGAAATTAGTTCTGTCACTCGTAAAAAAAAGCAATCAATGTCCAAAGTTCATGTACAAATATATTTTCAAAAATGTTTGTACATCTGTTCAACTTATAGTAACAAAAAAAAAAGTTATTGAATAAAATCACCCTCAGCCCTGAGGATGACTTCAATGAAGATTTGGAAGCTACTTCAAGCCTGGTCATGTAATTCTTGTTAATACTGGCCATCATGTCCACAATTTGGTAAAGTGGGGCTGTTGGTTGATCATTGTGTAGGGGATTTAAATGAAGAGCAACATGATTATGAAAATTATTGGCCAACCACTCCTGGGTCACATGAGCAGTTTTTCATTATTTCACCCCAAGCAAAGCAATAATGCCACTAAGACACAAAGGGTTACTGAGTGTGAAATAATATATATAAAAAAAGAAAACTTATTAAGGCTTAAAAACAATAAAAGAATAGGAATTAAGAAGACAGAAAATAGCGTAACTGCATTTAAATTTCTGAAGATCAAAGTTGACTGAAAAGCAAGAAGCTGAGAGTTCCACAAGTGAAAAGCGTGGGAGAAGAAACTGTTAGCATAGAACTTATGATTACATCTAGCCATTTCAACTGTAAAATGAGAAGACCTAACTGCCAATCAAGTAATATGCTTAAATTCATAGTAAAATCTAGGTACCAAAGAAGAAAGTTCATCAGGTCAATTGCCATGAAAATATTTATAGAAAAGGAGCAGGAAAATTACATTATGGTGGGAAAGTGACTGAAGCCGAGATGGCAGGTCAGGATGAATAATATTGCAGATTCTTCTTTGGATTTTATCAAGAATCTCTAAATACATAGCAGGAGAACCAAACCAGACATGGCAGCAATATTCAAAGTATGGATGAACAGTAGAGTTATAAATTTGTAAGATAGATTCTGACAAGAAAAATTGTCTAGTATGATACCATAAACCAACTGTCTTAGCAACAGACCTAACAATTGATTCAATATACTCTTTCCACTTCATGTCAGTGAAAAACATTATCTTATGAAGGTACAATGAGTCACTCTCCTGAAAGTTAGCATCAGCCATAGTTCTGGTGGAAAAAAATATATGCTCACCCACTTCAAATCCTAAAATTTTGTGGAAAGAAATTTTTGTCTTAATAGTATTGTAGAGCCTATATAAGGCCTAAGATTCCCTCAAGATAGAGGGCTACTAAATGAGGTTGTTATAAATTCATACCAAGAGGGAGCAAAAGGATATGTAGGATAGATAATAGTTGACCCTAGATTTGAAGAGATTCAAATTCAAACCAGAGAATACGACCTTTTGCTGGCAAGAAATAATTCCTGTCTCCAAATCAATTTGAAGTCCATGGATCCCATTACAAATTTTGGCCGAATTGTTTCTCCATTCCAGCCGGATAGACTGAATTTGGCCCCTTCCAAATTTCATCTGTTCAGATTGGTGAATTACCAGGAGATAACTGATAACTGACATCCATCAAACATGGCTCGTGGAACTAGAACAGTCTACCCCAGTGATCGAAATAAAGGGTTCGGTTCGAAATTCCAACCACCTGAAGAAGGCCGGAGTGTACAACGGCCGAAATGTTGTGACAAATATGGCGACAAAGATGAGGACAATAGTCCGAATAATGTAAATACTGTATGCAGGTTCTTATTCATCATTGGCTAAAATGCAGAAACAATGGTGGGTGACTATCTGGAAAAAATTCTGTAGTTCACCTGAAAACTTACTCTGTCTAATGGTGTTTATTGTACTCATGTGAAAAAAAATAAATTGGAGGTACTACTTTCGGATTGTCCAGTTTAATAGCACTCTTTTAAGGATGTGGTTATCAAGGTTGTTTGGAGAATCATAACAAAACTATTTTCCAAATTATTTTCACCTGCAAAAAAATGCATTCCCTTTCTTTTAACAACATTTTAAAAATATTTTCCTTGCGAAAATAACACATCTTGAAAATAACTTAATTGTTGAAAATCTGTTTTGTAAAAAGAAAATATTAAAATTCATTATATAATTTATTATTTAGTTACATAACTTACCTCAAGAATAATTTGTAAGTTTTTATTGTGTTATTTTTAAATAATTTATGTAATTTGCTATTCATTCGTTATGTTATTTTTAATATTTGTTAATTTTTCTATTCAACTGTAATTTTCTGTTTTTTCTTATATTTGTTATGCATTTTTAGATAATTTATTATTCAGTTGTTATGTATTTTTTTCATAATATGCTATTCATTTATTTCTGAATTCATATTAATAAAGAGTTGATTAAAGATTATCATTGCTGATTTTCATTATAATTTAATCCCCCTTGTCAAATGATTTGAAGTTTGGGCCACTAAAGAAGACAAGATGTAGAATCTTAAATCAGCTAAACAATAATCATGGAAAAGAATATTTTCTGAAAGACTGAATCTGGAGCACAACTCTCCACAGCAGCCAAAGAATGGAAACATCAGTTCCGAACAGGGCCACACAATCAAAAAACACAAAGAGCCAAAATAACTTAAGAAAATTAGTCATGGATCACAAAAGAGTGAATTTTTAGTTTTATTGAGTATGAGGGAGATAGAAACAGATTATATATATATATATATATATATATATATATATATATATATATAATATAGAAAAAACAACTGAAAAGTTGCAAATAAATGTTTTTTTTGTGAAAGTATTTATTTATATTTTTATATATATATATATATTTCATATTTCAGATCGACCCCGATCTTTCATCAGAAAATGGCTGTTTTCAGAAGTTAGTTTACATTAAGTAGCGTCCGTCGCGAGACGCGGACGTCACGTGATATGGAATGCAACTGTGTTTGAATATTTCTAACGGAAATCTAACTGTAGTAATATTTTAGATGTTGTTTAAAAAATTTTTTTAACTATATCTAACAAAAATGTTTTGTTTAACTATTGAAATATTTGTAAAGATTTAAAATACCCAAGTCTTTATTTAACCCTAGTTTATATGCATTTAATTTTAAAATCCAGTATTTTTCTTTTTTTCTGCGTGTAGAGAGAGAGGGGGGAGGGAGAGAGAGAGAAAAAGAGAGAGAGAGGATGGCAAGAAAATTATTTCCTTTTTGTTTTTATGAAGAATTAAAAGGATAGAAAGATAATGAAATATTGGTTGAATAAAATTATGCTTCCACAAAACTGATTTTTTTTTTAGTATGTGATCAGTCATAGAATTTATTATGATGAACACAAAAAAATTTACTATTTTGAAAACCCTTCATGGGCAACACTAGATAATCTCGCAGACAGCATATGGTTCCTGAGCCATATTTTGTGCAGACCTGGTTTAGAACATATATAATTTATGTTTATTTTATTTCAGATATATCTAATGAAATGTGTTGATTAAAGCTTATTATAGCAAGGAGTATTTCTGATTTTTATCATAATAGTCAACAAATGATATATTTTACATGAAAATTTGTATAATTTTCATAAGACTTGCATGTAATTTTAGTTTCTTTTAAGAAGGAAAAAGTCTGTAATGCTTGGCTTTGAAAATTAGAGAATCTCATGGAATTCTGTTTAATATACACTGGGTTAATCAGAATGAAATTTCATCAGAGGTTAAAACAAAAGTTTATGGCATTTTTTAAGCAAATTTCTGAAACAATATTTAAATATTTGTATATAGACTTACTCAACCACACATGCACCAGTTTGTTCCATTACCTTTCACCATCTTTGAGGCAACTTCATGATTTCATCCTCCCAGGACTTGGCATCTTTCTGACTGAGGAAATGGTCTAAATGGTTTTTACAGGCTTTCAGAGAATTAAAGTCATTTCCCATTAAGAGAATTTGGTAGGGATCGAAATAAGTGGTAATATGAAGGCACAAGGTTATGTGAGTATGGTGTGGGGGTGGGACACTCCAGCCAAGTTGGACCAATTTCTGCTAGTTCTGCAAAGAGGTGAAGTTTGGTATTTTCCTGATGGAAGATGAGAACCTTTCTGATTGGCCAATTTCAGATGCTTTTCATTGATTGGGAACAGTACCTGGCCAAATTCAACATTTAATTTCACAGCTTGTAATACACAATGACCTTTCAATCCCACCAGCTACACAGCTTGCTTTATGGCCACATCACATTGAAACATTGTATGATCACAGAAGTTAAGCAACATTAATTCCTGGTCAGTACCTAGATGGGTTACTGCTGGTGAATACCAGGTGGTGTAAGCTTGGATGTGTGGGTGGTGTAATGGATAATGGTTACGAATTGTTAATCAGAGAGCTGAGTTTCAATTCCTGTTGGGTCCATTATATCCACTTATGTACAAATACCCTTAGGAAAGATATGAATTCATCTCTTCTTCCTCAGCTATAGGTTAATTAGTAAAACTTGTATCACTAAACCATCATCTCAAAAATTCATCCAATCTAAAATTATTTTCTAGCTTTAAATAACCTGCAAATGGTTGATAAGTTATAGAAAATGAATCAATCGATCATAGTTCTCTCAGCCATTTTATGTGGGACTTTGCAAGCATTTCAAAGTGCTTTAGTCATTATGGGTTCAAAATCACCTTTATATTGTTCAGGTGTTTTTTATGGTAAAGTGCTTGTGCAGTATGTGATTCATGCCAGGAAATACCAGAGTCCGAACAGAATTTAATGTCCATCACAGACATTTGATCTAAGAAGAGTTGGTCTCTGGTGACCCCACTATATACTCGCCCCCCCCCCCCCAGCTATGGGTTAATTAGTAAGATTTGTATCAATAAACCGTTATTATCTCCAAAAGAAAAGAAAATTCTTACAATCTAAAAATATTTTCTGACTTTAAATAACCTGTAAAAGGGTTGATAAGCTGTAGAAATCAATCAATCAAAAAAGCTACACAGCATCACCTTCTTTGGATGCAGACCGACTTTTGGAGTCATCAATAGTGACTCCTTTCATTTTCTCTGGAACTTTTTTTCACTTCACATTGTTGTAAACAATCCATTTTTCATCACTTGTGTTTTTGTTTTTCAAAAATGGGGTATTTCTGTTGTGTTCGAGCAGTGAATCACAGATGGGAATGCAATCTGTTAAATTTTTTTCCATTAATTTGTGAGGCGCTTAAACATCATAGCCATTGATGCATTCAAGTGTTTTTAAATGCATTACAATGCTCATATGAAATAGCTGCAGTGTCTTGTGTCATGTGACCAGGATTATATTTTTAATCAGCTTTTTGAAGGTCAGTTTGGAATGTTATGTCTTCAGGATCAAAATTTTCACTTATGAACCTAGCAAACCCCTTACAAACAGTACTCTCATCTATGGCACCATCCCCTTGAATGGGCGATATCTTTTTTTGCTATTTTTTACAGCAATGTTTTCCTTCTGGAAATAAAAGCAGCAAATGATAAAAATGCACATAATTTTCCTCAATTTTCACTTTTAACATAAAAAACACATAAAATTCACACACAAATTGCACAAAAAGACACATGGGAATGTAACCTTTCAGAATATGTCATGTCATAAATCTCAGTGATGTGAAACAAAATCATGTGTTCAATTGCCAACTATTGACAAAACTACAGATATTTATTCCAACCCATTAGGATTTTTTAAATAAGTAAATATCATTGATTTATGATCCCAAGGATTTTTTTTTTAAATCCGCACAATTGTAAAGCAGGAAATACTTTTTGAATTGGGCATCTGTCCACCATTGAAATATTTCCCAAGAAAAGTAGCAAGACTTTAGAAACATTGGAAAACATTATTGTTTCTTTTACTGCCAACAAATTACATAAAGAACATGAAATGCATTAATTAAACTGTAAAGAATAAACAGTAGGTGAAAGATATGATGTACAAAAGATTATGGAAGGCAGGATCATGAAGACTGCAGCAAATGAAACAATTTGTTAAAATTCTTAAATTCTTTTTTCAGATGTTTGAAATTGGGAAATTTCTAAAACAGTTTTATAACACTGGCTTTTCAATATTACTAAAAAAAAAAAAAAAAAAGTGAAAATATATAGTATTCAGAAAGGAAAAAAATTAAATGTAAAACAAAAATAAAATTTAATCTAAAAAAGAAAACACAATCAATCAAAGCAGCATCTGAAGAATAGTTCTTAATTTTTACATTCAGTGATATTGATAAATAACATATTTCAGATCATTACAGATTAAATTAACATGGACGTTTTTCAAATACAGGGGAGAAAACTCCAACCAGAATGCTTGTGTGGTTGTTTCCGATACAAAACCATTTGGGAAAAAATATTCATACAATTAAATCATGTAGGAAAAAAAAAACGCATCTTGACTGAAAATTTATTAGATTGTTTGTCGAAAATTATTTTTTTAAAAAATACACCAAAATAAAGGCAATTATAAGATTTTTTTTTTTTGGCATTTTTACAATTTAAAAATTTTCAGTTAAAAATAGGCTTGGCTTTATTAGGGTTTAATTTTGTAACTATTATTCCTTATCAGACAAAATTTTGGCATTTCTACAGGAACGCATCTATTCAAGAAAGAATTT
This sequence comes from Acanthosepion esculentum, assembly GCA_964036315.1. Lineage (NCBI taxonomy): Eukaryota > Metazoa > Mollusca > Cephalopoda > Sepiida > Sepiidae > Acanthosepion > Acanthosepion esculentum. The sequence goes on along the minus strand of OZ038492.1, from coordinate 34,044,797 downwards.
AAAAAAAAAATTTAATATTAATACTGAATAAGCACTGCAGATGATTAATGTAATTTTTTTTTAAAATTTTCTAAATTTTAATGGAGGGGTCTGTCTGCCATATAAATTCATGGTAAATTGATTCCCCTATGTTACTCACCCCCATAAAAAACATTCTTATGACACATAAATTTTCTTACTCACAAAATTTTCAATAATTTCAAATTACTATAAAAAAATATTTACACTATTTAAAGTATATTTTTATTTATTTTACATAGAAAATTTCAAATAATTACAAAGCAGCTGCCAAATATTAATTTGAAATATATTTTTACTTGCCATTTCCTTTTATTAATTATTTCCCTTACCTTTATTTTTTGGTGGTGGTAGGGTGGGCTTGTATAGTGAGATCAATTTATAATGAATTTATATAGCAAACTGAATCCAGTTCTTAAATATTTTTTTAAATTTAAAATATCTTTTTATATGTATATTTGTCATCTGGAGAGCTTAATTGGTATGAATATAAAAATTTGATAAGAGATTATATTTGGAGAAATGCGTTTCTATAGAAATGCCTAAATTTTTAAGTAACCTCATAATCATTTTACCCACTCAGTTTGTCTGATTTTAACGATTCTGCCAATGAGATATCGTTTCTTCTACCATCAATTATTTCTCATGTTTTTTATGAACTGTATTTGAATAAATTGTAGGCTCTTTATTTTCTATATGAATAAATCTGCCCAGTTTAGTTTGAAGAGAGGTGTATGCTTAAATTATTGGAACTACTTAAATAGAGTGGTCCACTCATAGACAACAAAAAAAAATTGAGGGCCGGGGGGGGGGATTAATTTTTGTAGATTAGCATTCTTTAGACCTATCTTTGACATCAACATTTTTGAGGCTCAACAATATTGATTTGTTATCAATTTAGAAGTGAGGTTCTGTTTATAATATCACTAGTGTCAAATTGATCCCTGACTTTTGCAGGGTTATTGGTCCTGGCTGCATATGAAACTTTTTTTTTTAAAAAAGGTGGGGGTTACAAAAAGATTTCTGTTAAATCACAAACAAATGGATATATACAGTTTTAAGTAAGGAACAAAAATTTACGTCAATTAATAAATTCTGCATCCATTTATTTAAATATTCTTGACTAGCAGCCATACCCAGTGGGTCGATCAGAAAAAGCGTTCAATTAGAATGGAGCAAAAACAGCATCATGTTTAGATGTAACAGAGTCTATCTTTTTGAATTACTTTAAAGTACTTTCATTAAAAAATATTTTAAATTAATACAGTTACTGATATAACAGAAGCAGTCTGTATTTATTCAATCAAAGTTAGCCGAGGACATGAAGGGGTAAAACAGGCAACATGAAAACCCACTTCAGACCACAATTATTTTGGAGTTTTAGAAATTCAATTTGTCAGTGTGTAGCTAGGGATGTAAAAGAGGATACATTTATAAAGCAATTGTTAAGTTTGATGAAAATTGGTTGAAAGATCAACGAAAAATAAGAAAGAAACCAGTAAAAAAAATCACCATTTTTCATTATTTACGCGGGTTTTCACTATATGGGTGGACTCAATAATCAAGTTAAATGACTTAAGCAATCAACTTATTGTTGGCTACAATTGAGTGAAGTTTGTATTAGATTGCTTGAAAATTGAGGGAGTGTTTAGTTTTAAATTTGTGTTGAAATCGATTTTCCGTTTTTCGCTAAATGCAGTGTCGTAGAAATAAAAAATGAGGTACCATTGAGCTTGTCATGATGTAAGTAACCAACATACTGAGTTTGAATGAAATCAGAGGGAAAAAGTTGAATTTATTGATTTTTTAAAAAATTCTTGATTTTTTATGTGAAGAACCTATTTCTTACAATGTATTGCCAAGTTTGGTCAAAATCGGTTGGATGGATCTCGAGTGAAAAGGTATCAGACACACAGACATCCTCTGTTTATATATATATATATATATATATATATATATATACAGATTAATCATAAATGCTTGTGAATGTGCTTCCCAAAAAATTCAATACAAAAAATGTTAAAAAATAAAAAGTTTAAAAATTCAGAAACTTAATAAATATGCAGATATCAATTATAACATATTTTCAGACTTGACATTTGTCAAAAGCTGAATGACATTGCATAAGACCAATCATTCTGTAAAAGTCAGGGATCAATTTAACACTATTGATATTATAAACAGGATAAAATTGATAACAAATCAATATTTTTCAATTCTGACAATTGATGTGGTTTAAGGAAGGTCTAAAAATTGCTAATCTATAAACATTTTTTCAAAAAACATTTTCCCTATTGTTTTATAAGTGGACCAGCCTATTTAAATAGTGCCAAATGATTACAGCTAAGCAAGAACTTAGAATATAAACAGTTTTGGAAGGTAATAGAATTTTTTTTTTTTTTACTTGAAATCTATTTTGTTCTGAAACTGTCAGAAGGTTTTTAAATTACTGTACTCAAAAATCTGATTTCTTTGACTCTCAGCACACAACTCAAAACAATATGCCATTTCAGCATTAGATGAAGTTAACTTTTTTCATTTCTGGTTACAGCTTGAAGTTCAGAGTAACAATCAAGTTTTTATTATTTTGTTTACAAGGAGACACATGGTTTAAATAGAAGGGCAGATTTGGTTGGCAACCAGTCTAGGAGATGAACAACTCTGAATTCAAAACTAGTATGTAGCCCTGGCAATGCACTGACTATACAACTACAGAAAAGATGATGGTGTCAACATTTAACTGCCATCTGAGATTGAGGTTGAATATAAATAAAATGAAAAATTAAATTTACAGAGATTTTCACACATGTTCTTCATTTAATCATCTTATCGGACTTAATCTATATCTTCACTCTCAATTTCAGTATATGCTCTTATTCTATGTGCCGTGTTCCTTCAGTTCACCATCATTTGTAGCTCTTAATAAAATTTTATTTTCTTGTTATCATTCCTAAATCTTGTTCTGCCATCCATTTACTCAAGCTCACTAGGTAGGTTATGCGTTGTTTTCCTCTGTCCCTCTTGCTTTCAATTTGTCGTGTGAGTATCAAATTTTCCAAACCATCTTTCCTCATTATATGCCCCCAGAAATTTCAACTATCTCTTTCTGATGTTAAGTATAGTGATTTTCCAAGCGTAGCTTAGATGTGGCACAAGGCCGAAAGTAGGGGGCACCCAGTGAGGATCAAAGTCACTATTCAGTTGTAATTGTTCTAGCGAGACAATCTTGCTAACCATTACACCACCTTGAGGTGCCCCAAATGATTTTCTAAGCACAGCTTAGATGTGGAACAAAGCTGAAAGTATAGGGTACCCAGTGAGGATCAAACTCACTACTCAGTCATAATTGTTCTAGTGAGACAAGCCTGCTAACCATTACACTGCCTTGGGGTGCTCTAGATGATTTTCTAAGTGCAGCTTAAATGTGGCACAAAGCCGAAATTATGGTGCACCCAGTGAGGATCGAACTCATGATTTAGTCGTAACTCCTTTAGTGAGACAAGCCTGCTAACCATTGCACCGCCTTGGGGTGCCCATCTGATGTTAAGTATAAGGATCTTTTTTGTCATCATTTTCTATAAAACTTTATTGTTGCTCATATGTCCGGTTCATGGTATTCCCAACATCGTTCTGTAGAAACCACATTTCAGTCGCTTCAGGTCTCTTCTTCATCTGTGAGGAGATTGCCACATGGGAGGACTGATATTACGTAATAGTTCAGTACTCTTTTCTTTGTTTCTAATGAAATTTATTTATTTTTTTTTTTTTTTAATATGTTGCTTAGCTTTTGGAAGGATTTTTTTTCTATCTCCTTGCGTCTTTGGATTTCAGTGTTGCATTTTGTCCTCTGTTAAAACACTTTTCAGCTATGCTGTTCCTTTTGCTAACAATCATGCATTCTGCCTTTGTACAACTGATGTTTAGTTCTTTCTTCATGATTTCCTTCAATACCTTCTCTAGGAGTTCTTGTGGTTTCCTTTCTGTGTCTGCTATCAGCATTGTATAAATACTATTTCCTTAGTAGAAATAATTGTTAGCCGATATAAATACTATTTAATCTATTATTTTGTTTTAATCATTTCACCCCAAGCAAAGTAATAAAGCCACAAGGGGTGACTGAGTGTGAAAGAATAAAAAAAAAGAAACATTATTAAGGAGCAAGAACAATAAAAGAGGAATCAAAAAGACAGTAGATAATGATTGACATTGCATTTAAATTCTATTAATTTTTTTTTAACTTATTAAATTGTGAAACACCTAAACATTGTGGCAGTTCACATATCAAAGTGTTTTCAAATGCCTTAAACTGCTTATATAAGATACGTGTAGTATCTTTGCTATGCTCAGAGCTGGATTGTGACCTTTTGGAGCCCTCGCTCAAACGGAGTCATTTTTTAACTTGCTTGCAGCCATCTTGAATATTTTTTACTCCTGATATATTTTAGCAACATTTGTTAATAACTTGTATTAAACTTATTGAAAATTCTTTAAATAAACTAGAGTGGCCATCTTTTGTTTGTCAATGAAAATATTCTTTGTGAATTACCTATACTAGAATAATCTGGCCCTGTCTATGTCCCATGTGTGAGCTAGATTATTTTTTAATCTGCATTTCAATTTGGTCATCATGAATAACTGCAGACCTACCAGAATGTTCTCAGCCTTCCAGATCATTTTCACTGCTGAACCTACAAAACTGGTTACAAAATATACACTCACTTATGGTGCAATCTCCATAAATGTCATGTATCTTTTTTATTATTTGTGCCATGTTATCTTTTCCTTTCCAAAAATAAAATTGCATCAAATGATGAAAATGCATGGATTGTAGAAAAAGTAGACAAGATTAACAATTCATTTACATGAAAATTCAGCTGATTGATTATTTAGAGTTGCTAGGATTTCTCCTTCCAGACCACCTTCTAATTGTGTAAATTCTTAGATCAATATTAATTTAAAATTCTGTTATTTTTTTAACATTATTCTATTACAATTTATACAAAGTGTTACTCAAGACCTACTGAAATTTGAGCAGATTTTGTTAAAAGAATAATTCCTAGTATCTCACTGGACATTTCAAATATCATAAAAATAATTCCACTCAAAAAAAAAATAAAAATAAAAAAAAATAAATAAATAAAAATTAAAATTAAAAAAAAATAAAAATTTAAAAATAAAACAAATAAAAAAAAAAACAAATTTTAAAATTCTTCGCCATCAATTTTTTTTCTTTCTCCGAGGAAGCCATTTTGTCTTATTAAATATTACATACATTTTCTCTCTGTCTTTTCTAAAATATTTTCATTGCAAATGTTCTGAGCTGATCTCCTTAGTGCCTCAACTGCATGAATTAAGTGTTCTACTAGATTGGCAACTAGGTCTCATTTTTTTACTGTTGAACTAGCTAAATGAAACTGCCATTTTTATTCTAATAGTTTCTTTTCTCACACTTCTAAACTGTGGAACTCCCTTCCAATTTCTTGCTTCCCTGCCACATGTAATATTCAAATATTTAACATAAAATGCAATGTAAATTGCCATCTGTCTTCCTGAATCCTGTTCTTTTATTGTTATTTTCTTCACGACTCCTCACTAAAGTTTTCTCATTCTCTTTCACTGCCTGTAGCCCCCTGCATCCTAGTGGCATTATCATCTTGCATGAAATGATTAAAAATTTCAATTTGTGTTTGTTGAATATCCACAGAGTGCATTTGAGGTTCATACTGCATCTATGCTGAGCGGACCTTAGTTACAGTTTCTGGGAGAGAGAGAGCCTAATCTGCTGGTGTGATCAGCAGATTGAGCAAGGTCAGTACACTCAGACTCGGTCATGTATTGTTTGTGGCTTCATGTTACCAGAACCAACAACAGTTTCAGAAAAGGTCTGTCAAAACCAATTTCAAACACAAGGCCTGGGTAAATTACTAAGACAAAAATTAATGTAATTTAAACTTCAATTACATTAATTATTGAGGCCGTCTATATAAGAAAAATACAACCAACACTAAATAAGGTTAGTGATGAGTATAGCAACAATTTCTTTTAAATGTCTATAATAGTAATGGGGAAGGCATGGTGGAGTAATGGATAGCAGCTTGGATTGAGGAATCGGAGAGCCGAGTTCAAATTTCACTGAAATCCATCACATTCACTTATGTGCTAATACCCTTGGGAAAGGTATGAATCCTCTTCTCCCTCCAGCTATGGGTAAATAGCAGGACAGACCAGGTTCTGTAGCCTTGGATGGCAACTGGTCAACCACAGAAAGAAATGGCAACCTACTGCGGGAAAAAATCTGCCTCGTCAGTCATGTATCGAAAGATGATCGCCTAAGCGTGTATCACGCATGGTACATAACTAACTGACTTATAATAGTGGAATAATTTTAAAATACTTAAAATGTACCATATTTGACAGCATAGAAGGCGCACTTTTTTTTACTAAAACATCTTTTAAAATTCCCGTGTCTTATATGCCATATGTAAGTTTAAAATTTGCAATAGTTAGCTGAAATTATCTACCTGAAAACTCCTATTAGCTTAGACTTTAGTGTAACTTTTATATACCTATTGTCATTATTTAAAAGGCTATTATGCAAATTAAAAGTGTTATCATTGATAATATTCAATATATTAATTTCATCACATTTAATATTAGTATTATGTTTCACTAAAAATATATGCAATAAATTCAAATTATATATTTGTAAAATATATTTGTTTCATTAATATTTTCTTGAGATAATTTCTGGTTGCATTTGTATAAATACAATCAGAATTTTTAAATCCTAATTATTCCACTAAGATGTTTGCAAGGTGCAAGTTTTACAGATCATATAAAGGAAAATTTTTTGACTGAATTCTAATGGTAATTATACTGTTCTGCTCAATTGTAATAATTGCTTGATTTTTATTTTGTTTTCTTACCTTTGGCTATAATAAAGTTTTTAAAGGCTCGTGTTCTATTTTTCCTATTATTTTTTGCTTAATTGTAATCATGGCTTGTTTAACCAAAATAATACCTTGTAAACATGGCCTAGGCTATACCATTTACTAATAACTAATTTTTCTTGATTTGCCCTACCGAAATTGGGGTGCATCTTATACACCCATGCATCTTATATGCCATCAAATACAGTAACTATAAAAAATTACAATTATATAAATTAAAGTTACCTCCCTTAGATAAAACATGGCCAAACATAATAGCTTTTAACAGTTAATTTTTAAATGAATTATAACAGAGTTTTACACATTTGCAAAAAAATTCACAGCTATCAATTATATTAATTTTTGTCTTAGCAATTCACTCCTAAAGATGACCTCAGATGAGATTGAAAGTACTTGGGAAAATAAATGAAAAAAAACTAAATCGCCTTTCTTAATGAATTTAATATCAACATGAAGAATTTGATCAGAGAATTTAAGAGGATTAAAATTAAAATAAATAGACACAATATGTCCAGATGTGTGAATAAAGATATGCTGCCTATATATATATATATATATATATATATATATATATATATATGTGTGTGTGTGTGTTTTCAAGACACCATGAAATATTAGTTTCTAGTATTTGCATTATAAATTAATTAGCACTGAGTACTATATTTAAGTAGTACTCAGTGCAAATTAGTTTAAATGCAGATACTGTAGACTGATATTTCAAAGGAGTAATGGATAGTGGCTGGGACTGAGAAATTGGATAGCAGAGTTTGAATTCCTGTCGAATCCATTTCATTCACCCTTGGGAAATGCATGAATCCTCTTCTCCCCCCAGCTATGGGTAAATAGGAGGACAGATCAGGTTCTATAGCCTTAAATGGCAACTGGTCTACCGCAGACAGAACTGGCAATCTACTGCGGGAAAAAATCTGCCTTGTCGGTCATGTATCGAAAGATACATGATCGCCTAAGTGTGTATCACGTATAGCACATAACTGACTATTTCCAAACCAGCATAGGCATATAGTAGCATAGAATATTTATACTGCAGAGTATCCAACCAAAACGGCAGCACATATGAGAAATAATAACCTGTCCCTCACACGGTTCTGCAGATTGTGTCAGTCCTAATGAGCATGTTGCTAACTGGACAGTTTTAGACTTGCTTTGGTGGGTTTACACATGCAAGAGAATTTGTTCTGACATTAATAGCAATATTAGTGGTTTCCTTATAAGGAAACATTCAGCATTCATTGACTGAGCAGTCAGTGATACTTTCAGTAGAAATTTATAAACACTTTCTCTTAAAACTTTCTATTCAGGAAAATAGTTATCTCAAGTCCAATAACTGTTATTGCTCTTCCCAATATTCATGGCTGTTTTCTTCTTAACCTTTTATTTGAAGTAGTGTGGAACATCCAGATCAGGTTTTCGAGTTACATATGCTAATTGTTAAAATTCCTCAAGTGATATTGATACTTGGTACAGTTTTGTTTTTGTTTGTGATTCTGTAGCACCAGTCCACAAAATTTAAAGGAGAATGGTCCTCCATAAAACCTATAGGGTTCATTTGTTTGCAGCCATTTTTAATCTTTGATCTGAGAAAGTGGTTTTATACAGCTGACCGTTTTAGATATTTCTGAACAAGTTTGGTGCTATGCATGACATCCATATGAAAGTCTCAATTTGGCTATTTAAGAACGTGTTTTTTTTTGTTTTAATGATCACCGTTTCAACTGTAAATTGTGGAAGAGGTTAATTGAAACTCAAACCAAATGGAGTCAATCAAGAAATACTGAGAGTAGAGAGAGAGAGAGAGAGATTTCAATGAAGACTTCAATATTGACATCGAAAGCTTTACACAAATCAAAACCAGGCAATATTAAATATCTATATCTCTGAGATAAGGTATTATGATTATTTACATTATTCAGACTTATCCTCATCTTTATTGCCATATTCACAACATTTTGGACATTGTACACTCTGGCCTTTTTCAAGTGATTTGAATTTTGAACTGAACTCTTTATTTCATCCACTGGGGTAGATTGTTCTATTTCCATTTGCCATGCCTCTTCTGGATGTCTGGGGTTATTTCCCCTTAACTCGACTCTCCAAATTTTTTGGTTCACCACTGCTGTAGCCTGGTATTGAATTCACAACTCTTTGGGTCTAGTCACTGGATCTAACCAATGTCTTTATCCACTGGGCCATGGGAAATAAAGAGTTTGGTCCGAAATTCAAATCACCTGAAGAAGGCCGGAGCGTACAATGGCCAAAACATTGTAAATATGGCAATGAAGATGAGGATAACAGTCTGAATAATGCAAATAATGTAAATAACAATATTAAATATATTTATTTTTCTTCTTTTATGTGCTGTGTCTCTTCAGGACATGTGCGATCATGGCTCTTCACAACTTCTTTTTTTTTTTTTTTTTTTAGCTCTAAGCAATATTTGTTCCCTTACTATACCTTCCAATCTCAGTTCTGCCATCCATTTACACAAACTTGTTAGGTAGATGACTCAATGTTTCCCTCTGTCCTGCTTGCTTTAGAAATATCCTGTGAGTATCAGATTCTCCAAACCTTCTTTCCTAATTATGTATCCAAAAAAATTACAACTCTTTCTGATTCTAAGGTACAAGTATCCCTTTTGTCCCTATTTTTCTTAAAACTCCTTGTTGCTCATATTTTCATCCATGTTATTCCCAGCATCCTTCTGTAGAACCATGTTGTTTCAGGTCTTTTCTTCATCTGTGTGGAAATTGTCCAGCATCCACTGCCTTATAGGAGATTAGATATTATATAGCAGCTCAGCACCCCTTTTCTTTGTTTCTAATAAAATTTACCTGTTACTGGTATTAAGTACATTTTACTTTAATTAAATTAGTATATTCTCAAGATAATATGCATTGGAGGTGAGTCTCTACTGGACAGGTAGAAGGGAGTAGCAAATGGGTTTATGGATGCAATACTTGCCATGTGTTTAGCATTGCAAACTCATGCTGTGTTGTTGTCTAAGAAAATTTATCATTAGTGAACTAATGAAATTCTATAGCTTTATTAGCATAAAGTTTATCTTATTAATTGTAAATTTCAACAGCAGTTTTCATTTCTACATTATTATGAGGCAAGAGATAAAAAAGTTCCATGTGTATACATTAAGAAATTATGAAATCATCCCTATATAAATTTCTATGTGTTAATTATGAACAGAAATTATATTAACAGGTTTATGTATACAGAAGAAACAAAAAAAAAAAGAATGCTTGCCTTTTCATTTTTTTTTATTTGAAATTCCAATTAGAAAGTTGCAGATGTTTTTCTTCTTTTAAAGAGCATCATCAGTCCAGCAACATGAAGTGAGTATTTTAGATCTTACAACTTACTCAATTGATTGGTAAGTGTAAACATGTTTTTTTGTAATTTTTTTTTTTTTTTTTTAAATTTTCATCTTGAATTTGCCGCAACAGATCTAAACTGGGCTTTGGTATTAAATTTCAAGCCTTTGGGTTAACAGTTCAATGTTTTCCTGAATGATGCTGATAGATGTCAAAAATGATTATTCGGTCTTTGTAGATATCATGGATTTTACAAGTAAATGAATGTATTCCCTGCAGTGGAAAGACGCCATCACTAAGATCAAATTCAGACCAATCATATACCAAAGGGCCAGTTTAGAATTAATTTGCTTGGTTATTATAGATTTTAGAAGATGAAGAGACTGGTGAGTAAGGATTTATCCATGTGCTCACATTGAATGTGGCACAAGGTCAAGTTTAATGTAGCTGTGGTGAATAAACACTTTGAAAGAACTTCCTTATGGTTGTCATATACATTCAGAGGAAAGTCGTCTTTAAGACAGTCTTATTTTTTCAAGTCTCAGAATGTGATATGTAAATTTTTTTTTTTTTTTTTTTTTTCAATCTTTTTCAATTCAGCTGGCTTTCTCCACTGGTAGGAACAAATTTTGTGGATCACAGCCAATTTCTGTGATTCTGATAATTGAAAAAGTACGATTCTGATGCTGCTTCTAAATGTTCCCTTTTCCTTTCATCCATTTTATTTTTGTTTTAATATTTTCATCATAACACTTTCTCGTTAGCTTATTCAGTTCTCCAACATAAAGTTATCGCAATTGTCAAAAATTATTCATAAAAAAAATGTATTTGGAATTAAAAAAAAAACCCTCCAAAATATTCATGTACATACGTACGTCACACATACATACATACAAACAATTTTCAAAAAAGAAAAAAGACGGTACTTTTCTGTGTCAGTTTCACAACACAGTCGTCATTAGAAGAAGGGGAATACTTTTCTGACATGCTTTAAATGTAAAACTCTATAACCAAGAACATTATAGAGTTAGACACTTGTTTTCATATATATATATATATATATATATATATATATATATATATATATATATATATATAATTTTAGGAAATGGATTAAATCAGACAGATTTTTAATCTATTTGTTTAAATGTTATTTTTATAAATAGATACTCATATTTGAGTAGATGCTCTGTTTTTATTTATTTATTAAACAGTATATTTATTTATTTATTTATTTACATTGACCAGTCTGAATATTCGAGAAAACCTTGTCAGAACAATATGCGCCCTCCGGCAGGACTTGAACCTGTGTCCCTTAGAGGAAACTACCATTAGATCTGACATACCCTAGACCAACTTGGCTGCATAGGACCTGCTGATCAAACAAAGCCTGAATAAATATGTGTTCAAAAGCACTATTTTGGCTTTGTTTGGTCAGAAGGTCCTACTAGTTGATCTAAGTCATGTCAGATCTAATGACAGTTTCCCCCTAGGGGACACAGGTTTGAGTCCTGCTGGAGGATGCACATTTTCTGACAAGATTTCTCGAATGTTCAGGCCAGTAGATGTAAATAAATAAAAACAGAGCATCTACTCAAATATGAGTATCCATTTACAAAATAACATTTAAAGAAATAAATTTAATTTTATATATATATATATATATATATATATATATATATATATATATATATATATATATATAAAAGAAAACCCATTTGTTACAAAAAGAAAATTTGACCAAAGCAAATAAAGCACAGTTTCAAAGGGTTTTAAAAATTGAATGTAGTTTTCTAATATTTATATCCGTATTTCTGTGGGTATATATATATATATATATATATATATATATATATATATATATATGAAACAAAGATTGTGTTTTGCCAAAAAAAAATATATTGCTGGAAAATAGTGTTTTTAAGGCAAGAAGTCTTTGCAATGAAAGTGCTCAATATTGAGAGACAGAGCATTAATAAAAAGAAATAAAATTAAATTAGATGTTCAAATTATCTTTTCCCTAAGTTTTGGGGTATGTATCCACTGCGAGAGCAAAATTGTATAAAATGAAATAAATTCAATTCAAGTCCTCCCAATAAGAGGATGCCATATCTATGAAACTGAGTAAGGACAGAAAAGTTGAACATTGAATTTTTATTTGTTGCTAAATAACTTGGACAGATTTTAAATGTGAATTAAGTTTAAGTGTCTAATGATTTTTTTCTTTTTCTTTCAGATTTAACAACCTAAGTCTTTGGCAATTTCAACCATGGAAAGATTAACAATCAAACAACGTGTTAAAGTTTCAAGAGTGCAATTGGAAAAAAATTGTTAATTCAAACAAACTGGGTCGGCGGCAGATGTAAAAACACCATTGCGGGCTCATTTATGCTGTTCAGCTGAAAACATTGCTGTAGTGCACGAGAATGCGGCCGAAAATCCAGACACCTCTATTCGTCATCACGCACAGGAATTGAACCTCTCTACAACAACACCACAGTTTCCAATTCCCCTCGCGGTTGGTCGATTATATTGACCAAAAAAAAAAAAAAAAAAAAAAATCGTGAAATGCGAGAAATGCATTTCTGTTTGAATGTCCATTTTCGTAATAGGCTTTGATAAAACTTAAGATGTTGTTTGATTGGTAATCTTTCCATGGTTGAAATTGCCAAATACTTAAGTTGTTGAATCTGAAAGAAAAAGAAAAAAAATCATTAGAACCTTAAACTTAATTCACATTTAAAATCGGCCCAAGTTATTGGAACGCCCTTATATATATATATATATATATATATATATATATATATATATATATAAAAAATTAAGAAAGCGGATATTTCAGAAAACCATGGTAATATTTTATTTCGCGAAATTGAAATCTTAATTTCGCTTCCTCAGACCAAACAGTTTCACCATGGCTTTGTGAAGTCTCTGCTTTCTTAATTATCATTTGCTCTGTTATTACTTCGAGCTCTCTGGAATTATCCATACGGATTACCAATTAATTTTATCATATATATATATATATATATATATATAAACCCACAGAAACACATCCATTATAAATATATATATATATATATATATATATATATATATATATGTATATGTATGTGTGTATGTATGTATGTATGTATGTATGTATATATATATATATATATATATATAAATGCATATTTATTTATAGATATACATTTATATACATTTAATAAATATTGGATGCAGGTAGTAGCATGTAGAAATGTAATAACCCTCCTTGATAATGATAGTGGGTCTGTCATCAAGACAAGTTTATGGACCAAGAAATAAAGTAGCAGTAATTTCTTTTTGAAAATATTAATCATTTTTTCACATTTATACACCTATTTAGTCACACAAAAAATTATTATTTTTTACCTGGTTGCATATTGCAAGTGAAATTTTTGAAAGTAGCAAAAGAAAAAAATGCAAATATATTTTCATAATAAAAACAGAAAAAAAAAAGATAAAAATCAAATATAATGAAGGTAACATTTTTTTTTTTAGCATTAACAAAGACTCACCTTCCTCACTCAGGTATTTTGTCAGTTCATATGACCACTGATTAAAGTATATTTAAGATAAGCAAAAAAATAACTTTTTTTTTCTGAGATTTTTTTATGGTGAAAATTTATTTTAATATTTTCTTTAATTCACAACCTTGGATTAATTAAATGTTTTTAACTTTTTTTGTTAAAAAAAAAATTGCAATATGAGACCAAGTAAAAAATAAAGTGCCACAAACACAAGGGATGCTTAAAAGTTCTTAACCTAATCCACTTCCACCAATGATCATTTCAATGATTAAGCATTAAAATGCAGATTATGACAAATGGGTTGAGTTGAGAACTTTCCAGCATCCTCTTGTATATCTATATATATATATATGTATGTAATGTATTTGGAGAACCGATTATTCGTTTCTGTTAGTGTGAGCTTTTTCTCTTTCCTTTTCAAGACTTGGCCACACATTTTGGCTCTTTTTATCATTCCTTTCTCCAGATATTCAGAGGGTCCAATTTGAAGCAGCATGTGCGTAGAGGAATCGTCTGTCTATCCCACGAGACTGGTGGGAGTATCTCAGTCGCTGTCATGGAAACAATTGCGTTGTCATTGACACAACCTGACGTCGTTCACTGTAAGGCAAGGAGTACTTTGAGGAGGGGCTTAGGTGACGAGACTGTGCCGCCGGCCACAGTCGTTTTCGGCCACTGGTGCTAGAATAGTTTGTACATTGTACCTGTTCGGATGCCTGGTCGGGTAGTACCTCATATCTACTACGCTGAGCGGCCGCCGACCCAAGTGAGAGAAGTGTCGCATTTCTGGAAAGACAAACAGATAAAATAAGTTTTTAATTTTTTTTTTTTTATTTATGCAAGAATTTTTTTTTTTTTTTTTTAAATGTGAGTGTTAGTGTCAACTTTTGGCCTTTTCTTAGAAATTTACTGATAACAGAGAAAAAATTGAAATATAAGGTAATATAGCATTACAAAACTTAATTATCTGCCCTTGACCTAGCTACAATTTATGCATATATCAAAATGTAAGAAATGTATAATGTGACAGTCTGGCAAGAGGCCTGAAAATTAAGTTGTCTCACCAGAACAACATAACATCTACTCCAGACTTTATGTGTGTAAAATAAAGGAGAATAAATGAAGGCTAAATATGAGGACAAAAGAAAAACAAGCACATTGGTTTTTGAAAATATATTGTATTTCTGAAATATGATTTATTTGATAGGGTCAGTTGACAGTCATAAATCCCACAAATAAGGAAAAGAAGGCAATGGCGGTAACTTTTTATTTGGCCTGTGAATTGACAATTAGCAAGATTTCCTGATAAAAAAAGTAATTCCTCCCTCCAAAATTTTTCAGTGAAAATTTTTCCCTCATAGCAAAATGGGTCTTTAAATGCTAAGATTAGGAAGTCCCTCACACACGTTTCTTTCTCTCTGTCACTAACAAATAATTTGGGGGGAATCACCGATTTAAAACACCCTGCCATTTTACATGGGTCCTTCCTTCCTTATAAGTCATGCATGATAAATGCTTCGGTGATGATCTCTTTTCTATAATTAACTTGGCAGAAGAATAAGCAACACTGATCCTAGGCAGTGAGTGGAGATAGCTGGGAAGCAACACTGATCCCAATCAAAGTGTGTGCTTATGTGTATGTGGGAAATGCTGGGAAGCAACACATCCCAGGTAAAGTGGGGGTGGGGGTGCCGGGCATTAACACTAATCCCAGAGAGATTACACAGATACTCTGATCTAAAGCAGATCTCTGAGGTATGCTATATATTATTAACAGTTGGTTTGATTTGGTTTGTTTTACGGCATGTCAACCTCAATTTAATGCTGACAAAATTTTTATTCCTGGTAATATTTTTTTTCAAAAATGTATTTCTGGAAGTATTTTTTTCTTCAAAAATGTATTTCTGGAAATATTTTTTTCTTCAAAAATGTATTTCTGGAAATATTTTTTTCTTCAAAAATGTATTTCTGGAAATATTTTTTTCTTCAAAAATGTATTTCTGGAAATATTTTTTTCTTCAAAAATGTATTTCTGGAAATATATTTTTCTTCAAAAATGTATTTCTGGAAATATTTTTTTCTTCAAAAATGTATAGCTGGTAATATTTTTTTTCAAAAAATGTATAGCTGGTAATATTTTTTTTTTTTTTTCAAAAATGTATTTCTGGTATGGTTTGGTTTGGTTTGTTTTACAGCATATGAACCTCAATGGGTTATTTAATGCTGACAAAATTTTTATTTCTGGTAATATATTTTCTTTAAAAATGTATAGCTGGTAATATCTTTTTTTTTTCAAAAAAATGTATTGCTGGTAATAAATATTTTTTTACAAATTATTTCTGGTATTAAAATCTATTTTTACACTTACATAGTGTTTTGACCCCAGTTTGGTGGCTAACTATTTACCTATGGTTGGGACCCTAACAGGTGCTACCACCCCATGTCAGGGTGGACCTGGGAACACCAGCAATTAAGAGGTGGTTCCACGCTCCTCAAAACCTCCTGATCAGAGGCCTTGCTGCTGGACGTAGTTTATAGTCTTACTTAGGACGCGGATGTAGTTTATCATCATACCCAGGACATATTAACAGTTGGATTAATGTTCATATCTTTGTCATCATCATCACAATGTTTTCACCACTGTGCCCTCCAGCCATCATCAAGGGAATTTTGAACTGAACCCTTCATTCAATCTACAGTCTGAAGTTATATAAATCCCATAAACCTTAATAACTCAAATCTACTTAACAAAATCAATCAATAATAGATTGCTGGCTGTTATTGAGAAAAAGGGTCATTATATTAAGATGTAAATGCTTCAAAGACATATCATATATGCTGGTTATTAGTGCTTATCAATTTTTCAATTCATCCCAAGCAAAGCAAGAGTGCCACTAGCACTCAAGGGGTTACAGAGGATTGAGAACAAGAGTAAAGAGGTGTGTTTGAGGAAAGGATAAAGAGAAGGACGGGGAACAAGATCATGGTATCAGAAGATGTCGATTGACATTACACTTGAATATTTGAAGATTATAGCTGTCAGGGAAGCAAGCAAGAGGAAGGGAGTTCCACAGATGGGAAGTGAGAGAGAAGAAGCTGTTTGAGTAGAAGAGATGGTTACATTTAACTGTTTCGACAGTGAAAAGGTGGGACTGAGATGCAGTCCGGGAATCTGCGAAAGTAGCTTGTTGGAACAGTTGCCATGAAAATACCTGTAGAAGAAACAGAAGGAAGCCACGGCAAGAAAGCAAATGTAGATGAGATGCCAGATCAGGACTTATCGCATTGCATATTCGTCTCTGGATTTTGTCAATGACCTCGATACGTACAGCAGGGGCAATATTCCATGCAAGGATGAAAGATTGACTTATAGATATGAAGGATTGACTCAGACGAGAAAAACTTTCTGGCAAGATACAGATAACCAACTTTCCTTGCAGTAGATGAAGCTATTGATTCAATGTATTTGTTCCACCTCATGTCAACGGACAGCA
Organism: Acanthosepion esculentum; assembly: GCA_964036315.1. Classification (NCBI taxonomy): domain Eukaryota; kingdom Metazoa; phylum Mollusca; class Cephalopoda; order Sepiida; family Sepiidae; genus Acanthosepion; species Acanthosepion esculentum. Next base: position 34,027,440 of record OZ038492.1, on the reverse strand, counting down.
TGAGACCAAGCAGGTGCTACAAGGTGCTTTCGAGGAGTTGGGCATCAGCCATTCTGATGGGAGGCAGGGTGGGTAAAGGAGAGCAGTTTCATTTTGGAGGCATTAAAGTTTACAAGCCATTTCCTCACCCAGTCAACCACAGATTGGAGGTCCTTTTTGAGATCAGTAGTCAGGTTAGTTTTGTCAGTGATACCAGATTTACTATTGAGGCAGGAGTAAACAGTGGTGTCGCCCGCATAAATGCCTACTTGGGAACTGATGATATCGGGAAGGTTGTTAATTGTTGATTTTATTATGTTGTTATGATAATAAAAAGTGATTTTCAGATTTTGCATAATAACTTCAGCAACATAGATTCCATGTAAGAGGACATTGTGAAGCAACACCGATCCTAAGCAGTTGAAGGTGAGTAGGGTTAAAATTACATATTTGTCAGGGTGCTAAGAATCATCTGAACTTGAAAAAAAGAAACATGAAGGTAAATCATGTAAGCTAAATTCATAAAACCTGAAACCTCCATCAATTATCATCAAATTAATCTGGCAAAATTTAAGGGCTTTAAAATGACCTGAGGAGGGGGCTTATATTTTAAACAAACAATATAACATCATCCTGACCATTAGAAATCTGTAATTTATCCTGCAAGGATATGTATAGATTTGTTTTGTGGGATATGAAACATCAACCTCATCTAAAAAGTGAATGAAACATGTGACAACATAAATATATAAAAGTTCAAATAAAACACCAAAGTCTTTGTATAAAAACACTTGTATATATATATTTTATATTCGAAATTCTAAATAAAAGATGAGCATTTATCTACTTTCAAAAGACTATGTACCGAAAACAATATGAATTTCGTACTTATCTGTTTGGTTTGTCAGGCACGTGAATTGGATGTGTCCTGATATCTTAACTTCCAGGGGCAAAAGAGAAAAATTGACTTTCCTGCTTAACAATGTGGATCTTGTCTGGTCATTTGACTGATTTTTATTCTCGTGAATATTTATAATTATTTTCATTGTTATTTTTGTTTAATCAAGAGGAGATAACTTTTTGTCTCTCACTACAGATTTAAGGAGGTAAGGGCTTGCCATGAAAAAAAAATTGTCATTAATCCACTTGGCTATATTTTAGCTGTATTTGAATATTAAAGAGAGAAAAACAAGATAGCAATTTCTGTGTTTAGGTATGAACCAAATGACTTAACACAAACTCCTAATAATACCTGATAATGCTTCATATAAGGAAAACTTAAAGATTTTGAACAAGTGGCTTAATTTGTCGAAGAGAATCTACAAAAGACCAAAGATGAACCTTTATTGGTCAGTTAGGATATATCTATTACTAAATGGCAAGTTCATCAAATTCGAGGGCAGAATATCTTCAGAAAACAAACTGATAATTTAGAAATAGATTTGGGCTAACTGCATGGGAATTACTACTTGATTCATACAAATATTTTCTCTTTAATCTATGAAGGATTGCTGAAAAATTCTCAGCCTGACCAAAAGTCCTTCAAAAAGGAAAATTCTCATAATTGGTCATTTAGTCAGATTTTAGAAAGTGACTCAGGCTGAGAATTTTTCAGCACCTACTTTGTAGTCATTTAACTCTTTCAACATCATGACATCACCACAATGGATTGACATATCCATTAGGCCAAGTCTGCTGATGGACAGCTGGGAATAATTAACTTGCAAATATTAAAACAGAGTACACAGATACTACACTGATCCCAGGCAGTGGGGTCTGAAATAGATAGCGAGTTGTGTGTGTGTGTGTGTGTGTGTGTGTGTGGGGGGATACTGGAAAGCAACACAGGCCCAAGACTAGAGAGGGGAGCTGGAAAGCAATGCAGATCCCCAATTGGGTGGGGATGGAAAGCAGCACAGATCCCATGTAAGTAATATTGATCAAAGTCAGGTTTGGTTTGGTTTATTTTGTTTTACGGCATATCAACCTCAATGGGTTATTTAATGCTGACAAGATTTTTAGGATAGGTTCGTATGAATAGAATATATATTCTTTGTAAGAAATCAGTTTGGTTTGGTTTGGTTTGTTTTACGGCATATCAACACCTCAATGAGTTATTTAATGCTGACAAAATTTCCTTTTTTTTTTTTTTTTTAAATGTAATTTTTTCAGAAATGTATAGCTGGTAAAATTTTTTTTTTAAAAATGTATAGCTGGTAATAATTTTTTCAAAAATGTATAGTTTGTTTTGTGGCATATTAACCTCAATGGATTATTTAATGATGACAAGATTTTTATTGCTGGTAAGATCTTTTTTCAAAAATTTATTGCTGATACTAATTTTTTTTTTACAAAGTATTTCTGGTATTAAAATCTATTTTTACACTTTCATAGTCAGGTTGTGGGGTCAACTATTTGCCCATAGCTGGGACCCTAACAGGTGCTACCACCCCAGGTCAGGGTGGACCTGGGAACACCAGCAATTAAGGTGGTTCCACGCTCCTCAAAACCTCCTGGTCAGAGTCCTTGCTGTTAGACGTAGTTTATCATCTTACCCAGGAGGCATCAAAGGCAGGGGTATAGCTCGGGAGCAATATTGTTCCTAGGCATTTGGAGTGGGGGAGGGGAGAATTAAAATTACAAATTTGTCAGTGTGTCAAGATTCACCTGAACTTGAGAAAAAGAAAAAGGAACGGGAATCAAATAAGCTAAATTCAAATCATCAATTATTATCAAATTAATCTGGCTAATTTTAAGGGCTTTAAATGATTGTGGGGAGGAGGGGAGGCCTTATATTTTATATCCTGACCTTTAGAAAATCTGTAGTAGTATTTGGATATTAGGGGAGGATGAGCAATTTCTGTGTTTGGGTGTAAACCAAATGACTTAACATAAAAGCCTTTCCCTCACTGCAATATTAATTTCAGAATATTGATCCCTTTCATTTATGAACTTAGAAAATTGAAAATCCTCCCTTAGGGGTCACAATTCTAATCATAGATAATCATTTCATTTGTATCTATAAAAAAATGTATATTATAGAATAAAAAGTGGCTTAACTGATTAACTCCCATTAAATGTTGAACCCAATGCACTCTTTGTACATCGTTACTTAAGTATAACAATTTTTAAAATTTGAATTATATATAATACAATGAAATACTTATTCAAATATGCTTTTAAAAATTTTTGTGCAAATTAAATGTTACTACTTATGTTGTAAATGCAATTTGTTAGTAATATATGTATATAAAAGACTGATAGGAAAACTATGTCAACAGTATGATTTGGGCTATTTTTTCTGAAAGTTGGACATTTAGATGAAACTTAACCATATGCAGATTTCTAGAAAGTTATACATATATTATTTAGTTCTTCATTTTTTCAGTATATTCCTTGAATTACAATCACTAAAGTTATGCGACATCAAGCCTGTTTATTAAGTAGATGGCTGACCATTTGGGAATACCAAGTGCCGTAAGATTGGATATGTGGTTGGTGTAACAGATAATGGCTCAGAATTGTTAATTCAATAGTTTTTAGAAAATCTAATTAAACACATTTTTTGTTTTTTACATACTTATTTTTGTAATGTGACATGAAAATCTAATTAAACACATTTTTCTTATTTTGGTAATGTGACATGAAAATCTAATTAAAACACATTATTTTTTTTACATACTTATTTTAGTAATGTGACATGAAAATCTAATTAAAACACATTATTTTTTTTACATACTTATTTTAGTAATGTGACATGAAAATCTAATTAAAACACATTATTTTTTTACATACTTATTTTAGTAATGTGACATGAAAATCTAATTAAAACACATTATTTTTTTTACATACTTATTTTAGTAATGTGACATGAAAATCTAATTAAAACACATTATTTTTTTTACATACTTATTTTAGTAATGTGACATGAAAATCTAATTAAAACACATTATTTTTTTACATACTTATTTTAGTAATGTGACATGAAAATCTAATTAAAACACATTATTTTTTTTACATACTTATTTTAGTAATGTGACATGAAAATCTAATTAAAACACATTATTTTTTTTACATACTTATTTTAGTAATGTGACATGAAAATCTAATTAAAACACATTATTTTTTTTACATACTTATTTTAGTAATGTGACATGAAAATCTAATTAAAACACATTATTTTTTTTACATACTTATTTTAGTAATGTGACATGAAAATCTAATTAAAACACATTATTTTTTTTACATACTTATTTTAGTAATGTGACATGAAAATCTAATTAAAACACATTATTTTTTTTACATACTTATTTTAGTAATGTGACATGAAAATCTAATTAAAACACATTATTTTTTTTACATACTTATTTTAGTAATGTGACATGAAAATCTAATTAAAACACATTATTTTTTTTTACATACTTATTTTAGTAATGTGACATGAAAATCTAATTAAAACACATTATTTTTTTACATACTCATTTTAGTAATGTGACATGAAAATCTAATTAAACACATTTTTCTTACATACTCATTTTAGTAATGTGACATGAAAATCTAATTAAACACTTTTTTCTTACATACTCATTTTAGTAATGTGACATGAAAATCTAATTAAACACTTTTTCTTACATACTCATTTTAGTAATGTGACATGAAAATCTAATTAAACACTTTTTTCTTGCATACTCATTTTAGTAATGTGACATGAAAATCTAATTAAACACTTTTTCTTACATACTCATTTTAGTAATGTGACATGAAAATCTAATTAAACACTTTTTCTTACTTATTTTAGTAATGTGACATGAAAATCTAATTAAAACACATTTTTCTTACTTATTTTAGTAATGTGACATGAAAATCTAATTAAAACACATTTCTTTACATACTTATTTTAGTAATGTGACATGAAAATCTAATTAAATACATTTTTCTTACTTATTTTAGTAATGTGACATGAAAATCTAATTAAAACACATTATTTTTTTACATACTTATTTTAGTAATGTGACATGAAAATCCAATTAAAACACATTATTTTTTTACATACTTATTTTAGTAATGTGACATGAAAATCTAATTAAAACACATTATTTTTTTACATACTCATTTTAGTAATGTGACATGAAAATCTAATTAAATACATTTTTCTTACTTATTTTAGTAATGTGACATGAAAATCTAATTAAAACACATTATTTTTTTACATACTTATTTTAGTAATGTGACATGAAAATCCAATTAAAACACATTATTTTTTTACATACTTATTTTAGTAATGTGACATGAAAATCTAATTAAAACACATTATTTTCTTACATACTCATTTTAGTAATGTGACATGAAAATCTAATTAAACACATTTTTCTTACATACTCATTTTAGTAATGTGACATGAAAATCTAATTAAACACATTTTTCTTACATACTCATTTTAGTAATGTGACATGAAAATCTAATTAAACACATTTTTCTTACATACTCATTTTAGTAATGTGACATGAAAATCTAATTAAACACATTTTTCTTACATACTCATTTTAGTAATGTGACATGAAAATCTAATTAAACACTTTTTTCTTGCATACTCATTTTAGTAATGTGACATGAAAATCTAATTAAACACTTTTTTCTTGCATACTCATTTTAGTAATGTGACATGAAAATCTAATTAAACACTTTTTTCTTGCATACTCATTTTAGTAATGTGACATGAAAATCTAATTAAACACTTTTTTCTTGCATACTCATTTTAGTAATGTGACATGAAAATCTAATTAAACACTTTTTTCTTGCATACTCATTTTAGTAATGTGACATGAAAATCTAATTAAACACTTTTTTCTTGCATACTCATTTTAGTAATGTGACATGAAAATCTAATTAAACACTTTTTTCTTGCATACTCATTTTAGTAATGTGTCATATCAGATGATAAGAATGCTTATTATTATGAACAGCATAGGATTTCTAATTTACAACTAAATTTTGAAAACAGGAGATATAAATTTTTATATACATACATGATGAATTAAGAAAAAAACTGATAGAAACATAGCTTATATATGAGAATTTTTGAAATTTCAATTGAAAATAAATAACATAATGAAATATCTTAAAATATGGTTTTAAAATTTGTTATGCAAATTAAACATTACCATATGTCATAAACACAGTAATGAAAAACAAAGCAAATCATTCATGTTAGTGGTATGAATTGGGCCGTTTTGTTTGACTGGTGTAAGATGAGGATACACAGATGAAATTTAGCCTGACACAAATTAATCAAAGTTTAAACCAAGAGGTTAGTTGATTGAAAAAATGGATTAGAATTTAATATTTTGAACATTGCAATTTGAAATAATCTGAAAATCGCAAAGAACTTACAAACTCATTCAATTTATCAACTGGAATGATTTCAAATAATTTAATAGCAGTTCTGTTTTCATTCAGTACACAGGAAATCATGGCTTTCCAAAACTTCCTATTCCTTATAGCCCTTAGCAGTGCTTCTCCTTTGCCAAGCCACTTGCCCTCCCTTCTACTAACACAAACTCGTTGGGTAGGTAGCTAGCTGCTTCCCCCTAAATATGCTTTGTGAGGATCAAGTTCTCTGTTATCTCATTATGTGTTCAAGAAATTTCTGGTATTTCTTCTTGAGTCCTGGGTATGCTGATAAACTATATCTGGCAACAAGGCCTCTGATCAGGAGATTGAAGGTTTTGAGGAGTGTGGAACCACCTCTTAATTGCTGATGTCCCCAGGTCCACCCTGACCTAGGGTGGTAGAACCTGTTAAGGTCCCAGCTATGGATAAATAATGAAAACCCAAACAAAACACTGTGAAAGTATATATGTAAAAAAACATATCAACAATACCTATTTATAGTAAAATTTGCAACAATGCATTTTTAATGAGGAAAGAGTAGAATTTTGAAAAACAGAGAATAAAGAGAGTTGTTTGTAGATCCACACAGCTATTGGCTAATAGTGAAACCACAAATACTATGAAAGTAGGAAAATACATTTTTATAGTAAAAGGAGCAGCAATACATATTTATGTAAAACATTGCAATAATACACGTTATCAGCCATTAGGTTAGAAAGAAAATTCTATTTCATTTTTGACTCGAGGGTATTTTTTATGGGTATTTTTGAGGGCATTTTTGATATGATCACTTTGAGGGTATTTTTGACATCATCACTTTGAGGGTATTTTTGACATCATCACTTTGAGGGTATTTTTGACATCATCACTTTGAGGGTATTTTTGACATCATCACTTTGAGGGTATTTTTGACATCATCACTTTGAGGGTATTTTTGACATCATCACTTTGAGGGTATTTTTGACATCATCACTTTGAGGGTATTTTTGACATCATCACTTTGAGGGTATTTTTGACATCATCACTTTGAGGGTATTTTTGACATCATCACTGAGGGTATTTTTGACATCATCACTTTGAGGGTATTTTTGACATCATCACTTTGAGGGTATTTTTGACATCATCACTTTGAGGGTATTTTTGACATCATCACTTTGAGGGTATTTTTGACATCATCACTTTGAGGGTATTTTTGACATCATCACTTTGAGGGTTCTTTTGACATCATCACTTTGAGGGAATATTTTTCGTGTATTTTTTTAAGGGCATTTTTGATAGTATTTTTTCAAAACTTAAAATTAACTATTAATTCTTACGTTCCGTTTTCTTACTTTGCAGATTACTTAATGTTAGAGTGGGTTAACGTTTGCATCAGTTTTACTCTTTTAAAATAAGTTTAGATTAGACCAGTAGTAGACATTGTAGCAATTCCAAAAGGGCTTTTCAGTAATAGCAAGAAATATTTGTTTCTTTCTATTGGAATGAATCTAAGTGTTTGGTCATGCCAACAATCATTTGACTGGTTTCGGCTGGAAAATTTCTCTCTTAAAGGATCTTCTCAGTCTGGATGACTAAGTTCTGTCAAGTTCCCACAAACTTTAGCTGAGGAAAATTCTAAGCATGAGAATTAGTGAAATACCATAATTCCCCATGTATGATATGCCTTCATTCATAATACGCATAATTATGCCTTCATTCATAATATGCATAATTATGCCTTCATTCATAATACGCATAATTATGCTCTGACAAATTTTTGTTCCCGGATGCCCTGACTACATGAATTTAAGTGTGCATCTAAATTGGCATCCAGGTCCCACTCATTTAATGCTGAAATAGCTAAATGCAACTGCAACTTCTACTCCAACAGTTTCTTTTTCTCGCACTTCCTTCCATTTACTTGCTTCCCTGACAAATAAAATCTTCAAATCTTTAAATGCAACATCAATCTGTCTTCTTGGGTCTCCGTTCATCTTTTGTCCTTTCATCAATCCTCTCTATACTGGGTCTTCTCTTTCACTCACACTCCCCATAACTTCCTGCGTACTAGTGGCATTACTACCTTGTTCGGGGTGAAATGATTTAAAGAGACCGTTTTGGTTCCACTGCCCATGTCTAGGGATATTTTGTCCAGTTCTTATGCTCAGTTATTGCTAGCATTGTTCCCATGAGACAATAGCTTAGTGGATTAAAGCACTGGTTTGTGAATTTGGTGATATAGTAATTGTGAGTTCAATCCCTGTCTGTTGCACACAATGGAAATGGCAAGCAATAACTGAGCAGTACTAAAATAAGAACTAAATGAGATAATCCTAGCCAGCCATTCAGTTTATTTACAGCAGCCAAACTGAGCCATTGCTTTTTGGGGCTGGGACATAGTAGATGAATCTGTTTGATTTGAATCTGGAGTCATAAATATGGCTTCTCCAGACACGGGAGTATCTCCATATTGTATATAAGACCCTTCTCTTATTTCTCCTTACACTCTGCTTTGCTGTGTAGATATACACCTCTTTCTTGTTAATTTTTCCTTATTGTTTTAACATATGTTTTAGTGCTTTAGTTAAATTTTGCTGTCCTGGGTATGATGATAAACTACATCTGGCAGCAAGATCTCTGATTAGGAGATTGGAGCTCATGAGGAGCATAGAACCACTTCTTAATTGTTGTTGTCCACAGGTCCACCATGAACAAGGGTGGTAGTACCTGTTAGGGTCCTAGCCAGTGGGCAAATAGTAAACCCCCAAACTGGGGCCAAAACACTATGAAAGTATAAAAAATACATTTTTAAAATAAAATTTTTTAACAATAGATTTAAATTGTAAAAAAAAATGTTCCCAAGTAAATAAAATTTTGGCATTAAATGACTTATGAGGAGTTGATATGCCATTAAACAAATTAAATTTTGTAACTTGCTATAGTATTTCAATTATTATGAGCTTTTTATAAAGGGGGGGGGAAAAATTAAGGTTTTAAATCAACTTTTGCATGAGCAATTCTTTTAATCTTAATGGAATCTTCAGTAATCACGCCTCTTTAGATTCAATGTTGTTTTTAAACAAAGTTTTTTTTTTTTTTTTTAAGGATGGGATGAAAAAAAATGTCCCAGCAGTATTATTATTATAGAGAATCAATTGAGATTATTTACAGAAATTCTGGGGACATAATGAGGTATGAAAAAAAAGCCATGAAATGTAAATGCTATTCCATACATTTCTTGTTATACTAAAAGAACTACGCTCTTCATTGAAGTTAGCAGATAATCTGAGATTATTAGAAAGCCAAGCTGCATCTTAGAGATATGATTGATGACTCTTTTTTAAAATGATTTATTCACCCCCCCCCCCACACACACAATGATATATAACATGACCAATTAATTAAATGCATGATAATAATATGGTTTCCGCTTTGCCCGGTCTACTGCCGATGTGCTTACGGCCATCACTGAATTTGTCTACCAAGCTATCCATAGTAACGGCGAAGCCCGTGCCGTGGCCCTTGACATCTCCAAGGCATTCGATAGGGTTTGGCATGCCGGCCTCCTTCGCAAGCTCCGGGGTTATGGTATCACAGGTCGATTGTTTGACCTAATTCAATCGTTCCTATCAAACCGGGATTTGAAGGTTGTTCTCAGTGGATCCTTCTCCAACTCCTATCCCACTACTGCTGGTGTTCCTCAAGGCTCCATCCTTGGCCCTACTCTGTTCCTCATATTTATAAATGACCTTCCTGACGCCATAGACTCCCAAGTCGGTATCTACGCTGACGACACTACCATTTACTCCTGCCTCAAGCACAAATCTACCGAGGCGGACAAAATTAACCTGGCAGCTCAAATTGAAAAGGACCTCCAATCGGTTGTGGACTGGGGAGAGAAATGGATGGTCAACTTTAATGCCTCTAAAACAAAATTGCTCTCCATTAACCACCACAAGGACCCATCTCTGCATCCCATCAGAATGTCTGAGGACCAACTTCTCGAGAGTTCCTCTCTGCGGCTGCTCGGTCTCACGCTGTCCGCTGATCTGAGATGGAACAAATACATCGAGTCAATTGCATCATCCACCGCTAGAAAAGTTGGTTCCCTGTGCCGAGCCAGGAAATTCTTCTCCCCTGAATCCATCCTCCAGGTCTATAAGTCTACCATTCGACCTTGCATGGAGTATTGCTGCCATTTATGGTCTGGGGCCCCTGCGTGTTGCCTCGGGGTTCTTGATAAGATCCAGAGACGGATATGCAATGTGATTGGCCCTGATCTGTCATCTCGTCTGCAGTCGCTCTCTCACAGACGGAATGTTGCATCACTCTGCCTTTTCTACAAGTACTTCCACGGTAATTGCTCTGAGGAGTTGCTCTCACTTGTCCCTAAGCCTCGTGAATTCAAGCGTCCTACGAGGCTGGCATCCCGTTCCCACCCCTTCACCGTAGAAACTGTTAGGTGTAGACGTCTTTTCTACTCCAATAGCTTCATGTCTCGCACATCTCGCCTATGGAACTCCCTTCCCCGTTACTGTTTCCCTGACAAATACAATCTCCAACGGTTTAAGTGTAGCGTCAATCGTCATCTCCAGTTGCCTTGATCTATCCACTTCCTGACATCTTCCATTCCTATCTGCTCTTGCTCTATATCTCCCGTAACCTCCCCACCTCGATCGGCCCTCCGTCCTTCTCTTTCTCCACAACCCTTCCTTTACCACTCCTATCTGCTCTTCCTCCAACCCTTCTGTAACCCCTTGCGTGATAGTGGCCACCGGCCTTGCTCGGGGTGATACGCTTAAAAAAAAAAAAAAAAAAAAAAAAAAAAAAAAATATTTATTTGATTTATGCATTTGCTTTCCTTGCATGCTGCTGCCATGAAATTTAGCAATCCAAATATTATAGAAATTTCTTTGGCATGTAATCAGTTTCATAGAATCCTTCCTGTTTGCCTTTAACATGCAAAAAAAATTGAGAAATTTTAATGCAATTCATTCACCTATGAAGTTATTTTATGTTTTTAGTTTTTCAAGTTGTGAAAGAAATTTTTAATGTCTGTAGAGAATGTAGAAGTAAAAAGGGAAAATGTGAAATGGAAAAAAAAAAAAAAAAATTCAAAGTGAGATAATCAAAGAAAAACTTGTGCAGTCATCAGACTGTCATAATGGTCTGAAGAACCATCATTTTGAGGTCATACTTAAGAAGTTCATTCATTTTTAGGCCTAGAATTAAAATCAAAGATTGATTTTTCAGTTTGCCTAATATGATGATAAAAATCCAGAATCAGAATTAGGGCTTTAAAATTGTAATAATGGCTGAAATAGGTTATAGAGTTTTTCTTTGCCAGCTACATTCATATTTGCTATGATCTTTACAAAGAAAAGCAAAAACATGCAACAGTAAAATAGTGGAAAATATAGTGAAAACGGATAGTACCTGCCGAGAAATGGAAAGGTTATTGATTCCTTCTACGGCTTAACCTTCTTCAGATAACTTAAAGCCAGAAAATATTTGTTTTGTGGGGGGGGAATAATGTTTTAGTGATACAAGTCAAAGCTGGTGGAGAGCAGACGTAGCTTCATAGCTTTCGCAAGAGCATTTGCACATAAGTGAATATAAGGAACCCAACTGGAATTGAAACTCAGCACTCCAATTAACAATTCTGAGCCATTATCCATTACACAACCTGTACATCCAAGCTTACAGCACCTGGTGTTCCCGAGTGGTCACCCATCTAGGTACTGACTAGGCTTGACATTGCTTAACTTCAGTAATCATATCAATGCGATGTGGCTGTAAACCATGGAAAGAATAGTAAATGCTGATATAGTAGAAATATCATAGTAAATAAATATGGGATCTGAGGAAGAGAAGTTGTTTTAGTTTTTTTTTTGCTTTTGAGGAAATATTTTGAACATCACACTTGAAAGCTTTGTACTTTTCTCCCCAGAGGTCAAACTTTTCTCCCTAGAGGTCAAACATTAAATCAGTAATTATGATAGTGGATTTAAATTTTTATTTGCCTACTTTTTTGATTACATTGTTTAAAAAAAATGATGTTCCATTTTTTTTGTTGTTTTTTTTTCAGAATTAACACGTTTCATTCTTTGATAGACTTTATTTTTTCCTTTAATTGTAAATTCTTTACTCTTTAAATCAGGGGTCCCCAAACCTTTTTGCATCATTGCCCAGTAATGTCAATTTCTCCCTTCTCATTAAGATTGCCATTAATTCTTCTGACCTATCTCATTACATCATGAAGCCTTTTCATAAATATTCACTTATTTTCTGTGAATATGACATTAATCAACTAGAATTTAACTTCTATAAAGTAAATTATTTGCTTTCTACACGTGTCCTAAGGGGCAACTATTTTGAAAGAGGATCATGGGAAGTAAATGAAAAGGATAATTCTACAAGTTTTTTTTCCGTGGAATAATTGGCTATGGTTAAGTGGAAACGACAATATTCTAAACAGTCAGCAATAAGAAGAGAAAGAAAACAAGCAAAAAGAAAGGGTTAAAAATAATATCAAGCATTGATATTATTAAAATGGACTAAAGCCAGAAAATATATGAAAACCACTGATCAATAAAGAAATATAGATTTTGATATTCGAAAATATGTGGCAAATCAGCATTTAATGTGTTTGTGAAAAAATGCACATGCTTCCAATAAGCAAGATTCAAATCATTTAAAAAAGGGATCTAAAGATGGCTGGGATTTCCAGCTGCCTAAATGTCACCAAGAAAAGTACAATGAGAAACAAGAGACTTAATCCAAACAAGGAAATATAATGAGTAGAATGCAATTGTCTGAGATCATTCAGTCTGATAATAGTTATGAAACCTACTGCCTGCATCAATAAATAACATTGAGGTTGGCACAGAATTTTCGTTCTTGCATTCACAATGAATGAACACATGGCTTTGGAAGGTTTACTTTTTTTCTATACAAATACAAACTTGTATCCTTCAAGCAAGACAGAGTTTGTAGCTTGCAGTGCATCAGAACAGGGAGAGAGCAACAGAAAGTCTCTTTTTTCTTTTTTGTAGTAGACACTCATCCTGATTTGTTAGTGCAGTGGACCAACCTGTCAGCCTTTCTGGCAAAAGCGTAGAGAGAACTGACCTCAATGACCTCTGTAGGGAGAGACAAAGAGTTATCTCCCCTTGACCCAAAGCAAAAATAATTAAAAATTATAAATATTTATGAGAATAAAAAACAGCCATGTGACATTGTTAGGAGGCAAAATCAATCTTTCTCTTTTTGCTCCATGAAGTTATAAAAACAAGATGTACCAATTTCACGGTTATGACAACCGAACAGATAAGTACAAATTTTATATTGTTTTGGTATCTAATTTTTTTTACAAGTAGATACATGCTAACCTTGTATTAAGAATTTTGAATATATATATATATATATATATATATATATATACACACACACACACACTATTAATTTATTAAACTTTGCCTTCTGTTATGACCAATTACTGCAGCACAATGTTTAAAAAGAAAATACAAAAAAAAAACAACTTGTCTAAAAGATTGCCCATGTTTACCACTCCACAGTTGAAGGATTCAGTGCAGTGTCAAATACGTGATTTTGGAATGATGACCAATGACAAATGCCAATATGCAAATTAACAAGATTTGATTACAACTAGATTATATGTAAAAATATTTCCATATGAGAATGTGTGGAAAGATGTGTGCCATATATTTGTGTGGAAAGATGCCTGCATTATTTTATGATGCCAAAGGTTGAAACAAAAACTTCAGTTTTTCTTCTGAAATAAAGTTTTCTCTTTCTCTTATGATTCTCTTCGTTCATATTAATTTCAAATCAGTTTGCTCAAGTAGCGATGTTCTTTGATCTACTCTTCTTACTTTAACGTTGCGTAATTATCTGGTCATTTAGTTTCAGCACTGCAGAAATCGTACATTTGGTTATGAAGATATGATACTGTATAAGTCATAGTTAACTGTGCAGAATTCATGTTTTGGATCCTTAAGTATATCACATATGTATTTCTTAGGTGGCAGTCACATTTGGCCATTCACCTATGCCCTTTAAGCTGCACGATCTTAAGTTAAATTGGAGTTTGTTTCTTGTCATGTGATCTCTCTTGCTTGACTGTAACAAGTGAACAAGGAATTGTCTGCATAAGACTTGTCTCCATTTAATTCTGTGTTGAAGTTTCAAGTGAGTTGGGGGTCGTTATTCCTTCTCTTCAATTCAGAAAGTCAATTAACATGAGAATTTAACATACATGCTGTTTCCTTCGAGATTCATCACTCAATTGAGTTCTGTCAACCTTTCCTGCTCAATTATTTGTAATTCATTACGTGTATGAGAATTTATTTTTAGCTTTGGTTTCCATCTGTTGCTGTGGTCATTAGTCTGACCTAATTGTCTTTGTATTCAGTGACTGCTATTACATACCAAAAGCAAGTGGGGGCGAGTTCACATATTAGAGAGATGGGAGTGGGTGATGGGCTGCTAAGTGTAAGATTTTGTGTGGGTACAGGTGTTGTGTTGTGGAAAGCTGTAACATTACAAATATACACTGTATTTGGAAAAGAATGTGTATACACTAATAAAAAAGTTTAACTAAAACAGGCACCTGAGGCAGACCCATAAGTACACTAGAAATGATGAAAGACAAGAGAATTTATTCAAAGGAATGTTAGTGTCTATTCTTAAACTTTCTATTGTAAGTAAAACACTATAATAGTAGCAGTTACTATGAAAATGTTCCAAAATAATATAAAACCATTAGAAGGTCAAATTAGAAGGAACAATATTTAAGGAAAAAAAATTCCATATATCTTATTTACAAGAAAAGGGCAGGCATAAAATATTCAGTCTGGTTTTATAATGCAAACAGATTATGTCATCAGATTTAGACATTTAATGAAAAAGAAAAATATTGACTGAAATGGAAAAATAATAGTACTGAAGATAAATGTAAATATAAAATCAAGATAAAAATAATAACTACAGACTCTTTTCCTTTACAAAAATTACAGTGCCTGTCTCTTGAATAAGAATTTTTAAGAATAATTTAATGTCTGTCTGTATAAAGTGCTCTTCAAGATTTAGGTGGAATTTCAACAATGTGCACAAACTGAATGTAGTACAGACTTGCCACTAACTTTTGTGAGCAGTACTATTTCTGTTTCAATGTATATAGGTCGAAGAGGACTAGTTCAAAGAAGATAATGAAAACTAGGTGTGTGTGTTTTTTTTCATGGTCAAATTGGTTGTGTTTGTGAAGAAAAAATTAAAAAACTTATATAAATTAAAATTTGGTTAAATATATAAATGAGACAGATTCAAATTATAGCAGACATTATTAGAACATATTCTATTAATTAATCAGTATCACTCAAAATAAAAAAAATATATTAATAAGAAATATCATTACTGAGTGGACACCAACTTAAAGTAAAATGGCATTTAACAAATTATTAATATAACTAAATTATTAATCTGCAAAGTTTAAGATTTTAAGCATGTTTGCTTTTGTTTGTTTTTGTTTGTTTTTTTACGGCATATTAACCTCAATGGGTTATTTAATGCCGACAAGGTTTTTATTGCTGATAATATATATTTTTTTCCAAAAATGTATTGCTGGAAATGTTTTTTTTTCAAGATTATATTGCTGGTACTAAAACCTATTTTTACACTTTCATAGTATTTTGACCCCAGTTTGGGGTTAACTATTTACCCATACCTGGGAACCTAACAGATGCTACCACCCCAAGTCAGGGTGGCCCTCGGAACACCAGCAATTAAGAGGTGGTTCCACACTCCTCAAAACCTCCTGATCAGAGGCCTTGCTGTTGGATGAAGTTTATCATCTTACCCAGAACATTTTAAGCATGGGTATAGTTAAGTTATTAGAAATTTTATACCCTTCAAGTAACACACATTCAAGTAGAGATAAGCTTTTTTATGTTGAAT
>OZ038492.1:33988617-34003617 GCA_964036315.1 Acanthosepion esculentum | reverse complement strand
TTGCAGACATTTGCATGTGTCAAATATTAAAATAGACATGAATAGCAAGAGTGTGTGTCTAAATACATAAACAAAGAAGGAATGTATTTTCTTCAACTTACAGAATTATTAAATATTTCAGATTATTTCTTATGCAGTATTCCCCACCCTTTTTTTCTTTAAAAAAAAAAAAAAAATAAATAAATAAATACTATATCTCTTAAGGACATGAGTGATCATGGCTTCCCAGAAATTTTTCTATATTATCTGTGAATTTCTTGGCAAAGACGGTATTGTGGATTTCTATTGCTTTCTCCATCATTCAGTTTCCCTTAACTAGATTATTGAACCCTTTTGTCTTTTTTTCTGGCAGTTTAGGCCTGGTTTCTTTTGTTGATTTCAAGGTATCCGTAATTCCAGTGTGTGTGTGTGTGTGTGTGTGTGTGTTTCTGTTTCATTGAATAATATAGACATATTGTGTCTACTTATTTTTTATACTGATCCTTTCCAGTTGTCTAATCAGTTACTTAATGTTAAGATGAAATTCATTAAGGAAGACACCATAGTTTTTTTTTTAACCCAAGTACTTGTTTTGCAAAATATTCTATTACTACAATGGGTAAATTTAGAATAAATGCATTTGTACATGTTTTTAAAAATCACCATTACAACAGAATGCAGTTACAATAAATCTGTCTTTGTAATTTACCCCTGAAGATGATCTTAGAAAAGATTGAAAGTTAAAAACTATGGGGCTTTCCTTGATTAATTTCATCTTAACATCAAGAAACTGATTAGACAATTGGAAATGATCAGTATGAAAATAAGTAGACACAATATGTCTATATTATTCAGTGAATGAAATATGTTAGAATGAAGATATGCTGCCTATATATATATATATATATATATATATATATATATATATATATATATATATATATGTGTGTGTGTGTGTGTGTGTGTGTGTGTGTGTGTGTGTGTGTGGTACTTATTAGAAAGTGCTCAATATCAGTGACAGAGCTAACATATTCAGTTGTATGCATATGAGTTTGTGACCCTGGGTTTCACGCTTTTGTGATCATCAGACACAAACTGGTTTATTTTTTTAAAATTGAATCTATTTATGTTGACAAAAAACACCATAAGATAGCACACTAAATAGATTCAATTTTAAAAAATAAACTAGTTTGTGTCTGATGATTGCCAAAGCATGAAGCCCAGGGTCACAAACTCATATCCATACAACTGAATATGTTAGCTCTGTCACTGATATTGAGCACTTTCCAATAAGCACCACACACACACACACATATATATATATATATATATATATATATATATATATATATATATATATATATATATATATATATATATATATATATAATGATAGTAATACAACTCAAAAAATAGGTGAAAATTCTGTGATTTTATTGTCTTTTTCCTGCCAGCAGAACTTCAGACAAAAAGTACTCATTAGATAACTATAGTTATAATGTTCAATGGACCTATCCGATTACATAGATAGATATTTATGTGCCATGTCCCTTCAGGATGTAGGCGATCATGACCCTCCACCACCTCTCGTCCCTTGTAGCTGTTAATAAGTTTTGTCTTTTTGTTATTTTCTCCAGACCCTGTTCGGACATCCACTTGCTGAAGCCCATTAAATATGTCATGCATTTATTTCCCCTGTCCCTCATTCCCTCTGTCCTGTGAGTATCAAATTTTCCAAGCCCTCCTTCCTCAACACATGTCCCAGAAATTTCAGCTGCCTCTTTCTGATGTTAAGTATAAGTTTCCTCTTTGTTTCCATTCTCTCCAAAACCTTGTCGTTACTCACATGTTCGTCATCCTACTGAAACAAAATTTCTGTTGCTTCAAGTCTCTTATCTTTGAGGAAATTGGCCAGCATTTGCTGTCAAACAGGAGGACAGATATCAATGTAGCAGTTCAGTAGTCTTTTCTTTGTTTCCAATGAGACTTTCCTGTCTTGTAATACTTTGCTGAACTTTTGGAATGTGTCTTTGGCCATCCAAATATGTCATCAAATCTGTGTCACACTTTCCCTCCTCTGTTAGAACACTTCCTAGATCTGGCCCTGACTAGCATTTTAATGTGAAACTGCAATTGATCAATGATAAATCTGTTGATCTTTTGTTGATTTATTGAACATATGATAAAAAATATACTTGTAAGGTACGTTATATTTATGGGTAAAGCGTCTCAATATCAGGGACTGTGTGTGTGTGTGTGTATATAAATATAAGAATGGACACTGAGGTTAACACTGAGTGACGACAGTTCATTTCAGGCTTAAGTGCAATCTTTAGGCTTCATGGCGTGAAGACTGCATTCAAGCATGAAGCAGACTCACCCCTCACTGTCCACTTTTTATATTTCTATCACTGATATTGAGCACATTTTATATATATATATATATATATATATATATATATATATATATATAGAGAGAGAGAGAGAGAGAGAGAGAGAGAGGAGGCGCGGTGGAGTAATGGATAACGGCTTGGATTGAGGAATCGGAGAGCCGAGTTCGAATTCCAGTCGAATCCATTACATTCACTTACGTGCTAACACCCTTGGGAAAGGTGTGAATCCTCTTCTTTTCTCTCCAACTATGGGTAAATAGCAGGACAGACTGGGTTCTATAGCCTTGGATGGCAATTGGTCTAGGAGAAGGACAACTCTGAATTCAAAACCTGCAGAGGGTCGTTTGGGGACCTTGTGGCATTCGCTGCACCAGGTCCCTGTATTCGTCCCTCCAAAAAGTGTGGATGACCCCGCACAAAGCCTTCACCACTATCATCAAATCTCATGTGTCGGTGTCGAGCTTTCAGTTTCTAGGAACTGATCTGCCTGACCCTCATACGTCGAGTTCGACGGGAGAGTCGATCATATATATATATATATATATATATATATATATATATATATATGTGTGTGTGTGTGTATACACACACAAGCTTATATTGATAAATATACATTCTAATAAGTAGGTGAACTGAAAAGAAACAGATGATGTCGAAAAATAAACATTTGCTGCTTAAATTCATTTTTCACTATTAGGCTACAAATTTATTGATTCACACACCAACACACATTTTATATATATATATATATATATATATATATATATATATATATATATATATATATATATAGTGTATTTAGGCAGCAATTCTTCATTTATGCATGTTTCATTAAAAACTTAAGACAAGGTATTATGATTAGTCTTTTTATTTAATTTCTCTTGTGTTCGAACAAGTGTTGTTTTCTATTTTGGGCACAGAGCGTGTAGGAAACATTTGGTCAGTTTCCACACATTCTGCGCCCAAAAAAGAAAACACTTGTTCAAACACAAAAGAAATTAAATGAAAAGCTTAATCGTAATAGAAACATTCATATATATTTTTGATACACAAGGTGTATCAAAAATAATTTAACAAACTTTGGGAGCAGGCTCCTCACACTAAAGGAGGACAAAATTCCATATATGTACATACACATATATAATGTGTGTGTATGTACATATATATATATATATGAAAATGAAACCTGCACCTCTATAACTATAATAGCAATACTGTGGGAAAGAGAAAATATACAATGAAATTCTCTCTAAATCTGTTTTCTCTCTTATCTATAGTGTTTCTATTTCCTCCATGACCGAACATATGATCCACCCACTTATGCTGAGCAGGGGTAAAAGATAAACCAATGTAGAAAATTGATATCTTTGTAGAAAAAAAGAGATTTAAAAAAAAAAAAACCCAGAAGTATAGAAGGGATTTTCCAATTTTAAAAACATCTGCACTGGGCAAGTACTCTTTAGAAAACAGATTGGAAGGGCTTAGAAGTACATTTTGCACATGAGGGTCAATAACGGTGTGTTTGTGTGTGTGTGCACCTTCTCTAATTTTCAAATGGTTGTACAGAACTAAACCAAATGTGGTAGGACTTTGTCCCGAAATTTTTTTCCCAGAAAGTTCAACATCCTATTTTAAATTTATAATTATAATTTGAATACCTTCTGATGCAATTCCTTTATGGGTCTGAAGGGAAATGTCCAAATTAATTGAAGGCAACAGAAATGTGGTTTTACAGAAGGATGCTGAGAATACCATGAATGGAGAACAAAAAACAATGAGGAAACCATAACGGAAATTGAAATAAAAAGGACACATAGCTGAAATTTCTTGGATGCATATAATGAGGAAGAAAGGTTTGAAGAATTTTGACATACTCATACCAAAGACAAAATGGATAAAGGAAGGCAATGGGTCATGTACCTGATGAGTTTGTGTGAATTAGTGGTGGCATTGTGGAGAAGGATGATAAAAAGATAAAATTTAGTAAGAGCTACAAAGAACAGGAAGTTGTGGAGAGTCATGATTACTCCCAGAGAGAACATAAAATAATCTGATAACTCTGACTTCAGTGGCATTTAAACTGATTTTTTTCTAAATACTGCTATTATTATTTTTGTGATGTCAACGAATACTTATTGCTACTTTTTTAATGTCAATGAATGCTTGTCACTTTCGTAATGATTGTTGTAGTAGAGACTTTGTAATCGCAGATACAACTATAGTAATGCTGTTGAACAATACTGGGATCAGACGCCTTCGAATAACACTCACACTAATATTACTTGCTCGATAAGTAACCACCAAATAGTGATTCGAATAGTAATCTGCATAGTGATCACTTAGACGTCACACTAATTCCCATATATACATTTCCTTTGCCGTCACATGATCTACTTATTCAAAATGGGATTGCCTGTGTTTGCTCTCTGGTGATCTGTGTTCAAACTCCAGTGTTGGCAGTGACACTTTCTTCATCTATAACAATTATTATTATTGTTATTATCATTATTATCAAAGGCCTTGTTTTTTTTTATGTCTTACTAGTTTCATATATTTAGAGACTTAGTCCGAGTCATAGCCTATTCTGTCTTGCTCTATGATAGTATTGCATGGACATTGACAGTGTGCACAAAGACTGAGAAAGTCTTGCTGCACATTCCTAAGTGATGGAAAGATGAAAACAAACATCACAGTGAGAAATAAAGACTTTAACTATGTTTTCATCATATTTAGGCGTTTTATTTTATTCAGGTCTTTTCTGGGTGGCTAGGTAGGTGACACTTGGGACAACTTTTGCTATGCCAGACTAATAGAGCAGACTTTTCTTTTAACTCTTCCCTCCAACTCTCTGGCCATCATAATGTGTGGCTGACAACATAAACGGGTGGGGTTGGAACTATCTGAGGAACAGACCGTTCCCCAACAGGGTGAACTAAAATTGGCATCTTCAATCCTAATTGTGGCTGTCGATAGACACTAGTAACATGAAATCAACAATGTCCAGTTTGCTGTTGCTTGATCTCAAAAAGCTTTTATTTGTTTGTATGCCTCCTTTCAGTTAAGTGGATGCCACTTAGAAGACCAAACTTCAAAGATTGTATCTATCGGCCATAAAATATGAAACACTTGAGACCAAGATAAACTCACACTTTCCTCTTCTATGTGGATGTCCCAATAATAGTATCACAACAAAATGATTGAAAAAGTGGTCAGATGGCATGTATACAAGGGTGATAAGTGTCACCCAGACTGGCAGAAAACCTGACACAGTATGAGCATGCTCAGTGTGCATCCTGTTATGAAGTGTGGCAGTCTGTGGTACAAGTACTGAAATGGTGGTACTATTTTCATGGACCTCAAAATCATCAGAAACTTTCATTCTAAGCTGATTGGTTTGGTTTCTTTTACGGCATGTCAACCTCAATGGGTTATTTAATGCCGACAATTTTTATTCCTGGGAATACCTTTTTTTTTTTCAAAAATGTATTGCTGGTAATAGTTTTTTTTACAAAGTATTTCTGGTATTAAAACATTTGTACACTTTCATAGTGTCTTGACCACAGTTCGGGTGTTAACTATTTACCCATAGCTAGGACCCTAACAGATGCTACCACCCCAGGTCAGGGTGGACCTGGGAACACTAGCAATTAAGAGATGGTTCCACGCTCCTCAAAACCTCCTGATCAGAGGCCTTGCTGTTGGACACAGTTTTTTGTCTTACCCAGGACGCAAATGTAGTTTATCGTCACACCCAGGATGGCATTCTAAGTTGATAAGTATAGGATCTGTGGTAAATACCTACAGAAGCGGTCATCTTTCAACATCCAGATTGGAAGAAAATGTGCAAAACATACAGAAAATAATGAAGTCAATCAAGAATATATCCAAGACATTTATAAATGCTGGCGGACAACTCTGGTGTCAATGTAGAATTTTCACACTGTACTGTAATTTTACCATTATACTTTTCAAAATAAAAAAAGGTTTTATGAAAATCGACCAATAATTAATAAAGTTATTAACTGTTGTAACCAAAGGAAGCTTACTGAATAGAATAATCACATGAAGGTTGGTAATGAATGAAAATGCTTAGAACAAGAAGAACACGTACAAGATTCGCCAGCGGTACGCAGAATTAGTAGTCAACTGTTAGAAGTGAGTCAAGTGAATTCCACAATGAATCTCCAACTGCAGACCAACATACAGTATTTACTACTGTATTTATATGAATGGGGACATACCCATTATCATTCACAGGTATGCTACAACATTAACAATTTTAAATAAGGAGTTTCTTTCCACCCACCCTTTATGTAAAGACATAGGATGTCAAACTGAAGATGTATTGGATGCAACAGATAATTGTGAAAATTGGAGAGAAAATCTTATAAGGATCTACACAAGCAGCATGATGATGTGTCTTAGTTTAATAAAAGTTTTACTGGCTGGGTCAGCAAGTGAAATCCAGTTGGCAATCTGTGGATGACAGAGTCTACTAGTATATATTAGACCCTAAAACCAAGTATTTGTCTTCAGTTTGAATCATTTCACAATAAAGCAGCTAATGATCATACAAAATGCATCATCACAACAAAAACAATTTTAAGAATTCATGTGTAACAAAAAGAAAATTTGCACAGTTCTTAGGGTATTGTTGTTCCTGCACTGTCATGCCTATTTTCATTATCTATCTACCATCTTTCTGCATTCACTTATGATATGGCTAAAACATTTCATGTTTGGTTTTGTAGTATCAAAACTTATCTGCCCTTAATTCAGTTATAATGCATGCACATGTCAAAGGTGAAAAATGTATCACATGAGAGTCTGGCTAGAGATGTGAAATGTAAGGTACCCAGCAAATTTGTGCCAGTTCATCAGAAAAACTTATCTGCTCTAGACTTTCATTTTCTCACACCTTTTATGGCCAAGGCCACATCACTGATGCAATGTATGACCAAGTAAACTATCAAGTAAGACCTTAATTCACTTCCCATTTCAATATCTGTTAATATACATCTGGTTTGTTGCTTGAACAAACAAGTTCGGTAAATGTGTCGGCTCTCAAACACATGTGCGTGTCTGTTTTTATCTATGAGCAAAGAGTTACAGTTTCATGGGTATGGTAATACTTATGCTGGAATGGTAATGTATAGTTACCTCTACCTGCTGTTCCAATATTTTCTAACATAAGTAATTTATGAATTTATTATTTAACTATGAAATTATCTAATACTGAGTAACTCCTACAATGTTTTATTTTTCTTATATCATTTTGACATGTAATGAGATTTCTATCATTTTTCATTTGTCTGACAAGTTTTCATTGGAATGCTCCTAGCTAGAGTTAACAGCTGAGGAGATTTTATGTAATAATTGGTGTTATTTTGCATGTACTACATAACAGAATAGTAAGTAGTAAGGGGAGATTACCCAGTATTCACTGCTACATAGCAGGACAGATATTATGTAACAGTTCAGTAATATTTTTCTGTTTTTAAAAATACTTTCCCTGTTTCGTAATCCTTTGTTTATCTTTTGGAAGGCAACTTTCGATATCCTAAGGTGTCTATAATTCTGAATGAGATACCCTGACCAAAATGTTGTAAATGCAAGGAGTAGAAAAAAATAAAATAAATAAAAATAAAAATAAAGACAAAAAGTGAGTTGTCTAGTAGGCTGGCTAAACATTCCTTCTAATGTCTTTGCAGAGTTGTTCCTCCTGGAATCTGAGAGTGAGGAAAGTGAATCTTGTATACATTTTAAATCAGTACTTGCTTGAAATTCAATATGGCTGCATTTGCCGTCTGGCTCTGTCTCACATTTGGCATGTAGTACATAACAATGTGAACTTGTTATAAGTGGAAAAATAACATACAAATAAAATCTGAAAATAAAGCTATCTTGTTGCAAAATTCAATTGATTGATCGTCTTCTATGGCTTATAAACCATTTGCAGGTTATTTAAAGCCAGAAAATATTTTTAGATTATAAGAATTTTGGGGGAGTTAATAGCGGTTTTAGTGATACATGTCATACTAATTAACCCATAGCTGGAGGGATAGAGGTACATTTATACCTCTCCCAAGGGTATTTATGTATAACTGAATATAACAAACCCAACGGGAATTGGAACTCAGGTTCCTGATTAACAATTCTGAGCCATTATCCATTATGTCACCCATGCATCCAAGCTTACAACACTTGATATTCCCAAACTATCACCCACCAAGGTACTGCCGACCAGGCTTGACATTGATTAAACTTTGGTGATCATATAGGAACCAGCATTTCAACATAATGAGGTCATAATCTGCAAAATTCTGGATGAATATTAAATAGTACAATTTTACATATGCATTTTAAATCAGTACTTGATTGAAAAGATTGTAAATTTCCTAAAAGAGGTTGGATTGTATTAAAAAATATGAGTAATTGAAAAATGGTTCAAATATGTATGTATACATACACAACTTTTTTTATTTTTTTTTTTTTAACCAAACTATCACTATGAATCTATTTCCAAAAATTTGTTTGCATTAAATGACCCACTGAGGTTGATATGCCATAAAACAAAACAACCAACCAACTTGATTGAAATTCAATATGCCTGCATTTGTATTCTTGCTCTATCTTAAATTTGGCATGCAAACAGTCATACTTATCTTTCCCCACTTGACTGCTCCCCCAAGTGCCAGAGTCCAACTGTAAGTAAGCATCACCCTTTTTTATTTATTTTATGGTGATTGCAGCTACAAGTCACATTGTAGTAATTCTGCCTTCTTTCCAATCAGGACTACTTATTATCTTCATTACATCATTTATTATGCATAATATTTTGGCCTAGCTAAATATTATTTACTAGCATTTATTATCTTCTTGCTGGTAGACAATCCATTCACTAAACTGAAGAAAGAATTGATTGTAAGAACATCTACCTCTCAATGGAGAAAATCGTTACAGCTGTTAAAGGAAGAGATGATGGGATGGGGGACAGTAAGCCTCCTCAATTCCTATACCATTTACTGCATCTTGTGGGTGACCAGAATAACAACACCATTGTATGTCATATTTCTCCAATGCATTCCAGCTGAAATTCCCCAGTTTTTTACTCAACTGGGGAAAAGGCTCCCAGAAATTGGCAGAGACTCCGCACCTACCAATAAAACTGTGCTATCTCATAATGACCTAAGAATGGATGTGTTACAATTACCATGACCCCATTACTCCAAAAAATATATGGCCTCCTAGCTCTCCAAACCTGAATCCATTGGACTATTATGTATAGTATACCATTACTAGCACAATATCCAAAATAGATAAAGATCTGAATCATACTTGTCAATGTTTCAGACCTCATATTAAAGCAATCATCAATGGCAGATTTATAACTAGATACATCAAGAAGAGATGATGGGATAGGGGACTGTAAGCCTTCTCAGTTCCTATGCAGTTTACCGCACCTTGTGGGTGACCACAATAATGACAGCATTGTATGTCATATTTCTCCAATGAATTCCAGCTGAAATTCCCCAGTTTTTTACTCAACTGGGGAAAAGGCTCCCAGAAATTGGCAGAGATCTCAGATAATATAAACTGATTTAACATCAACAAAAATACCTTCTGTATCTTTTATATGCCATGTCCGTTCAGGACGTTGGCTGTCATGGTTCTCCACAATTTCCTGATCTTTGTAGCTCTTGATAAATTTTGTCTATTTATTATCTTTCCTAAAATCTGTTCTGCCATCCATTTATTCAAGCTTGCTAGGCGGGTTATGCATTGATTTCCTCTATCCCTCTTGTCTTCAATCTATCCAGTGAGTATCAAATTTTCCAAGACCCTTTTTACTCATTTCCCTAGAAATTTCAACTATCTCTTTCTGATGTTAAGTATAATTGTCTTTTTTATTTTCATTTTTTCTAAAAATTCATTGTTTCTCACGAGTTCAAAACATGGTATTCTTAGCATCCTTCTGTAGAACCATATTTCTGTTGTTTCAAATCTCCTTTTCACCTATGCAGAGATAGCACAGCATTCACTGCCACATAAGAGGACTGATATTATGTAATGGTTCAGTACTTTTTTCTTTGTTTCTAATGACACATTTCTGTTATTTAATACTTTGCTTATCTTTTGGAAGGTAACTTTTGATATCCTAAGGTGTCCATAATTCTGAATGAGATACCCTGACTAAAATGTTGTAAATGCAAGGGGTAGAAATTCATGTCAATAAAGTTATTCTTTCAAGACATGCCTTTTTTTTACTAAATTTATAAAAATGTCCTAATCATACCTGTATCTCAGAGTATCAATAATGTTCTGTTGGACTTTTGTATCGGATGTCAGTCATTTGTACTTGAAACTCTTGAAAATTTTTCCTCATGGCAACATAGCAATTAGTTGAAGCATGGTGGAGTAATGGTTGATGGCTTGGATTAAAGAATCAGAGAAGCAAGTTCAAATTTCAGTCAAGTTCATTACATTCACTTACATGCTAATAACCTTTGGAAAGGATTCAATCCATCACTTCCCTCCCAGATATGGGCAAGATAGCAGGGCAGACTGGGTCCTATAGCCTTGGGTGGCAACCAGTCTAAGAGAAGGAAACTGAATTCAAACTGAATTGCATTATCCTAAAATGTGTATACATACAGACAGGGGCAGCCTGTGAATCCAAATTCCCACTTAAACTCTTACTATGAATTTAAACATCCGAATAAATGCGACCTTTACTACACTTGGTCAGCCTTCATTCAGATGCAATGGGATTGCTTGATGAAGTCGGCTCAACTGGGTGAATACTGCAACAGGTTCAGGGTGAGGTACAACATGGAAATTGTATCGGTCAACTATGTTTGTTTTACGGCATATCAACCTCAATAGGTTATTTAATTTTTAGTATAGATTCGCATGAATAGAATACGTATTCTTTGGTTTAGATTGGTTTGTTTTGTTTTACGGCATATCAACCTCAATGGGTCATTTAATGCCGACAACCTTTTTTTCCTGGTAATATTTTTGTTTTGTCAAAAATCCATTTCTGTTAATATTTTTTTTTTTTTTCAAAAACGTATAGCTGGTAATATTATTTTTTTTCAAAAACGTATAGCTGGTAATATTATTTTTTTCAAAAACATATAGCTGGTAATATTTTTTTTTTCTTTCTTTCAAAAACATGCAGCTGGCAACATTATTTTTTCAAAAATGTATTATCAGAGGCCTTGTAGTTTATCGTCTTACTCAGGACGCGGATGTAGTTCATCGTCATACCCAGGACACCAGTTAACTATGATCCTATATTCCTGAGTCTTTCTGGTATATCTTCTTTCTTCACACATCATAACTTGCCTTATCATGGTGCTAACACCTTCATCAAGCCATAGACAGATTTGTTTGACTGCACATGAAGTTGGATATTCAGTTATGGGAAAAAAAAAACCTTTGTCCAATTCCAAGAAGATAACACTGGAAGACACACTTGCACACCCCCTGGTCCCTTTCCATCAACTGATGTGGCTCAACCATATGTACAACATTATAGGATCACTATTTCCTTATGAAAGATACACGTATTTTATGACATGTATAGATTGTTCTTTCTGCTGGTGCAAAGCATCTCCCTTACAACAAATATTTCTACACACTATGATAAATCTTATTTCTGAACAGGTATCCCTTTTGGCATCCCAGCAGCCATTATTGCAGACAGAGGTTAGCAATTTGAATCTGATTTATTCTGTCAGTTAATAACAGTCATTTCAAATTGAATGGCATAATGGAAAGTTTCTGTGAAGAGTTTGAAGTCAGTCTTGGGAGAAATGGGGGACTGTAAGCCTTCTCAGTTCCTATGCCATTTCAGACCTCATATTAAAGCAGTCATCAGGTGGTTGGAATGTTGAACTGAACCCTTTATTTCACTTGCTAGGGTAGACTGTTCTAGTTCCATGTGCCATGTCTAATGGATGTCAGTTATCAGTTATCTCCTGTTAATTCCCACTCCAAGTTCTCCAGCCAGTATAATTGGCAGGAACATCTTCCCTTATTCCTTCTGTACAACAGTAAAAGCTGGCATCCAACTGCAGAGATGGTGTATGGTACCATGCTTAAATTTCTTGCACAATTTTTCTTCCAGATTTTACAGAAAGTCATGGACCAAACTTCTTTCATTGATCATTTGACAACAAAGATGGTGAATTTTGGCATACAACCTTTCTGTACAGAGTCCAAAATCCACAAAAATTTTAGACTTTTTAAATCTGTTTATGCATGTGACATTCTACAGCCACCTTATAGCTGACCCTTTGAGATACCTAAAAGGCATCCCAAGTACATTATTGTACGAGTTAAAAATGGAGACCAGAATATTTCTTTGAGCAGACTTAAGTCTGCTTTCAAACTTTTACATGGCTTCACGTGAATACTCCAATGATTTTTACATCCCATGTGTCAGATATGCCAAAACAGATGAGGATCCAGTCAGGTTGTCATGTTAGATGCCCTAATCATTTATTGTGTTAATGTTTTTATTTTTATCTCAATACTAATTCTCTTATGTATTGATTTCAATTTAACCAGGAACTTTTCTTTCTTCACTAATTGTGAATGGACTCCTTTAAAATTTATACTTGATTTGTGGAGTCTTTACTCATTTCATGTATTGGTTTTCAGGCTCAGGTACACAAATATATATTCAGATTATGTGCTCTTTGACATTTTGCTACCTTTGATTTTAAGTGGCAATTTTTTTTAAATCCTTTTTTTTGGAGGTACTTGTGGCATTACAAAACTTAATATTCTGCCCTGGATTCAACTATAATTTATTCCCATGTCAAAGGGTAAAATTATGCACAAATAAAGAGTAAATCTTGCAGGATAAATAAATATAAATTCCAAGCCATACTGAGAGTTTGTACTAATTAATTAAAAAGACAGTCTACTCCAGACCTCCATTGTCTTTCACCTTTTACAGCTGGGAACACATCATTGATGCATTGTACAGCCAAATCAACTATCAAGTAAGACTTTAATTCACTTCTCTTTTCAATATCTGCTGATGGGCATCACTACCACTGGTTGAACAAATTCATGTTTTGTAAATAAATAAATAAAGTATTTTCTCTCAATGAATAAAGTGTTACCATATCACTGGTATGGTAATGCTTATATTGAATGAGAAGGTAAATTTATCTCCACCAACCATTCTAATAACTTCATGCCTTCAACAGCACCATTACCAAAAAGTAAAGAATGAAAATGCAATGTGAAATTTGGAGTGTTGGATAGATTAATACTCTTACAACAGGCTAAAAATTGCAAAGGTACAAAAACGAGCAATAGAATCTGTCTATATTTCTGAGATGAAGTATTATGTACATTATTTACATTATTCGGATTATTGTCCTCATCTTTGTCGCCATATTTATCACAACATTTCTGCTGATGTACACTCCAGCCTTCTTCTGGTGGTTGGAATGTCGAACTGAACCTTTTATTTCACTCGCTGGGGTAGACTGTTCTAGTTTCACGTGCCATGTCTAATGGACGTCAGTTATCAGTTATCTCCTGTTAATTCCTCTCTCCAAGTTCTCCACTGCCTTAACCAGGTATTGAACTCACAACTCTTTGGGTCCTGTCACTGGATCTAACCAATGCCTTTATCCACTGTGCCATGTGTCGTTAAGGCATATGTTGCATTACATCCATTAGACATGGCACGTGGAACTAGAAGTCTACCCCAGCAAGCAAAATAAATGGGTTCAGTTCGATATTCCAAACACCAGAAGAAGGCCGGAGCATATATCGGCCGAAATGTTGTGATAAATATGGCGACAAAGATGAGAACAATAATGTAAATAGTGAACGAGCAATAGAGTTGAAGAAAGCCTAAAAAAAACAAAAATGAAACAAACTAGATTCATCAAAATCCAAAGAAGGTCTGTAATGTTATCAGTCTTGACCTGGCATCTTGGCTTCAATCACCTTCCTACCATTGTGACATGGCCTCCCTCTGTTTTTTGCTCCTTGTTACCTTGACCAGATGATTTTAAGCACATTACCAAACTGGTTAGTAGGGAGCACTGTTTTACTGTTGAAATAACTAGATATAACCATAAGTTCTATTCTAATAGTTTCCTTTCTTGCACTTTTGGTCTGTGGAACTCTTTTGGTCTGTGGAACTCCCTTGCGAATTCTTGTTTTCTTGCTACCTCAAATCTTCAAAGACTTTAATAAATACAATATCAATCGCCATGTTCAGTCTTCCAGAAACCTGTTATTTTATTGTCCTTTCTCTTCACTAAAGTCTTCTCATTCTCTTCCACTCCCGCAAATCCCTTGTGTCTTAGTGGCATTAATGCCCTGCTTGGGGTGAAATGATAAAAAACAAATAAATGATCTCAAATTCTCAGACAAAATTTACACAAGTTATAGTTCCATTTAAAAAAAAAATATTGAGTAAATGATAAATTCATCTTTTTGTTATTACATTTAGGATGTGTGAATAGTCTAACAGGAGCTTAGGAATGGAAATCCATGAACAGAGTTTGAATTCTAGTTGAGTTTGTTACATTCACTTTCACACAGATACCCATGGGAAAACATGAATCCACTTCTTATGCCCCAAGCT
>OZ038492.1:33928617-33986117 GCA_964036315.1 Acanthosepion esculentum | reverse complement strand
ATATCATTGAATATTTTCTGAAATTTTAAATTTTATAAAACTGAATTGAATATTTCCATAACAAATCCTAAAATATGCAATAAATTTGCATTGATATTGAATATTAATTTAACATATGCCAATAAAAAATGATGGCAAATGTATTTAATTTTGTGAAGACATTACTTATGCATTATCAGAAAGCTTATGTTCTGTGTTTTCTTTTATTTTTATATGAAATGCTTCCTGAATATTAAACTAAAAGTAAAATTATAATATCAATTGATTTTTTGATTTGTCGCCATCCTATAAATAAAAAGAATTATAATGACTGAAACTCATTTTTAATATAGTAAAACATACCTTACTTTAAAAGTTTATTTATCTACTAAGGTAATTTCAAAGTTCCTTTAAAACAGAATTTGTAGTATGGTGCAGCATTTCTACTTCCTTAGAAGAAGAATGCTACACATATGCATGGATTCACATTGGTATTCTATATGCGGATAATGTGTTACAGAATTACAGGTACTGGTCATATAGTAATGTTTTTTTCATTAAATTAAGTCCTAACTATTTTAGCCTTGTGTTAGAATAGGCAAAAGTTCTACATAAGGATAGTAATACATTTTAAATTATTTTTCTATTAGAGGAATATAAAAGGATGTTACTAAAAAGTGTCTATATTTCTGAGATGAGGTATTATGTACAGTATTTACATTAGCCGGACTATTGTCCTCAACTTTGTCGCCATATTTGTCACAATGTTTCGACCGTTGTACGCTCTGGCCTTCTTTAGGTGGTTGGAATTTCGAACTGAACCCTTTATTTCGATCTGTAGACTGTTCTAGTTCCACGTGCCATGTTTGATGGATGTCAGTTATCAGTTATCTCCTGCTAATTTTCCGTCTGAAAGTTCTCCACTGCCTTAACCGGGTATTGAACTCACACTCTCTGGGTCTGTCACTGGATCTAACCAACACCTTTATCCACTGTGCCATGTGTCCTTGAGGAGCAGGAGATAACAGATAACTGACATCCATCAAACATGGCACGTGGAACTGCTCCTCAAGGAGCGTACAACGGCCGAAACGTTGTGACAAATATGGCGACAAAGATGAGGACAATAGTCCGACTAATGTAAATACTGTATATATATATATATATATATATATATATATATATATATATATCTCTTTATTTAAATATATTGCACATATAGTACGCGTTGTAATAGAAAAGAACTATTAAGTATATATTAATAAATATACATAATTATTCCTCACAGATATCATGACTTCAGGTGCTGAGTATAACCTGGCCATTACATAATTGAAATTTGAATAAAAATATCTGGTTATCATAAGGTATATGTATGTGTGTGTTTAATATATATCACATTAATTGGATAGATGAAATAGAAAAAAATCCTATATTATGCATTTTGTCATAAAATTACCATATATATATATATATATATATATATATATATATATATATATATATATATATTTATTTTATATGCATGGTACTTAGTGGAAAGCACTCAATATCAGTGATAGAGCTAACATAATAAATGTGTATACGAGTATGTGTCAGGAAGTAAGTTTCTCTGACGGCCCATGCTGTAGATCGGACAAACATTAAGAAACCCCTACCTGCTCTTTATTGAAACAAACATCGTTGCATATAAAAAGCTAAGGTCCCAACACCGCAATAGAATTACAACTGTGTATGTATGTATGCCTGAATGCACGGATATGTATCTGCCCCTAGCATTGAATTGCTTATACGGATGCGTTGGTGTGAACTAAAATGTGTACACCTGTACGTATGTCTCTATGCATATAATAGTGCCATCCCAAACAAACACAGAACTAGATTCTTCCTCCCGCCACCAAACATAGTCAAACAAGGATAAATAGATCCAATTTTTAAAAATAAACCAGTTTATCTGATAATCACAAAAGTGTGAAACCCAGCGTCACAAACTCATATCCATACAACTTATATATATTACGGTAATGGAAAACAATGCACATCTATATATATATATATATATATATATATATATATATATACACTAATGAACAACATATAGTTTTGTACCACTTGAACCCCTGAAGATGATCTTGAGAGCAGATCAAAAGTACTTGGGGAATGAAAATAAAAGATATTTAAACTGCTATAGCACATTTCTCTCATCCTTTAATACCAATACACAGAAGGTTATTCATGAGTATGAATGGATTTTGTTAAAAATTAGCAGACATAATGTCATAATTTATTCAATCAGACATGTCTAAAAGAGAATTTGCTGCCTAAATACACACACACATATATATATATATTATATATATAAATAAATAAATATTGTGCATTTGGGGAAAAATCCCACTTTATAAAAGTTTTATTAAAGAAAAATGACATTGTGATTAAGCATTTTGGTCAATTTTCATGTGTTCATACAAGTGTTTTCCTTTTGTGTCAAAAACTGTCCAAATATTTTATATATCCGAGCAGTTTTGGCTATTCTATTAACCATTATCAAGGATTTTCCTTCTTTTTTTTTTTCTTTTTAATTATTTTTAACTGAATATGTAGATTTTTTATATATGTGTATCTATAGTAATGGGAATGCTTTTATATTTTCCAAACACAGTCAGCATGTTGTGGCCAGGTCTTGTTGATATTACAAGTACACACACGTTATACACTAACCACTTAAGTGCATGTGAACAAATGCTTTTTATGCATATTTCTAATCAGACAATAACATAAGAGTAATTTAATGTATATAAGCATTTGAACCTGTTAACCTGCTAAATTTCATTTCATGTATTAATTTGATTTAAGTGACTGAACAAAGCATAGTTATTGTTCCCAGGCAAAGGGATTTGAGTATTTTAAAAAACTGCTGATCTGCTAAGATTTTAATGTGCAAAAAAATAGTCAGAAAAATATTCAATTGAGCAGCACTTCTGTGGATAGACATTGCTTATCGATGATAGAGATCAGAGGAGAATGGTTAGAATGATTCATACTGATACAAAGGCAACAGGAGCTCAAATAACCAATTCATACAATGGAGGCATATAAAAGAGCATCTCTGAGTACACAATCTGATAAAACTTGAAGTAGATAAACTACAGCAGCAAAAGACTGCAGAGTGCCATGCCACTTAGATAATTACTTACATATTCTTAATTTAAATTGACTATAAAGGAGTGCATTTCATGAGCATTTACAAAAAAGTTCACAACTATCAATTACATTAATTTTTGTCTCACCTCTGAAGATGATCTTGCATGAGATTGAAATTACTTAGGAAAAATAAAAGAAATAACCAAAACTATGGTGTCTGTCTTAATCAGTTTTGTAACAGAACTAAGAAATTGATCCATGAATTTTAGAGGATAAAAATAAATAGACATAATATCTTTATATAGACATTCTATTTATTCGACAAAACCATGCTTGAATATATAGCTCCATATCCCAAAAAGTTGATCTGGGAACACTTATGGCTACTTTTGACATCAGTAGCCCTTATAGCAAAATACCCCATAAATTAGGTAAACAGGCAGTCTCAGTTTTGTAACAGCACTAAGAAATTGATTTTTGAATTTGAGAGGATTAATATATATATATATATATATATATATATATATATAAGAATATATGAATTCAGATGTTGGTCACCTGTGTAAATAGCTGGTTGAAATATGTATATAAGCATGTCTATAGGACTGTGTGGGTTGCGCAAATATGTAGTATTTTGGGTCTGTTTATTTTATGATGACAACAACATTGATAAAATTAATTCATTGATTCTAATTTGATTTGACTGTCCATCTCCTTATATACATATCCTGGTGAAACAAAAAATCCATTTAGAAACTATAGCTTGATTTCTGATTGGTCCCAAAACTGTGACATTATGTTCTGATTGAGAATTGATTTTGTCTCTTTTTTTAAAACTTTTGAGACTATGATGTTTGTATTTTTGTCAAGACCATTTTTGATTAGTCTGCCAGATTATGCTGTCATATCCTTGTTGGAGCCATTTCTGATTAGTTCATGGAAATATTACTTCATGGACTAGCAATTGGCTCACATATTTTTATTAACTTGTAAATATTTTGAATATTACTGTCATGTATGATCTAGTGCTCCTGTTATATATTTAGAGATCCTTGATAAAATCCAAAGAAGAATCTGCAATGTCATAGTTCTTGACCTGGCATCTCAGCTTCAGTCACATTCTGTAATGTAGCTTCCCTATGCCTATTCTATAAATACTTTCATGGTAATTGTTCTGATGAACTTTCCTCTATAACACCTAGACATTATGAATTTAAGCACAGTACTAGATTGTTGGCAAGGTCTCATCATTTTACAGTCAAAATGGCTAGATGTAATCGTAAGTTCTATGCTAACAATTACATCTATCACACTTTTCATTGTGAAACTCTTCTGGTTTCTTGCTTCCCTGTCAAGTTTGATCTTAAAAAGTTTAAATGTAATGTTAACTGTTATCTTCTGTCTTCTTAATTCTTGTTCTTTTATTGTTCTCTCTCAATGCTTTTATCTTTCTTATATTCTTTCACACTAACTAACCCCTTGTGTCTTGGTTTTACTGCCTTGGCTGGGGTGAAATGATTTTGTAGTTTTTTTGATTTAGTTAGTTTGCTCAGGCAATAAAATACTTTGTTATTTATTGCAATTTCTTATATTCATTCTTATCATTTTGTTTGACTAACTACCAACTTATTATCCTCAATAGTAGTAACAACATGTAGGTTTAGCAAATGTTTCTACATTACTTATGAGACATCTTTGTGTATATAATCAGTTAAGATATTCTAAGTTTTGAGGAATTTGTTTGATAAATCCTACTTGTATATTGCCAGGGGAGCCCATCCTAACAATGAATTTCATTTGATTAAAAAATGACTTTTTCAGAGCAACCAGCTCTTGTCCTAATGTATGAAATAAATATGAATTAAAATTGTTGGTTCTAATCTTGGTTGGGAGGACTCCAAAAACGTCCCCTTTGCCAATTTTTATAGACAAATCATACAGATGCATGCTGGGATTTCTTTCTAGCCAATAAAGATAAATTCACTTCTTGGCCTCATCTGCCATATTTTTGTTCTTTCTTGCCTTAAGTCAGAATGCTACAATCACAATAAACAGCATTCTTTGTGAATTTTTTTTAATATTAGTTTCTTTACCTACTTTTGTCTTGCATATATATATATATATATATATATATATATATATATATATATATATATATATAGTTTTGCTTAGTATCATTTTGCTGTTATTTTTTTTTGTTACTGTTTATTGGAAACATTGGTAATTGCATTAGGCATTTCTGTTGATTACAATTAAATGGCTAATTACTCTACAAAAATTGAAAATTTCTGGGTTAGTTTTGGTTCTGTTTTCACTATACTTTTTAGTTACAAATGGAAAAAAAGGGAGAAAACACTCATTGTGGAACTAGTCTTTCTTTGTTAAAAAATTTAGTAATTTGTTCTGAATTTTAATAAGTTAAAATTTTGTTTGTTCTAAATTTAAAATTTTCTTTTTTGAATTGCTTCTTTGAATGTGTTTTTTCTTCTTTAACAGAGTTGAATACAAACATTTTTAAAATAAGATTAAAATTTTAGAATATATTTATTTTTAAAACATTGTCTAAAAATTCAAGATTAGAGTTATGTTTAAACAATATTGAAAAAAAAAATTCATCACAGACACAAAAATGCTGCACTTTAGGTTTACTATTTAAGTGTTACCCTTAATTTTAAAATGTTTAACTTTTTTTTTTTTAGCTCCTACCAGCCCTGACACCAAACCCCCAGATCTAATTCCATGATCTATTTTACAGTCAGCAACTCTGACCTGAAATGTACTTTAGAATTATGTATCATTTTAGAATCTATACTGGTTGATTTGATTGTTGCTTATTTTATAATTAAATATTTTTCTTCTATAAATTAATCACTGAAATATTCATTGGTATAATAATGCTGCTAGTACTACTTAAGTCGACAGGTTCAGTCATAAAAATGTTGTCAATTTCTTTTTTTTGAATAATTTTTTTTCTGTTGTGCATTCTTTAGACCTTCCTTAAGACATGACACTTGTCGTCACAATTGAAAAATATTGATTCGCTATAGATTTAGAAATGGGAGTCATGTTTATAATAGCAATACAGGGTAAAATCGATCCCTGACTTTTACAAAGTTGTGAAGGATTATTTCAAACTGTCACATTTGACTGCATATGAGATTGTTTTGATAATCTTTCCAAAACATTTTGTTTTATATTTTTTCGCTTTTTAAATTTTTTTTTTAAAGTTCCAGAGGTTCATGCACAAACATTGCAAAAATGTATCATTTGATTTTTAAAGATATCTTTATAAAAAAAAAAAATATCTCATATGAAGATATCAATGATGTAATCACAGTTTCAAACAATGTTTGCAATCCTTAAAGTCAGGGACCCCACTTCTAAATTGATAACTAACTAATATTTTTGGATTTTGACAAGTCTCACAGCCTAATGAAGGCTTAAAGAATGCTAAAGAAAAAGATTATTTAATAAATAATTTTAACAAGTTTTTTTTTATGACAGGACCAGTATATTTAAGTAGTGCCAAAAGGTACTACTTAAATAGAGTGGTTCACTTGTAAAAGAAAAAAAAGGGAAAAATCTTTTGTAAATAATTTTTATACATTAGCATTCTTTAGACTTTCCTTAGGCCATAGCACTTGTCAGAATTGAAACATCAATTTTTTTTATCCCTTTAGTAGGTGGGTCCTGTTTATAATAAGGATACATTGTCAAGTTGGTAATGTTGAAGGTGCTAAAATTATTCAAATTTTTAACAAGAAAAATCTTGAGTTGATGCTAAAAATTTCTGCAAAACATTGAAATATTTAAGATGAAATGATCTATTATGACAAGTCTCTAATTTGTATTTAGATACATTGCATTTTAAAAAAAATTTTCTACTTAAATTGTTCACCTATATCACATATGCTTCATTATTCTACATAATTGTTACAATAAAATTTGTATGATATATGAATACTACCTTA
This sequence comes from Acanthosepion esculentum, assembly GCA_964036315.1. Classification (NCBI taxonomy): domain Eukaryota; kingdom Metazoa; phylum Mollusca; class Cephalopoda; order Sepiida; family Sepiidae; genus Acanthosepion; species Acanthosepion esculentum. The sequence continues at coordinate 33,979,023 of OZ038492.1, read as the reverse complement.
TAAAAATTGAGATGATGTAGAGTGAGGGGAGGGTGAGTATCATAGATGCGATTGGCGGGGGGGGGGGGGGTTGAGACCCTTGCACCAGACCTGCCACTTAGAATGTAATTCATTCTGAGAGATATCATCATCATTCGAAAATCAGTATCTTCCAGACCAATGAAAAATATTACAGAATATACAGTTATAGAGTTGTCACATATTTTCATTATATATATATATATATATATATATATATATATATATATGGGGAGGGATAGGAATGTTTTTGTAGATGTTGTGCAATGGACGATGAATCCTTCATGTGTAGAGTGAGCTCTCTTGATAACGTCATTGTAAAATAACTATCATATACATTAACTTTTTTGTTGGAGATGCAATCTCTCAAGGGACATTTAAATTGATATATAGTGTTGGTTTTCTGTAATACATTAATTGGTGGGGAGAAGTTATTATGGATGATTAAGTTAGTTGCATTATATTTAGTACAGTATATAATTAATTTTATTTTTTTACTGGGAACTGTGGGGGATATATTAGTATTTAGGACTTTTTATGACTTTTTTTATCTTGTTTATATTTAGAATGCATCTAATTATGATATAAAAGATTGATATGTTTAGGGTTATTTGAGGAACTATTATGTCCCATTTATATATTAATTTATATTTGGGCAGCAACCTTTCTTTCAAACATCTTTCATTGAATACAGTTGACATGGAAGATGGAATTTATTTTTCATTAGGTTTTTCCAGCATCCTAACATTTTTCCGTTTTGTAAGAGTTAAGGAATATAAACATTTCCTAATTTTTATTGTCCCAAGCTGAAATGTCTATAGAAGTGGCCGAAAGCACTTGGAACAATAACAATTATGAACAATGTTTATATTCCTTAACTCCTACAAAATGGAAAAAAATGTTAGGATGCTGGAAAACTTAATAAAAAATAAATTCAATCTTCCTTGTCAGCTGTATTCAATGAAATATATATATAAATATATATTTGCCTGTGTGTGTGTAAAACATTGAGATTCAACAAGGATTTGGATTTACTTATGGAGCATAATTTTTACAGGGAGACGTCTAACCAACAACATTCCTTGGAAGAGTAAGTCGGAGTTCTTTGTTTATTGAAAAAGAACACAGGTGTGTTAGAAAACTATGACTTTAAAATCTATTCCTTTGTACTTCAATTCAGTCAAAAGGTTTATATATATATATATATATATGTTAATATGTAATAAATATAAATTTTATTGACAATATTGGCATTATTTTGTTGACATTTTATTCTTCAAATTTTATTATTAACCGGCCTATTAAATCTCCCTCTCTCATATGTATATATATATATATATATATATATATATATATATATATTATTTTTGTCATCCACAGACAGACTGTTTTGCTGTTTCACAGCTCATCAGTGTGGCTAGATGTCCGGTTGCCTCTAGCTAGGATCGAAACCTGACTGAATTTGCGTCAGTCAGAACTTCTCCCACTAAGCCGTCAGCGCACGGTCAGGGATGATGGTGAATTTTAGCGTGTTTATATATATATATATATATATATATATATATATAAAGAGAGAGAGCGAGAGATAAACAGAGAAGAGAGAAGTTTTCAAAAAATTCAATTATCATTCAAATTTTCAAATTAAAAATTCATTATTCCATTATTATTGAATATTTGTAATTTTATGTAAAAACAATACATGTCAATGGAAGTAAAAAATGACCAATAATCATTTTAAAAAGACAAAAAGACTACACAGAAGTTCAAATGTTGAAAGTGGATGAACTAAAAATAGACAAAGCTTTCATGCAATACCAAAAGCATCAAGCAATAAGCAAAATTAAAAATAAAATATTTAAACTAAATTTTACAAGCTACATTCCTTAGTTCCACCAGCCCAGACCTCCATGGCTGTGGCTCATAATGCCATTTACACAGGGTCGACTCATCTTCATACTCCATTATTAACCTTTATCATTTTGTATTTGACTTCATGTGCTGTACAAAAAGTTTATCCTGTCACTGAACGTAACTGATCCCTGAATAATAGTGTGTTTGAATTTCATAGTTGTGTTGTCATATCCTACTATGGCAACAGAAAACATCTTTGAGTGACATTAACAATAAGGATATTGCAATTGAGAGGCCTTGAAAAAGAATACAGTAGAAAGGGAAGTAATATTAATAATGCAGTGCACTAAAGATTAAGGACAAAGTTCCACTCAGACAGCTTCTTCCCCAGAACTGTTACTTTGTGGAACATACTCCTGAGAGGATGCTTCCCTGATCACTAAAATTATAACCTCAAAGTCTAGGGTCAATTGTTACGTATCCAATATATCCTCATAATATGCATTTCTTACTTTTTCCTCTTTTACTCTTACAGCTTTATTGAGTGTCCTTCTACCTTGAGTGGCTCTTGGGACTTGTACTGGGTGAATACTTTCTATGGAGAGTAGTAAAATATTATAGATCTCACTACTACCTCCTCCTCTTCCTCCTCAGTGCAATTAGATTTGCCTGTAGAATATAGAGTCACAACATGTGAGGGACTGCTGCTGTGGTTTCTGTACCTAACGGATGTACAGATGTATAATGGATTGTGACTTGGAATGAGAAATTTGAGTGAAGTTCAAATTCTGGTCAAGTCTGTTACATTCAGTTACACATAAATAAAGCATGAATCCATCTCTTCTCCCCCTAGCAATATGTTAAATAGTAGGACTTATCTGGAAAAATATTATCTCTCAAAAGATTTTTAAAGCAAAAAAAAATAAATAAATAAAAAATATTATTCCTATAATCCAAAATATGTTTCAGTTTTAAAATAAACCACAGAGGGTTGATAAAAATAATTGATTATTGATTGGTTGATTTATTGTTTTACAATAAATCAATCAACCAATCTATTCAGTTGCAAGTAGTTTTTTTACAAGATGAAGTTGCTAGCCCCATGCCCAACTCGTTTTGAATTCAAAGCTATCCGTCTCCTCGACTACATATCCTAATAATGTACACTGCTTACTCCCTCCGCTTATATTTACAACAACTTTATTCTGTAATCTTCTATCTTGAGAGACTCTTGGGACTTGTATTGAGTGAACAAAAGTATTAAAAAAAGAAAATACACTTTTGTCAATCTAACATTAATATAGATCCCACTATGATTAGACTCCCCCAGGTAGTATAGGGCTTGAGCTTCATCACACTAGGTGTGGCTACTGTGGTTTCCATAACAAGTAAGATTTTATGGAACGGAGTTGCTAGCCTCACACCCAACCAGTTGTCCTTTTCAAAGACTGGTTGCCAAAGTATGAAGTCTGCCATGCTACTAACCCATATCAGAGGGGGTGGGGAGAAAAGATGAATTCATACCTTTCGAAAGGTATTTGTGTGAAAGTGTAACAGCATTGGCATGTCAATCCCACTTCCTACACTGATAACCACGAAGCACACATCCACAGATATATAAACATGTAAATATATAAGTTAATCAATAGATAAACCACTGTTAATATAAATTACTCCATGTTCTATAACTTGAGTCAACAAACCTTCCTATCATCTAATTTTACCAAAATCAGATCAGTCCAAAAATAGAGAACTGCTATTATATATGGCCTGGAGCTGCCTAGTCTTCATTTTCAAGTTTTGATACAGTTCAGAAGTGTTTATGCAGTTTTGTGAGTGAGGAATTATTTTCCACCTTACAACCCCTTTCCTCACAGACAAAAAAGCCTCTCACTACTCTATTGCTATTTCCATGGAGACTGTTTGACTGAACTACATTCCTGGTTCCCCCAACTCTAACCCTCACAGCTAAAAACTGGCAAAATGCATGCATCAAATCAAACCACCCTCATTATTTCCTTTGTATTCCATTAGTGAGAAGTTCCATGTGAAACTGACTCCCAAGAGGATGCTTCACCAACGATGACGATATTAACCAGTTTATGTCTAGATTTAACCATTTTCTTTCCCACATATCTCCATAAACTTCACCTCTTACTACTCACACAAACACCTTCAGTAACCCTCTACCATGAGTGGCTCTTGAGCCTTGTATAGGATAAACAAGAAAAAAAAGCCATGCCTGTATCCCAAATCTAACCCACTGTATTATTCTATCTGATCCAAAGACCATATAGAATATACTATTATTCTTAAGTAATAATTTCACATTATTTTCATTTAATATTTAAAAATTGCCTTTACATATTAGTGAGGAGCTCCCATTACATCTACAATTAAAGGATTGACATGCACTCCAATGGTATGCTAAAATTCAAATACAAAAAAAAAATGGGAAAGTTAATTGGTTTTTAAAAATGTCTCCCTGGTGAAGAATATTCTGCCATAAAGTCTTTTACCTGATAATTTCAGCATTCGGCACACCATGCATATCCGAGAAGATATTTTCAAATTTCAATCATGCCACATCCGCACATTACCTGACTAGTTAATCCCTGTCTCAGAAGCCAGCTCAGACACATATGTGTTTCTTCAACACCAACAGAGCCAAACTATGATTTAAGATGCAACTATGCTGAATAGACCTTAGCTACAATTTCTGGGAGAGAGCATAACATCTAGTGCAATTGGCAACTGAAGAAGGCCTATGTGCTTTAATGCTCAGTCATGGTGACTTGTGACTTTGTGCTAGAACAACCATTGATGATTTCCAAACAGTTCTATCAATCCAACTTCACTCACATGACCTGTGGCATGGACTTCAGGCAGTTCCCAACAGCACTACAAGTGAGAATTGCGAGAAAAGAAACTGTTAGCATAGAACTTACAGTTAAATCTAGCAAATTCAACTGTAAAATGATGAGACCTTGCTGCAAATCTAGCACTGAGCTTAAATTCATAAAGTGTATAGTCTTTCTTGTAAGTTTTTTATAAATGCATGTAGTGAGCGCCCAGATAATTTAGTTGGAAAATACGAGAAGTTTCTGGAGATTTTTACCTCAAATTTTTGTTGAGAGTTAAGAGATAAATGTTACTATTATGGTCTAAAAAAGGAAAGGGAGCTGAAATTTTTGTTGATGCACATGTTGACTGCCTGGCCGATTGTGAGAATGTCCCATGTTTGTGTGTAGAAGAGAAAAGCGGGGTCAATTCTAATTGGTTTAGAATGAGTGAATTAATGATAATAATAAGTGTAATAATTATTTTATTATAATTATTTTTTATACTATAATTATTTTTTTTGTTTACTTTTTTATGGGCTCAATAAAGTGATAGTATAATTAATTTATTTTATTTATATATATTTATGGACGCAACAAGATTAATATTTTCATGTAAAAAGAATATAAATGTGAAATTTTTTTTGCTTTTTTTTAATATTCCAGTCATTATTATTTTTTACATAAAAAAAAAAATAATTATATGCTTGTGTGTTGGTACAATTTGTTATTCCTACACACTTTTACTAACCAAATGATTAAACATCAAATTTTAAAAAAATCTGCATTGGTCAGGCAGAGAACTTATCCACACTCCTTTGTATGTATATTTTATGTTTCATATCAAAATCACAAAAATTTCTATTTGGGATATATTTCAAGATCTTAAGCAGATTTCTGAAACCATATTATATATATATATATATATGCGGGTCATTCAATAAATAAGTTGAATTTTTCAGTATAAGGACTTCTAATACAGATAGAAGCATACACTTTTTTTATTTTTTTTTTGTTTTACTTCTTTTTCACATGGATTTAATTTCTTTTGAAGATTAAAAAAAAACTTTGAGAGTTTTGGCGATTAACAAAGATGGCGACCAAGAAGCATGCTCCAGGATTGAACAGCGGTCAGTTATCAAGTTTTTGGTTGTTGAAGGGTGCAAACCAGTTGAAATTCATAGGAGAATGTCAACTGTGTATGGTGCCACATGTTTCAGCCAAAAAAATGTCTACAAGTGGGCTAAATTGTTTAAAGAAGGACGGAGCAGTGTTGAGGATGAAGACAGGCCTGGGAGGCCTACAGAAGTGAGGTCTCCCGAGGTGATCGAATCAGTCAATGACCTCATTCAGTCTGACAGAAGGGTGACAGTGGATGATATTGCATGGACTTTGAGCTTATCTGTTGGGACAAATGCAGGGGTCATCAGTCAGAAGGAGTCATCTTGCATCATGACAATGCAAGGCCTCATGCAGCATTTGTGTATGTGTGTGCGTGTGTGTGCATGTAGGTAGTGTAATAGACAGCAGCTCAGAATGGAAAATTGGATATCCAAGTTAGATTTTGTCACATTCAGTTATGCACAAATAGCCTTGATTCCATCTCTTCTCCTCCCACTATGGGTTAAATAAAAGGACAGACTGAGCTCTCTAGCTTTGGTTAGCAACCAATCCAGAAGAAAGACAAGTTGGATCATCATATGTCAAATATGATGGCAGAGCCATATATATATATATATATATATATATATATATATATATATAAACTTTCTTCCTATGTTCTGCCATTGTGTTATGTACAATGAAATTAGACAGTAGTCCTGAGTTATTCAAAAATAAATAAATAAAAGTGGACATTGAAGTCAGGAGGCAACAGTGTTTCATGCTTAAATGCAAATGATGGCCCGATGATTGCGTTTAAGCATGAAATATCCGCTTTTACTTGACTTTACTGTCCACTTTTATATATACATATGCTCTGTCTCTGATATTGAGCACTTTAACCCATAAATATAACATACCTTAAAACTTTATTTTATCATATATCAAACACACACACAATCTTGAATTAAGAAAATTAATGATGTTGAAAATGAATGCAAAAAACTTGACTGGAATTCAAACACATCAGATGTAAGAATGCATTAAGTGAGATCTGATATGAGAAGAAGGAAGTCAGGATATTTACAATGTTAGTGATTTAATAATCAGATCCCCTCATAAATGACACCTAAAAGTTCTTTGAAAAAAAAACAAAAAACTACTTCAACAGAGATTGTCCTTCCCACTACTACTCATAGAATGCATTAACAACTTCCTCTGCAGAGAGGTAAGCCCTTTGACCAAGGACACACTTCCAAGTGGACACTCAGAGACTTGGACAGAAGTCAAACAAATGCTTTCCTTTTTGACTTGTGTGAAAAAAATAAATAAAAAAATAACCAGACTGGTGAAAGCCTTTTTAATATGAGCACCACAAAACTGTAACTAGTGCAAGCTTTTTTCAACAGGAGCACCAGAAAAACATAACCAGTGCAAGCCTTTTCAACAAGAGTACCAGAAAACCGTAACTGGTAAAATCCTTTTCAATATGAGCGCCAGAACAACATAACCAGTGCAAGCCTTTTCGATATGAGTGCCAAAAAAAAAAAAAAAAAAAATATAACCAGTGAAAGCCTTTTTGACACGAACACCAGAAAACTGTAATCGGTGAAAGCCTTTTTGACACGAACACCAGAAAACTGTAATCGGTGAAAGCCTTTTTGATTAGCACCAAAAAACTAAACCAAAGACTGCCTTTTTGACTCTAGCATAAATTATATTTCTTTAAGAATTTTAATTGCCAACATACGTTGTTCATCAATGGGGAATAAGTAGAAATTGCCATTATTTCTTCTATCATTTTCAAACTGCTAACATCAGAAAGAAAGTTTTTTTCTTCTTCAAAATCTATTAATGTACATAGAAATAAAACAGTTTCCACAAATCTTTGGATTGAGTTAGTAGTTAAAAAAGTCTTTTATTAAAACTGCAGAAAGTAACACTACAACTAAGAGTAAACCACTGTATATCCTTTTACAAAAGTACTCATATATTTTGAATTGGACAGAGTCCGACAATTTATTTAAAGACAGTTATGATATGTTTAACGTTCTTTTTATAGATACAAGTATTAAAGTAAATGCTCTGTTTATAATAAACAGTATTAAGTAACATTTACCGGCCTGAATGTCCGAGAAATTTTCATAGAAAATTTTCGTTCTCTGACAGGAATCAAACCTGTATCCTATACGGAACCGTCATTTCGCGTGACGTGCCTTAACCTTTCGGCCACAGAGCAGCGTCTGGTTAGCAAGGTCGATTTTACTATCTTTAAACTTAAATCTTCTATGAATCTCTTCTATTCATATCTGCTCTTAGCATATCAAATGTAAACAAATGACGTTATATTTACTATCTTTAAACTTAAAATCGACCTTGCTAACCGGACGCTTCTCTGTGGCTGAACGGTTAAGGCACATCACGCGAAATGACGGTTCCGTATAGGATACAGGTTTGATTCCTGTCGGAGAACGAAAATTTTCTATGAAAACATATCATAAATGTCTTTAAATAAATTGTCGGGCTATGTCCAATTCTAAAATATATGACGTCATTTGTTTACATTTGATACGCTAGAGCAGATATGAATAGAAGAGATTCATGGAAGATTTATGTTTAAAGATAGTAAAATCGACCTTGCTAACCAGACGCTTCTCTGTGGCCGAACGGTTAAGGCATGTCACGTGAAATGACGGTTCCATATAGGATACAGGTTCGAACGAAAATTTTCTATGAAAATTTCTCAGACATTCAGGCCGGTAAATGTTATTTAATACTTTTTATTATAAAACAGAGCATTTGCTTAAATACATGTATCTATAAAAAGAACGTTAAACATATCATAAATGTCTTTAAAAGTACTCATATATACATCAATTTTTGAAATATCCCAAAGTTTAAACAGACATCAACAATAAACCAATTGAAATTCCTAACCCAAAAAATAAATAAAATAAAAATACATTTATTTCTTATAGTTTTATGCTTGTGTAAACAACATCAAATAGCCTTTGCTAGTATTGAAAAACTATTTCATTCTATCATTTCTAATTTTGTCGATTGTTCTCCAGCCCACACATTTTTGTTTTTTCTTAACTATGAAGTCAGTGAATGCACTCAAGTTTTATAAGAAAAAGGTTATATAGCAGCAAAAGGTAGAGACTTAATGACAAAACTTTCTACATTATAACCAAGTGAGTTAATGGTGATATTAACCATTTCAAGTCAGGAAACATTCAACAGTCATTGAATGAACAGTTAGTGTTATTCTTGTTTGAAACTTATAAAATGATTCTCTTCCTAACGGTTTTTCAGAAAATTAGACTTCTCGAGTCTGGTAACTATTCTAGCTCTTTCTAGTATTGATGTGAGTTTCCTTTCTAACCTTTTGTTTAAGGTAGTGTGGAAAGTTGTCTTGGTTATATCATTATTTTCTTTTATAGTTACATGTGCTACCCACTTTTGTTATAAGCATCATTAACATTTATTGTTTTATCAGAAGATATAAAGACTGACTGATTAAAACCAAAGCATTCAATTGATCATGTCCGATAATTGATCTTGGTCTTCCGCTTCTTTTATTTTCAAGACTATAATCTCCTGAACAAAACTTCTGAAACCATCTCTGTACAGTTCTGATTTCAACCATTAATACCATGACCAAAGGCTGCCTTGATATTCCAAAATATTTCAGATGCCAAATGACCCAACCCAGTTTGTACTCATACAGTAAAATTACTTGACATTGTTTTCATTGTAATCATTTTCATTGGGCTTATGAGTAACAATATCTGGAAAGAGTCAGGAATAAGTCAAGATTGTTAGATGACCAGATCAACAACCAAACAAAATGCATCATTTCAAGTGTGTGTTTATATATATATATATATATATATATATATAATGTGTATGTATACACATATATAGTATGTGTGTGTATGTATGCAATTTATATATATATATATATATATATATATATATATATATATATATATATGCATGATACTTATTGGAAAGTGCTCAATATCAGTGATAGATTTAACATATTTCGTTGGATTAATGTGAGTTTGTGACCCTGAGTTTCATGCACTTTGCGTTTGTCAGACGATAACAAAGGGTGTGAAACCCAGGGTCACAAACTCACATCAATTCAACTATATAAGTGGACATGGAAGTCAGCACTTAGAGGCGACAGTCTGTTTCATGCTAGTGCAATCGTCGATTGCACTAGCATGAAACAGACTGTTGCCTCTAAGTGCTGACTTCCATGTCCACTTTTATATTTACACACGCTCTATCTCTGATATTGAGCACTTTATCCCATAAATATAGCACACTTTAAGACTATATATATATATATATTTATTAGTCCCACATGTGGCATAATTAAACAAGTCATTAGGACACACCCAAGGAGAAATTAGTGCAAACTAGCATTTATTAACCACCACTTTCATTGGACAGTATGCAGTAGGGTAGGGATAGTTTTGAGTTTCAAAAATATTTTCCCCAATACTGAGGAAAGTTTCATGTCTGAAATTTCAAGCCAAGCAATTAAACATTGCAAGAAAGTTGACTACTCTGCAACTACTACTTTTGCTGACATTATCCTCCTACCACCTTTTCTACCTCATATCCTAATATATATATATATATATATATATATATATATATATATATGAAATGATTATTTCTTTTTTTTTCTTTTTAATGCTATGTCTCTTCAAGATGATGGCAATCATGGCCCTGCATATTTCATTTTCGGGCTAGACAATTTTTATTACCAGAATCTATTTTACATATTTATAAATCTATCATTCATCCATGCTTGGAATTTTGCTGCCACATCTGGTCTAGTACTCCTGCTATATATTTAGAGATTCTTTATAAAATCCAAAGAAGAATCTGCAATGTTATTAGTCCTAACCTGGCATCTCAGTTTCAATAACTTTCCCACTACTCTGCACCTTTTTTTTTTATAAATACTTTCATTGTAATTGTTCTGATGAATTTTTACTCTATGGTACTTAGACTTTATGAATTTAAACACAATACTAGATTGGTGGTAAGGTATCATCATTTTACAGTTGAAATGGCTAGATGTAATTGTAAGTTCTATGCTAACAATTTCTTTCCTCGCACTTCTTGCTTGTGAAACTTTCGGCTTCATGCTTCTCAGTCAACTTTGATCCTTAAAAATTTAAATGAAATGTCAATCTTTCTCATATTCTCTAACACTGAGTAATCCTTTATGTCTCAGTGGCTTTGTTGCCTTGCTTGAGGTGAGATGATTAGAAAAAAAAAAAAAAAGGATGTATATGAATGATACAACAGTTTACACGTGGACCACCCAAAATTTGGAAAAACCACAACCTAGCAGCTCATCTTTACTTTGATGCGCTAATTCACTAGTTCCCAGACTGCATGAATTTAAATGTGCAACTAGGCTGGCATCTCGGTACCACCCTTTCACTGTTGAAACTGTTAAATGTAGACATCTCTTCTACTCCAATAGCTTCATGTCTCACACCTCCTGTCTGTGGAATTTCCTTCTTATTACTTGTTTCCCTGATAGCTACAATCTCCAAATATTCAAATGTAATGTCAATCGACATCTCCAGAATCTTTGATCTATTCCCTGTACTATTCTTCATCCTTTCCTGTATCATACCTCTTTACTCTCACTCCCACTCTCTGTAACCCCTTACGTGCTAGTGACATCTCCCCTTGCTTGGGGTGAAATGCTTTAAAAAAAAAAAAAAAAAAAAAAAACCTAGCCCAGATGGCTCAATAGCAAAAGGACTAGCTTGTAAAATTCAATATGGCCAAAACCAAAAACACTCCACTGCTACCGAGCAGACCCCCCAAACTTTCACCTATCATGATGGATGTGTATTCTCTCAAGGAGGTTCCTAGTCTATTAGGACTGAGGCTCTCCCCAGATCTAAAGTGGAACTCATGTATCTGATTTATTGCTAAAGATGATGGAAAAAAAAAAATAGTCAGTTCATGTTACTGCTTCAGTAAGTATTTGATTCCCCCCCCCCCACTTGCTATGCTTTATCTTACAAGAGCCAGATTGGACCAATAATGGAGTATTGCTACCATATCTGGGCTGAAGCTTCCCAATTCTCATTCATCTGTCTTGATAGGGTTCAAAAGCATGTGACTGTGTGGGTGATGAATTATTCACCCCCCCCCCCCGACAACACTTTTCCCTACAGATGAAACATTGAGAAGCACTCCCTGCTCTATTGTTAACTTCTGTGGCATGTGTTCTGACAAGCTACATTTTCTTTAGTTCCACCACTCCCGATCTTTACAACTGGGACCAACTATGCTAACACACAAGGACAAATCAGCCTCTTTCCCTTCATATTCCATTAAGAAAGTAAGTTTCACTGGGACAGTTTCTTCTCAACAGCTGCTGCTCTGTGGAACAAACACCCACCAGCACTGACCTTTACAGTTGGAATCCGCCAAGCCAAATCATCCACATTACTTTGTATTCCATTAATAAGAAATATGTTCCACTCGGACAGCTCCATCCCAAGGACTGCCGCTTTGTGTAACAGACTCCTGGCTTGATGTTTTCCCAATCACTACAATCCTAACTTTTTCAAGTCTAGTGCCAGCTATTATCTTTCCTGCATAACCTTATGCACTTCATCTCTTGCCTTTTCTTATTCTCATATAACACCACACATTAACCCTCTATCTTGAGTGGCTCTTGGGCATTTTATTGGGTGAACATTAGTATAAATGTTTTTTTTTTAATTTTCTTATTTTAATATTTACAGACACTTATTTTTTAATAAAAATTTTCATAGTTATTTCTTCTTAATTAAGTTCCATTCAGACAGCTTCTTCCCAAGAACTGCTGCTGTGTGGGACAGACTCCTGGAAGGATTTTCTCCGCAATCACTACAATCTTGACCTCTTCAAGTCTAGGATTGACTGTTATCTATCCTGTACAAGACCATAAACTTTAGTTCTTTCCTTTTTTCTTACTCTCACAATTAACCTCTGCCTTGAATGGTAGACCTTGACTTATATTGGGTGAAAATTAGTATAAAAAAAGGGAACAGTGAATTTTGATGATGCATTACAACTGGTTCCCAAAGCAGAAATTACTTATGACCCGACCTAATATTTAATCAATAGCAGAACCTATTTGTCTACTTGTTTGGTAAGTTAGTATGTGATTGGTAAATCAGTCACTGATAAGTTTACCACTAACTGGTAGCAGGGAGCATAATAATTCAGTATGCCAAAGTTTGAGGGATCTGAGTACCAGTAACAAGTCTTAGACAGCTCCAAGATATTCTGAAAACATCTAAACTAGACCATTTGCCATCTAAGGTTATAAGAACCAGGTATTTACCCATAGCTGGGGGGGGGGAGAAGAAGAAGAGGATTCATACCTTTCCCAAGGGTATTAGCATGTAAGTGAATGTAATGGATTTGATTGGAATTCGAACTCGGAAAAGGTAATCTCCAGCAGAATGAATAATTACGTAATTTATCAAGTAAATACAAGTAAAAAAAAAAAAAGTAAATACAAGTAAAAAAAAAGAAAAAAAAAAAGGTCACCCTTTCCTTTTACTCTTGTTTTTAGTGATTTTTATTTTATTTATTTATTATTATTTTATTATTTATTTATTTCTAGTTAGTTTTACTGTTTTTTTAGTTAGTTTTCATTTTTACTGTTGTTATTTCAAAAGAGGAAAGTACATATTGTTTGCTTGGTGTACTTGAAAAATCCTGCCTTACATCTTCCCACCTTTTGTTATTATTCTATTCATTTGACCAGTGCATTTAGCAGCCTTTATTGAACAATACAATTCAAAGGATTCTTACGAGCTCCTCACATTTGTAACTGGTCGTATAACACAGTCCTACTTATATTCAGTTCAGTAGAAAGGACTTATTTACTATTCTGCTTCTGTCTCAAGAATTGCAGAAATAGAATTTCTGCGCTTTTAGAAAAAAATGAAACCTGTATTTTGATCCAACTGTTTGATAGAAGATTGTAAATTTGAGCTGAAAAATAAAATTGGCAAAAGGAGGTTGGATTTTCACTGAGCACTCATGGGATTTAAACTAATTGCAAAGAGTGGGGGAGAGAGTTTGACAAAAGAAACCAGTGGGTAAGAAATAAAGAACTAATAGAAATCTCATTTGGAGTAGTATGTGTGTGTGTATATATATATATATATATATATATGTGGAGTAGTATGTTTATATATATATATATATATATATATATATATATATATATGTGTGGAGTAGTATGTTTATATATATATATATATATATATATATGTGGAGTAGTATGTTTATATATATTTTATATATGTGTGTGTGGAGTAGTATGTTTATATATATATATATATATATATGTGTGTGTGGAGTAGTATGTTTTTATATATATATATATATATATATATATATATGTGCGTGAAGTAGTATGTTTATATATATATATATATATATATATATATATATATATATATATATGTGCGTGAAGTAGTATGTTTATATATATATATATATATATATATATATATATATATATATATGTGGAGTAGTATATATATATATATATGTATGTATATGTGGAATAGTATGTTATATATATATATATATATATATATATATATATATGTATGTATAGGTGGAATAGTATGTTATATATATATATATATATGTATGTATAGGTGGAATAGTATGTTATATATATATATATATGGCCTGACGATTGCATCTAGCATGAAACAACTTGTCACCTCTAAGTGTTGACTTCAATGTTCTATATTTTCATATATGCTCTATCTCTCATATTGAGCACTTTATCCCATAAATATAGCACACCATAAGACTATATATTTTTTTTTTTTCCTTTTTTAATCAAATTCACCCCATTCAAGGCAGTAAAGCCACTAACACACAAGGGGGTTACTGAGTATGAAAGAATTAGAATTATAAAATTATGATTCATAAATTCAATCAGTCCTTTATTATTTACTAGCAGCCATACCCAGCTGGTCGATCAGAAAAAGCATTCAATTAGAATGGAGCAAAAACAGCATCATGTTTAGATGTAACACAGTCTATCTTCTTCAATTACTTTAAAGTACATTCATTAAAAAACATTTTGAATTAATGCAGTTACTGATATAAGTGAAGAAGTCAGTATTTATTCAATCAAAGTTAGCTGAGGACATGAAGGAGTAAAACAGACAACATGAAAACCCACTTCAGACCACAATTATTTTGGACTTTTTAAAATTCAATTTTTCAGTGTGCTACCAGTGATGTAAAAGAGGATACATTTATAAAGCAATTGTTAAGTTTGATGAAAATTGGTTGAAAGATCAATGAAAACTAAGAAAGAAACCAGTAAAAATCACCATTTTTCACTATTTATGTTGGTTTTCACTATAAGAGTGGACATGATTATCAAGTTAAATGGCTTAAACAATCAACTTATTGTTAACTACAATTAAGCAAAATTTGTATTAGATTGCTTGAAAATTGGGGGCGTTTTTAGTTTATAATTTGTGTTGGAATCGATTTTTTGTTTTTCATGTTTTTTTGCTAAATGTAGTGCTGTAGAAATAAAAATGAGATATTTTTGAGATCATCATGATGTAAGTAACCTACATATCAAGTGAATGAAATCACAGGGAGAAAGTTGAATTTATTGATTTTAGATTGGCTTTATTGGTGCTTTAAAAAATTATCAATTTTTACACTAAAAACCTATCTCTTACATTGTATAACGTATGTGCTAAGTTTGGTTGAAATTGGTTGGATGGATCTCTAGTGAAAAGGTATGACACAGACATCCTCTGTTTTATATATATAGATTTTAACTAGTTTTCCTTACTGTGGAACATTGTTCAGTGAGGAAATTCCTAGCACAAAAATTTGAAAATTCTTTTGACATGGTTGTGTTTTCTAGTCTGAATCTGGACAAGTCTTTTGTGTTTTGGAAGCATATTTTTACCTTAAGCATATTTTTACCTTTAAAAGGAAAGGAAAGAAAAAAGAAAAAAGAAAAATAAAGAATAAAAGAGAAGAAAAAAGAAAAGAAAAGAGAAGAAAAAATGTGTAATATATTGGTAATGTTGATCATTTCCTCCCAGAATGGACACTTTTAAAATACAATCAAGGACAATCTTTTAATTTAATTAAATTGCTCCTATCCCCCTAATAACAATCTTTTTATAAATATAGCTAAAGCTAAACGCTCCTAATGCCATCTAATTTACAAGCATAGAATGAACATTTTGGCCAACCCAAGAACACCCACATTTTTTCCTCAGTCTCTTATTACTAAATGTAAAATTACTGACATTTTTCAAGTGGATGTGGGGGTTCTGAATTAAGATTCCAAATGTGCAAAAGGAGTGGTTGCATTTTTCCATGATCTCCCTCTGTCCCAGCTACAATTTATATCATCCCTTAGAATCTCACTACCCAACCCTGTTCCATCTGCCTCTGTTTTTCCAGGACGGCTCATCACCATATCTTGCCTTACAAAGCCCCAGCCAGCTCTTTCATCATTCTCCATTTTGTCTTAAACCAATCAAATTCAATGTGGTTTTCTTTGTCATTATTTAACCGTCAAAGTGTGTCATATCTCGGGAGAAAATATCTGCTGTTGGATTTAGTAAAAAAAACAAACAAACAAACAAACAAAAAACAAACTCATTTTAAATACCATTAATAAAAGGACAGAGTTAGTGATGTTCATTAAATTTTTCTGTATGACTGAACTCTTAGTAAAACAGAATGTCCTATCTTTACATTGCCACTTTGTAAAATCTATAATACCAACAGAAATTTTCATTAAAAGCTAAAAAATTTTTTTTTTAACACAGGGAAAAATCAGAATTAAGGGAGTACAGAAATTTAACAATCTGGGAAATATCAGAAGAGAAATCCCAATATGCATTGAAATAAGCAAAGATGCCTTCCAGAAAATAAAAGTATTAAGAAACAGGAAAATTTAATTGGAAACAAAAGATAGAAGTGCTCATGTGTCATGCAATAGCAATCCTCCTGAATGACAGTGAATGCGAGACAATTTAAACACAGGTGAAGATTAGACTTGAGTCAATAGAGATGTTCTACAGATGGATGCAGAGAATACCATGGATGGAGCATGTAAGCAACAAGGAAGTTTTAAGGGTATAATGGGAATAAAAAGGATGTATTTTGGGTTTTTTTTTAGTTAGGAGCAGAAAAAGATATGGTAGAGTAATAAATTGCAGCTTAGATTCAGGAATTGGAGAGCTGAGTCCAAATTCTAGTCATTTTCATTACATTTGCTTCAATGCTAATGCCCTTGTGAAAGGTATGAATTCAACTATTCTCCTCTCAGCCATGGGTAAATAGTAAGACAAACTGGGTTCTATAGCCTTGGGTGGCAACAGTCTAAGAGAAGGAAAACTCTGAATTGAAAACTGTATGCAGCTAAGGAAAATATTGTTTGCATTGACTTGATGATCACGATTACAGCTGATGTTGCAGAAAGAGACAGCTGAAATTTCTGAGACGCATAAGGAAAGAGGGCTTGGAGAATTTGATACTTAAAAGGAATACTGAAAGCAAGAGAGAAACAGCAAATAACATACCTAACATGCTTTTGTGAATGGATGGCAGAACATGGACTGGGAGGGATAGTGAGGGGGGCAAACATTGCCTTAGAGCTACAAAGGATAGGAAGAAATGGAGAGCCATGATTGCCCATGTTCTGAAGTGATACAGCTCATATAAAAATCCTCATTTAAAGATTGATGAGACCCAAATCTATAAAATCAAGTTTACAAGCTCCATATAAAGACAATGATTTCAAGGTCCCGATGTTCCTACTACTGACTTGACTGTCTATTTGTCTATCCTTAGAATATTGTTGCCACATATGGTTCGGTACACTTGCTCTATATCTCAAGATTCTTGATAGCATCCAAGGAAGAATCAGCAATATTATTGGTCCTAATCTGGCGGCTCGGCTTCAGTCACTTTCTCACCACTGTTGCCACCCTATGCCTTTACTATAAATACTTTCATGGTAACTGTTCGGATTAGTTCTTCAATCAACTTTATGAATTTAAGCACAGTACTAGTCTGACAACAATTTACAGTTGAGTTGGTTATATGAAACCGTAACTTCTATACTAACAGTTTCTTTTCTCGCACTTCTCACTTGTGGAACTCTCTTCTGGCTTCTTGCTTTCCAGTCAACTTTGATCTTCAAGAATTTAAATGCAATGTCAATTATTATCTACTGTCCTCCTGATTACTTTTCTTTTGTTTTCAATCCTTAGTAATATTTCTGTTTTCTAATTCTTTCACACCCAGTAACCCCTTGTGTCTTAGTAGTTTTACTGCCTTGCATGGGGTGAATTTGATTAAAAAAACACAAAAAAAAACGTGCGAGTAGAGAATTGTAGTGATAGTCTGACAAGGTGAAGAAAGTTGTACAATATCAATGACACATCCACAGGCTGAAATCTGAGCTCTAACTATTCAAAGATTTTGACTTTGTTAAAGACTATTTTTAATACTTTTTAACTCTTGAAATCATGTACATATGTTTGTAAATACAAAGAATTTATTCAACGCGTTTTCTTTATTTTTATTACTCTTTGGGAATTTGGACGTTTGGAATTTTAATATAACAAAACCTGCACGACTGAATTTCCTACAAATGGTGACCTCAACAAAGTAAACCAATCTCCTGACGCCTGTACAAAGTTAACTCAAGTGATATTTGATGCCTAAGAGTATTAAACAGTGTAGAAGGAAAAACAATCATGTGACCCAGATTACTTTCCTTTCAGATCAATCTTAGAATTCATCTTGAGACTCAACAGATGAAATGAAGCAGGCTGAAAAAACAACCCTCCCCCCAAAAAAACCACAGAATGAACAAGATCGGCTTAGCTCATGTCTCTCATGTTAAGTGTAAATGACTAGCTGCTTGTTTAAACATGTCAACTACCTAAGTGTATAGATCAGTTATAACAAACTTGGCAAAGAAACAAGGAAAATGAACATAGAAGCTGTGTAGTTTGGCCCAACATCGCAAATTATTACGAAACCTAAACATTAACCTAAAAACTTGAGTAATGTTCTTAAAATAGTTTTGTCAGATTGAGATACCATGCATGGTGCCAAACCTGTTCAGAAATATCTAAACTGTCAGCTTTATATGACCACTTTCTCAGACCAATGATTAAAAATGGCTTTGAGCAGAAGAAGTCTGTAGGTTTTAGCAAGGACCATTTTTCTTTGAACTGTGTACTGGCGCCACAGAATCACAAAGAACTGTAGCAAATAAAAGAAACCATATCAAGTGAGGACTTTCAACAGCAACAAGAACCAAAATGAATGGCATATATAACTCAAAGAGAAAATAATACCTTAAGATTTTTACATTTCGCACTACTTTAACTGTTTAGTATTCAACACACTCAAACCCACTCATAAATATCAGCTCTCAATGTCTCACTATTCACATGACTTCCTGTGTTATTCACGATGGTCTTGTATATTATAGCAGAGTATACATGCTGTGGGTTATGGTGGGCTGAACACCGAGTGCTGATATTTACAAGGCAGGTTGAATTCTAAAGGGTTAAACAAATATGTTAGGAAGAAATTCCCTATCAATACTGGAAAGAGCGATGACAGTGAACTCGAGAAACCAATTTTCCTGAAAAGATTTTGACCAAAAGAAGCACTGGCTGCTCGGTCAATGACTGCTGAATGTTTCTTTATAGAAAGAAATGGCTAATATTACCATCTACCAGGGTGGATAGCTAATCCCTGTTCCAGATTCCTGCCTAGGTATATTCGTTTCTTTAACAATTACAGAAAAAAAAAAAAAAACCCTGTTGTTTATACTGCAAATATACCTTAGTTACAATTTCTGGAAAAGAACACCTAACCTAGCAGTAGATGAACAAGACCAATGCACTCAAACCATCAGTCATGAAGACTTGTGACTTTGTGCTAGTGTGATAAGGTTTGCAGGCACTTTCTGATGTTGCTGCACACTAGAATTGTCTCCCCATTTTGATATTATCTAGAAGTCACTATCCCAATGAATTCATCATGGTGCCTTTTGAACTTCGGTCTCATGGTCAGAATGCTTGCACTCCACCGTCTTTGTCGTGTGTTACTATTAGGGTAAAAGTAAACACTATCTAAATGAGGTGAAGGATAATTTTGAAAGTCAACATTAGTAATAGACACCAAAGTGTGTGTGGGTGTGTGTGTGCGCGCGTGGTGGTGGGGTAAATGAAAGAAGTTATAATTTGCATTCGGCACTAAAAGCTAAAAAAACTTCCCCATCAAAAAAAATTCTAGAACATTTTTTTTTACCATGCCTCACACTGCAATTGTAAGAGGGTATGTTGAAAAGTTCTCAGCCCAGCTCACTTAAAATCATGACCAAAAACATCTGAATTTTGGTATCAGTTCTTGGGCAGACTGAGAAAATTTCAGCACTGCCTCATAGAAGACAAAAGAATATTCAACTAAAACAAAAAAAAAAATTACACATGAAAACAATTAAAAAAAACAAATAAAAAACACTCAAAAGACACACAAAAACAAAAAAACACAGTGAGAAAAAAAAAGAAAAAAGAAACACACATTGGATAAAAAAAAGAACACACACACACACACACAAAAATAAAAACACACAAAAACCAAATAAATAAAACAAAAATACACACAAAAAACACTCACAAAAACCAAAAGAAATGCAAAAAAAAAAAAAACCAAACCCAAAACCAAAAAAAAAACAACTGCTAAAAGTCTCACATGAAAATATCTAATAATAGAGTGATTAAGGAAAAAGAAAATATATGTAACCATGTCATTGTGATAATGTTAAAACATCATCAATAAGTCACTGATTTGGACTTTTTTTTTCCTCAGAGAAGTTTTGATTTTATTAATTTTTGACATTTGTTTTGGAAATGGATTTTGGATGGAAAAATGATTGTTGAATTACTAAATAAAAAAAATAAAAAAATAAGATATGAAATATGAGGTTAAGTAAAAAATATGTCCCAGATCCAAATTAATCAAAAGCAGCATAAATGCTATCAACACAAGAGAAACACCTAAACAAACGAAAAGACAAGCTTCATTCATCAATCAATCAAAGCCAAAGTATTTAATAATTAAAACCAAAGAAAAGAAATTTAAAGAAAAAACAGAATGAAAGAAAGAAAGAAAGAACGAATAAAACAGTATAAAAGAAAATTAAAAGAAGGAGAAGGAAAAGGAAAGGCAAGACAGAGGGAAATATTTAAGGGGTACGGAACCTGTTTCTTTTGCAGAGATGTTTGCTGCAGTAGATGCTTCGATGGTGGGTTCTGTGTCTCCGCTTTCATACAGGCCTCGTACTCCAAGATATGGATACACTGCTCTCACAACAATCCGTTCAAGTTTTAGTTGGTGTTCCAAACTAATGCCATCATTGATGCCCTGTGGAAAATTGAAAAAAAAAAAAAAAATCAAATAGTTAGAAATTATTATTACTAATTATATTGACAATAATTTATAAATAGCTGGCTATAAATAAAAAAACAAAAAGATCCTTGAAAAATATAACATGAGTAGATGTCCGAAAATTCTAAGCCTAACCCACTTCCCATAATCTGACCAAAGGATAAAAGTTTCTTGGTGAAAAAGTTGGTTCTATATGTTGTGCCAGAAGGTTGTTCTTGTTTGAGTCCATCCTTCACATCTACAAATCTACCAATGCTGGAATACTGTTGCCATTTATGGTCTGGTGACCCCGCTGTTCATCTCAAGGTCCTCGACAAAATCCAAAGATGGATATGCAATATGATCAGTCCTGATTTGGGACCTCAACTCCAGTCACTTTCTCACCGACGTAATGTGGCTTCCCTCTGTCTTTTCTATAAATATTTTCATGGCATCTGCTCTGACAAGCTATTTTCACTGGTGCCCCGACTGGATGAATATAAGCGTGCTACTAGGTTGGCATCTTGGTCCCACCCTTTTACTGTCAAAACAGTTAAATGTAACTGCCTCTTCTACTTCAACAGCTTCTTCTCTTGAACTTCCCAACAGTGAAACTCCCTTCCTCTTATTTGTTTCTCTGATAACTATAATCTTCAGAAATTTAAATGTAATATCAATTGACATCTTCTGTTGTCATGATCCCGGTTCTTCTTTTTATCCTTTCCTCACCCCTACCCCACCCAATCTTTTCCCTTATTTACACTCTCTGTAGCCTCTTGCGTACTAGTGGTACTCCTGCCTTGTTTGGGGTGAAATGCTTAGAAAAAAAAAAAAAGAAAAACAAAAAAAAAACCTTCTTGGCATAACAAATGAGCCATTAAACTGCATATGACACAGGAGATTATTTATTATTTATTTAGGCTTATGGCCACAT
The DNA here is from genome assembly GCA_964036315.1 of Acanthosepion esculentum. Lineage (NCBI taxonomy): Eukaryota > Metazoa > Mollusca > Cephalopoda > Sepiida > Sepiidae > Acanthosepion > Acanthosepion esculentum. Next base: position 33,956,760 of record OZ038492.1, on the reverse strand, counting down.
CATGTTGAAACACTGGTTCCTGTACAATCACCGATGTTAAGCAACACTGATGCTGGTCAGTATCTAGATGGGTGACTGCTTGGGAATACCAGGTCGTTTGGTTGGTGGATCTTGTTTAGCATTATATCAATGTTTACAGGTTACTTAATGTTGAAATCTAAATATTAAGTATGCAATTTTATTTCATTTCTGGAAATAATGGTTTTAGAGATACACGTCTTACTAATTAACCCATAGATGGGGGAAAAGAGGTGGATTCATACCTTTCCCAAGGGTATTTGCACGTAAGTAAATATAACAAACCCAAGTGAAATTGAAATTCGACTCTCCAATTAACAATTCCAAGCCATTATCCATCACACTATTTACACATCCAAGCTTACAGAACCTGGTATTCCCAAGTAGTCACTCATCTAGATAATGAAGAGGCTTGACATTGCTTAACTTTGGTGATTGTACAGGAACTGGTGCTCCAAAGTGATACAGCCATAAGCCAGGAATACCTGGTGCTGTAAGCTTGGATGGAGTAAGTCTTGTTTCACGAAACCAGTATTAGCTAAAAAAAAAAAAAATAAATAAATAAATTTTTACTATTTGAAATTATTTTTTCTGGCTTTAAATAACCTGCAAAGGGTTGATAACCTGTAGTAAATCAATAAATTATTATATATTTTTTTCATTTAATTTCCTTGGGCCCAATGTTCAAATCTTCCAGTTTGATGATTGCGTTCAAGCATAAGACAGACTGTCGCCACTCGTTGTTGACCTCAGTGCTAACTCTTATAGTTTATACATGCTCTATCCTGGTCATTGAGCAGATGTGAGGGTTGTGTAATGGATAACAGCTCCAGATTGGAAATCAGAGAACTAAGTTCCAATTCTAGTTAGGTTCGTTATATTCACTTGCACACAACTAGCTTACAGGCTTCATTCTCTTGAAGCCATTTTTTAACCATTGATATATAAAAGTGGTTGACAAGCTGACAACAGTTTTTAAACGGATGTTCTAATCTGACAGTTTAGATATTTCTGAATAAGTTTGGCACCATGCATAACATCCATATAAAATCTTGATCTGGAATGGCAATTTAAGAACATGACTCGAATTTTAGGTTAATGTTTCAGTTTTGTAGCAATTTGTGGTATTGGGCGAAACTACCCATAGTGCAACCTATTTTATGTTCTATTTCATTATATTTTAGACTAAAAAGTTTTTATCACATTAACATTATTTTTAGAGGACACACATATTTGAGTAGATGCACAACTTATTTATTAATTACATTCATTTATTTTCTTCTACATATCTGAGCATTTGAGAAATCTTATTAAAGAAAAATATGCACTCTCCAGCAGGATTCAATCAACAAAGCACTCTGTAGTCAAGTTGGTCTAAAATACATTGGATCTAACAGCAGTTTCCCCTGCCAAGGGAGATGCAAGTTTGAATCCAGTCGGTGAGCACGTATTTTTTCTTTAATAAGATCTCTTGAATATTCAGGCATGTAGATAAAAATTAAATATACTGTTTAATAAATAGAAGGAGTGTCTATTCAAATATGGGTAACCACTAAAAATAACGTTTAAGTAATAAAATCTGTCAGATTCATAAATAAAAATACATCACTTCTTTAGGAATTGCTTTGTTTACGTTCGGATCCGAAACTAAGCAGATATGAATGTCGCGAGTGTCTGAGAAAATGTTTGGTTTATAATGCACTATTCAATCGTCGATGCAATCCGTGGGTCAGATGCTCTAAAGCACGTTGGCTCTAACGGTAGTTTCTTGTGTCAAGACTTACACAGGTTCAAACCCTGCTGAAGAGAATATACTTTTTTTTAAAAAGATTTCTCAGATGTTCAGTCGGATAGATGAAAATGAATTAAAACTGTTCAATAAATACACAGAGCGTCTATTCAAAGATTAGTATCCAATATAAATAAAGTTTAAGTAATGTGTGTGTGTGTGTGTGTGTGTGTGTGTGTGTGTGTGTTGTGAGACTTTGAAAATATTCCCTCAAACTTTGAGCTTTGATATACAGTGTAACCCGGATATAAGAGAGTTGTCGGGACTGGAGAAGAAGTCTCTTATATCCGGGTTTGGTCTATTTTGTTTTATTAACACAGGCTCTAATTTGGGACCAGATAAAATCTCTCTTATATCCGGGTCTCTTATATCCCGGTTACACTGTAGGAGCAAGATTAATACACCAATAAATCCGGATTATCTCTCTTGATTGTTTTTTCACGTTTTTATTAATTTCCGTGGATTCCCGTTGAATGAAACTTTGGCTATATAACTTATGCAGTATATTTTTTGTCTACCAGCCTGAGCACTCAAGAAATCTTATAAAAGAAAAATGTGAGCTCTCCAGCAGGATTCGAACCAGCGTTGACCTTTGTACGAGAAAATGTTAGCTCAGACGTGCTTTTGAATAGTGGAATAATGTTTAAGTACTAAAATCTGTTGGATTAATAAATAAAAGTCCATTCATTCTTTAGACATTGCTTTGTTTACGTTAGGATATGAAACTCTGAGCAGATATGAATGTTTCAAGAGTCGCTGAAAGAGTTGCGTTTATTCAACTTGCTTGATTGACAACACACTCCACGGCTAAGCCTAAAGCACATCAGATCTAACAGTTTGCCCTGCCGAGGGAGATACACGTTTGTATCCTGCTAGAGAGTGCATATTTTTTCTTTAATAAGTTTTCTCAAATATTCAGGCCTGTAGATAAAAAAATAAATAAATATACTGTTTAATAAATAGAGTGTCTTCTCAAATATGGTTATCCACGAAAAGTAACATTTAAGTAATAAAATCTCTTAGACTAATAAGTAAAACTGTCACTTTATAAATTAGTAAATTGGTTCTGATCCATACCCTGAGGTTAGGTTAGGTGTCGTCACTGCTTTCATTCCAATTCTAGATCATAGTTAACCAACATCCAAAAGGTTGGTGAGTTATTCAGAATCACAAATAGAGATGTACTACTCAACACAAACATTTTTTTTAATCATTTCATGACAAGCACAGTGAGAATGTCATTAGAATACAGAGGACTACAGAAAGTGAAAGTGAAAGTGAGAGAAAAGATCGAGTATAATGAGGGTCGAGGAAAGGACAAAAGATGAACGGGATTCAAGAAGATAGAAGATGGTGATTGACATTGCATTTAAATTTTTGAAAATTGTAGTTATCCAGGAAGCAAGTAAATGGAAGGGAGTTCCACAGTTGGGAAGTGTGAGAAAAGAAACTGTTGGAGTAAAAGTGGAGGTCATATTTGACTATTTCTGCAGTAAAAGGGTGTGACCTAGGTGCTAATCATGTAGTCAGGGCACCAGGGGAAAAAAAAGCTAGTTGGAGCAGTTACCTTGAAAATATTTGTAGAAAAGACAGAGAGAAACCACGTCATGTTGGTGAGAAAGTGACTGAGACTGAGATGCCAATATGCGACTGCCCTACCATAAAACAGATTTTTCAAAAAAATCATTTCACCCCCAGTAATCCAGGATTGCCACTAGTATACAGGGAAGTACAGAGAATGTAAGGAAGAGAAAAAACTGAGTATAGGGCGGATTAAGGAAAGAATAAAAGATGAACGGGTTCAAGAAGATAGAAAATAGTGATTGACATTGCATTTAAATTTTTGAAGGTTGTAGTTATCAGAGAAGCAAGTAAACAGAAAGGTGTTCCACAGCTGGGAAGTGTGAGAAAAACTGTTGGAGTAGAAGTGGCAGTTGGATTTAGCTATTTCATCTGTAAAAGGGTGGGATGCCAATCTAGTAGCAGAGAGAAGCCATGTCATGTTGGTGGGAGAGTGCTTACCTGTAAGACTAAGACCATCTGCTTAATTGGTTCAGGTACAACAGGTGCCATCTCCAGTGCTTCTGTTCAAAGTAGAAAAAAAAATATGTAAGAAATTAAAAATGTTTGTGAAAAAAACACCCCCCCCCAAAACAGAACAAAACAAAAAGCAAAACAAAAAAAACACACCTGATGAGGTTTTAAATTTGATATTAGTTATATTATCGGCCTGTAACCAGCATTCAGCACTTCAAAAAGTTTTCTCTCAACAATCCAGGAAAGTATTTCAAACTATCTCACTTCATCTACTTTTGAATGTATGCAAATCATATATCACTTCAGTGAGCAACAAACTCTTACGTTTTGTCTTAAACATTTTTGAATATTATTTTGTGTCAGATCTTTTAATCTGTTGCATGAAAATTTCCACTTTATGACAAAATGTTAAAACTAAAAACTTTAAGAATTCTGATTTATTTTCCTGAAATGAGCTAGACACAAATTTAGTCATGTGAATCCATGAATAAATTCCTTGTTTTGCTAAAATTACTTATGTGTTTCATTATCATCCTTCATTAATCTTCTTAGTGTGGGTAAATCAACTATTCATTTTAACCCCTAATCCCATACCTCTATAATGATTTCAGAGATTGACCTCCCCAGCATTACTGCTATCATATAAAGGACAAAGGACTACAAGGTTTTGTTGACTTCAGTTTTCCTCATTGAAATAGGTACTTCCAAAATATACGTGTCTTTTTCCTTAATGAAAGCAAAAAAAATTTTTTAAATTTACCCAAAAGGAATTCTGCAATTTAAAGGAAATTTTCAGGATTCAATAATGAATAAACTTTACACTGAACAGGGAAAACTTTGTGAAATTTTTTTTTCATCAGTTACACCGTCACTTTTCATACATCGTGAACATGTTTAAAATTGAGCATTGATAGAAAAATTTTTTTCTTAAATCAAAAATCCCATAAGTTATTTCTGTAAAAACTTATATGACATCAAATCAGAACATCTTGAAAATTTGTCCTGAAACCTTACAAAAATAATTCAATAAAACTAAAGAAATATTTTTTCCATAGTTGGTGCTTGCATAATTTAACAAAGCACATTACATAGGTTGAGAATCCTTTATCCAAAATTCTTGAGATCAGAAGTGCTTCAGTTTTTTTTCAGGTTTTGGAATACAGGCTATTTAATTTGTATAAGTATCTATAAACTGGGGCAGCTTGGGAATGGAACTCAAAAATAAACACGATATCCCTTTACATTTCATATAAAATTTAATAAATGTTGTGTACATACAGATACAGGTAATAACGCTAGTCATATAATGTTCACACGGATTTTTAAGTGGTGAAATTAAGATTTCACAGAAATAATATTTTGTATTATCTGTACATGTACAAAATATTGACAAACATAAACTCTTTCTTTTTTTCTTCTTTTCACTACTCATCTGGGTATCTGCAGTACTTCTTGACATTTTGAATATCTTTACTGAGCATGAAACACCTGGTAAGCAATCCATGAACAAAGGTGTTGCTGTGACGATCGCTAACAAAAAACAGGCACTAATCTAGACTATGTAGCTGGACTGGGGAACCTTCACCCAGGGCTGATGAGGTCATTTACATCACCTAGGAAGCTTTCCAGTGGTTTCTGAAATTTTCCATTTATGGCAGATCATGCCAGCACTTGAAAAACTTTTGGATTTTGGAAATTTGAATAAAGGATACTCAACCTGTATTTTTTTTTCAGATTTGATACGATAAAAAAAAAAAAAAATTGACAATGAATATTTACTAATATTAGGTTGGCCAAAAGGTTTGTTTGCTTCTTAAGTAGAAAATTTACTTAACAAACTTTTTGGCCAACCAAATATATGGGTGTGTTTTTGTACATTACATATATATTAGTTACTTTAGAAATGCATAAATATGAAACAAGACTTAATTTGAAGTACCAACATCTGTATCAGTTGAGAGTAGGTTTGATTTTCAAGGTTAAATAACAAACACGATGACAATTAACAGCAATATTCAGCAGGGAGAGAGAAGTAGTGGTTGAATGTAGCGATAGATATAGGTCAAGAAATGCAGGGTAGGTAGAGATGAGAGGGAGAGAGAGAGAGAGATTTGTTAAGCTGATTACCTTCCACATCCAAATTGATTTTCAGCAGGACTGTGTCCCTGAAGTCAGCCAAAATCAGTTGTCGTAAAGAGATCGTTACGTCCTCAGGTGGACAGTCCTGAAAGATATTGAGAACGAGAGACAACTTAGAATATGGAATCGGTCCAAGGTCTGTGCAGACAGATATGAGTAATCTGCATAGTTTTGCCAATTCAATAACTGAAGAAAGAAAAAAGTGAATGAAAGTGCATCATGTATGTGTATGTATGTGGAGCCAATCAGAAATAGGACAGAGAGAGGTACTCGTTTCAATCTTAATCAAAAATAAATATTTTGTTTCTTCAACTGAGATTTTATATATATATATATATATATATATATATATATATATATATGTATGTATGTATGTGTGTCATACATTGACTACAAGTACAAACAAAATAATGCTTGATGTATAATATCAAAGCTATAACTTATATTAATGATAAATATACATTTTTTTCCCTTATATATATATATATATATATATATATATATATATATATATATATATATATATATATATTATATGGCCTGATGATAGTATTTAAGCATGAAACAAAGTATTGCCTCTGGGTGTTGATTTCTGTGTATTTTATATTTACATAAGCTTTATCTGATATTGAGCATTTTAACCCATAAATACCTTTATATATATATATATATATATACACACACACACACACACAGGTATGATGTGAATGAATAGAGTACAATTCCAATGTTCATAACATTTAATTTAAAATAGGGATCAATACAGAGTAGAGCAATATTATTTATTTTATGATATTACACAAAAAACATGGAAAAAAAAAAAATCACTACACAATTGCAGTCATGTTTCAATGCATCTCATCAGGTGATTGTGAATTACTTGTGAGTGAATGTTTTATTTAGATTTAAAAACAAAATACAACCTCTTTTTTCAAAAAAAAGAAAAAAGAAAAAGGGATTATAAAGTTTGAGAGCTTTAATATATAAAATTTCATTAAAAATGACTGACAAGGTACAGTGATTAAGGTTTTATTCAATTTTTCTTGTGTTCATATAAATATCTTTTTTGGGTATAAAAACTGTCCAAATGCACTATATATCTGAATGCTTTCATAGTCATTACAAGGATGTAGATATACATATATATATATAAATCTACATATATAGTTAATAAAACATCCCTGATAATGGTTAACAGAATAACCGACATGTTTGGTCTATGGTATCCTCAGCATCTTTCTGTAGAACCAAATTTCTGTTGCTTCAAGTCTCTTCTTTATCTTTGAGGAAATTGTCCAGCACTCAATGCTATACAGGAGGGTAGATATCATGTAACAGTTTAATAATCTTTTCTTTGTTTCTAACAACATTTTTCTATCTCTTAATACTCTGCTTAGCTTTTAGAATGCATCTTTGGCCATCCCAATTTCAGTGTTGCATTTTCTCTCCTCTGTCAGAACACTTCCCAGATATTTAAATTTTTGTGCTTGGTTGAGTTTGTTATCTTCGATTTGCAATTTGGATGCATCCATCTTCTTGTTTTCCTTCATCATCTTCTGTAGAAGCTTTTGTAGTATTTGTTTCATATCTGCTATCAACATTGTGTCATCTGCATATGTCATGTTGTTAAGATTGTGGCAGCCAATACTGAATCCTGGTAGGACATCTAGTTCTCTCAGAATTGTGCCTGGAATTCAAATTTGTTTCATTTCCTGTGTTTCCTCTCAATTTATTTTGGACAATATTGCTTGCTTGTTTCTTTCCATCCTTATTGCTGAGGGCCAGGAAACATTGGCAATTGCACCAATCCTCTTTACTGTTCAATATCTTATATGCGCCGTGTCCCTTCAGGACGTGGGTTATCATGGCTCTCCACAATTTCTTCTCTTTTGTAACTTTGTAAGTTTTGTCTTTTCACTATCTCTCCTAATCCCTGATCTGCTTGTTAGGTAGGTTATGGGCTGCTTTCATCTGTTCATCTTGCCTTCAATATGTCCTGTCAGTATCAAATTTTCTAAGCCTTCTTTCCTCATTATGTGACCTAGAAATTTCTATCTTTTCCTGATGTTAAGTATCCTTTTTGTTTCCATCTGTAGAACAACTTTTCTGTTGCTTCAAATCTCTTCCTCTGTGAGATGGCCCAACATTCCTTTTTCTAAAAAAAATATTCCTGTTTCTTAACACTTTGCTTAGATTTTAAAATGTATCTTTTGCTATCTCAATGTGCCTTCAGATTAGGAGGTCACACTTTCCATCCTCTGTTAAAATATTGCTTGATATTTACATTTTTGATTTTGACATCTCCAATTTGTAATTTGAATCCTAGGCTCATTTTGCTAACAACCATACAGCCTTTTTGCAATTGATGTTTAGTCCTTTCTTCTCACTTTTCTTAACTATCTTCTCTAGGAGTTCTTTTATTTTCCTTTCTTGTCTGCTATCAACACTGTGTCATCTTCAAATTTAATATTGTTAAGATTGTGGCTACCAGTAATGAATCTGGGTAGGAATTCTAATTCTCTCTGAATCATCTCACCGTCTAAGTTGAATAAGTCTGGTGAGAAGATGCCTTCTTCGTTTACACATTTCTATTTATGTATATTTACTGAATTCATTAAAAAAATTAAAGCCATGTCCTTTCAGGATGTTGGTGATTGTTGTAACATAGAAAAGGCTACTGAATGAGGAATAACCAAAACAGAGGTTAGAAATAGTAATCTTTATAACATCATCAAAATACAATACTCACCAGCGGCATGAAGTAGGTAAACCACTGCTAGTGGTGGAGTACTTAGACAGCATATTACTCTCACAATAGTGTCCAATGTATTAATGAGGATTGGGACATACCCATTAGTGTTCATAGGTACGGTATATAACAGTGATCATAGCTCTGCACAGATTCCTTTTCTTTATTATTTGGAAATCATCCTAATTTCTTGCTAAAGACAATGAAGCAGTTTCCTGTTGCCTTTCTCCATGGTTTTTGAATTCGGAGTAATCCTTCTCCAAGACTGGTCACCACCCAAGGATAGAGGGTTTCCTGATATTTAACCCATAGCTGGGGGTAGGAAGAAGAGATTCATGCCTTTGTTAGTGTGAAAGGTAACATTGCAGACAAAGCCAGAATTTGAACTCAGTTTACAAATTTCACATTCTGCACCAGTACCCATTGTTACCAGTACATCCCACTATGAAAAATGGTGGTGTAAAACTGAACACTTTATTCCAAGCACCTCTAAGTTTCAAATAGGCAGGCCAGAATGATTATTTTATTTTGCTTTTAAGAGAAAAGTCCACCTGGGATATCCTCATTCCCACTACTTAATATTCAGGAAATTTCTTCCTACCTCTTAATTCAGTCTGTGAATATTCTAGGACAAAATGTTCCATTACTGAAAATTTATAAAAAAAATTGGATAAAAAATTCCAACCATCCTGTTTATTTGAAACTTAATGCTAAGTGAACATGATGAGATTACCATTGCAAAAATATTAAAACATCTGCTTCATAGATTAACAGACAACATGTTAGAATTGCTTCAGACTTAGGCATTTCCCTATTCTGAAAAAACAGAATGACCATTCTTTGAGGAGAGCTCCTTCATTATATACCCCGTGATAGATATCAATAAACTAACTTGTTTCTTCAGACTTCCAAGATTATATTTCTGTGAGGACTTATAAATGAAGCCCTGTTTCTTGTAAGGAGGGTTTTTCTTTACATTTTAAACTGAGATAATGAATGCAACTTCATTCTTGGAATCAAAAAGCAGGAAGGAGATTTTATTCCAAATAGAAAGTCTGAATAAGTAAGCTTTCAATCAGGCTTTGACACAAGCAAATGTTTTCTTTTTAGAAAATATCATTTAGCATATAAGAATTTTAGGAAGCACTAGCCTTTAGACTGAATCTGTATTTAAACACAAATAATTTTACTAGTGGGACAAGAATATCCTTCTAGTACAGTGTGCAGCAGAAATAGCTCCCAGATAAGACAATAGTGTCAATGGTGTCTTCCTCCAGCTAATGTCTTACCATTATTTTGGAGGTATATGAGGAAGGTATTTCTGCCACACCCTGTATTATTATTATTATTATGTCACTAATACCTGGGATGATTTACAGAAATTAACAACTATGGCAGAACAAGGTACAAAAAGTTTTAAAGAGAAATTATAAAGAGGCACAACTTATTTAGAGCAGCAAAATACAGGAAGTTGTGGAGAGTCATGATTAGTTACATTCTAAAAAAAGACATGGTACAAACAACTGGGATTTTTTTTTTTTTTTTTTTTTTTTTACAAATGATGTTCACCTGTACAAGGCCCGAGAGCCATTCAAGGTAGAGGGTTACAGAGTCACAGCTTATGTGAATATATGGGGTACATAACAATTAACTCTAGATTTGAACAGGTTAAAATAACTCCCATGGCAGAACAAGATTTAAAAGATAAGGTAAAGGGCTTGTAAAAAGGGATAGGCTATTTAGAACAGCAAATGACAGGAAGTTGTGGAGAGTCATGAACAGTCACATTCTGAAAAGACACTGACACTTAAAAAGGTCAAGAGATATTTTCTTGGATTGTATATATTGAAAGAGAAAAAAATTTATGAAGATGTAAAAAAAAAAGAAAGAAAAAAAAAACTGTTTTTACACATCCTGAAAAGAGCAGGAAAATCTTGTTAAAGATTTCTCAGACCTCAGGAAAATAACTATTATTTAAATTATAATCTTCAGAGAGCTTTCTAAGAATATGAGCAACAAATGACGAAACCATTTGGAGATATACAAGATCTTTTCCATGTGCCGTTTCCCTTCAGGACATGGGCGATCATGGCCCTTCACAGATTCCAGTGCTTTGTAGTTCTTAGTAAAATGCATCTTTTTGCTATCTCTAATAAGTCCTGTTTTGCCAACCATTTACACAAGCTTGTTAGGTTGGTTATATGTTACTTTCCTCTGTCCCTCTTACCTTCAATATGTATTGTGAGTGTCAAATGTTCTGAGCCCTCTTTCCTCATTAGTTGCCATAGAAGTTTTAACTATCTTTTTGATGTTAAGTATAAATGCCCTTTTTGTTCTCATTTTCTCTAGAGCTTTATTTCTCACATGTTCAGTCCATGGTATTCTCAGCATCCTTCTGTAAAACTACATGTCTGTTGCCTCGAATCTCTTCATCTGTAATGAGATTGTTCAGCATTCACTGCCATATAGGAGTACTACTATTACATAACATTTCAGCTCTCTTTGTTTCTAACAAGATTTTCTGTTCTCTTAATGCTTTGCTTAGCTTTTGGAAGGATTCTTTAACTAGCCCAAAGCACCTTAGCATTTCAGTTCAAGCTCTATTCTCCTTCAAAGTAGGACCTCCCAAATTTGAATATTTTTGTTGCAAGCTCAACTGTCCATTTCTAGTTCCCTTTTCTCTTCAGTATGTCCTGTGAGTGTCAAATTCTCCAAGCCCTCTTTCTTCATTATGTGTACCAGAAATTTCTGAATGTCTCTTCCTGATTCAAAGTACATGTGTCCTTTTGTCTTCATTTTCCTTAAAACTTCCTTATTACTCATTTTCCATCTATGGTATTCTCAGGATAAGGATTACAAATGTAAGTACATTTTCAGAAATGGAACGTCTTATCTGTCTGGCACCCACTATTATATCTTGTTCAAACTTTAATAATTTGCATCACCTTACCATGAGTATCTTTGGCATAGCTAGTATTCTCATTGACTCACCAGATCTCAGAGAACAATAGATATGGAATTTGGACATTTCCATGGAATGGTGGTACCACTAACCCATTATCTTTTGGCACATTAGCAGATAGCATTTATGAGATATTCTAGTGTATCTGTTTGCCAGATGAGCAAGTGGCATAATGGTCTGCATCTCAGAAATGGAGTTGTCATTTTTTTTCTGTCAGATTTGTCACACATTCCTAAAATCACCCCATCCTCTTATTTTAGATTGGAATCCTGGTAAAATAGACACCAAGGCTATTTTGCCAGTCCCAGTTAACAAAAAAAAAAAAAGAAAAAAAAAAAGGCTTCTCTCTGAAGATACTGTGGAGCTGTGAGATGGTCAGCACACTGGTCATGTGAGCCCTGTAGGCAGAACTTAAACAACATGGATTCTGTGGTCTGTGGCTGTTGTCTTCAGTTGGTGCACCTGAAGTGTATTGGCAAGAAAACCCTGACCAAGAGAAAACTTTGGATTTGTAGAGACTGTTATGCCTGATGTGCTTAAAATACTCAGAGACTTTTCTAATTCTTTTAATAATTGGTAATGAATAAATGATTTTAACTTGTGTTTTAACAACTGATGGTGCAAAAGACTTTAAATTGTCTTAACAACTGATGGTGCAAAAGACTTTAAATTGTCTTAACAACTGACGGTGCAAAAGACTTTAAATTGTCTTAACAACTGACGGTGCAAAAGACTTTAAATTGTCTTAACAACTGACGGTGCAAAAGACTTTAAATTGTCTTAACAACTGACGGTGCAAAAGACTTTAAATTGTCTTAACAACTGACGGTGCAAAAGACTTTAAATTGTCTTAACAACTGACGGTGCAAAAGACTTTAAATTGTCTTAACAACTGACGGTGCAAAAGACTTTAAATTGTCTTAACAACTGACGGTGCAAAAGACTTTAAATTGTCTTAACAACTGACGGTGCAAAAGACTTTAAATTGTCTTAACAACTGACGGTGCAAAAGACTTTAAATTGTCTTAACAACTGACGGTGCAAAAGACTTTAAATTGTCTTAACAACTGACGGTGCAAAAGACTTTAAATTGTCTTAACAACTGACGGTGCAAAAGACTTTAAATTGTCTTAACAACTGACGGTGCAAAAGACTTTAAATTGTCTTAACAACTGACGGTGCAAAAGACTTTAAATTGTCTTAACAACTGACGGTGCAAAAGACTTTAAATTGTCTTAACAACTGACGGTGCAAAAGACTTTAAATTGTCTTAACAACTGACGGTGCAAAAGACTTTAAATTGTCTTAACAACTGACGGTGCAAAAGACTTTAAATTGTCTTAACAACTGACGGTGCAAAAGACTTTAAATTGTCTTAACAACTGACGGTGCAAAAGACTTTAAATTGTCTTAACAACTGACGGTGCAAAAGACTTTAAATTGTCTTAACAACTGACGGTGAAAATAAATACACTTCTACGTTAAATCTGTGTGTTGTTATTTTTAACATTACCTGCCTTCATAATAATAAAAATATTTACCAGGGGATCTGTTTTACTGAGCCCAGTAAAATAAGCTTAAAAGCATGTTTGCCTATTTTACCAGGACCAGTAAAATAAGCTTAAAAGCACGTTTGCCTATTTTACTAGGACCGGTAAAATAAGTTTAAAAGCATGTTTGCCTATTTTACCAGGAGTGGTAAAATAAGCTTAAGTGCATGTTTGTCTATTTTACCAGGAGTGGTTAAATAGCCTCTTCCTTTTTAGATTTTGGGTTTCATACAATTTTTTTTTTTTCATCGTACACAAACATGGTAAGTTTTAAAATATTTTTAATTTGTTTTGAAATAGGTTGTTTTATCGACTGATTAGTTTTCTACAGCTTAATCCTTTGTAGGTTAAAACCCAGAAAATACTGAGGGTCCCCCAAAAAGTGACATTGTAATACCTGTTGCAGAAGAGGGGTTATTAGAAGAGTGCAAATTTGATTTGGTGACCAATCGGCTGTAAAAGGAAACTGGAAGCATCAACAAGAAAGGAATGGTGTGCTGGTGGCTGGACATAACACAATTTAATCTTCATTTTGCAGATCAGTTTTTTTTTTTTATTGAGTTATTGATTGGTGGTCAATACAGGCTGGCATGGTTGTCATTTGGAAATGATTTTATCTGTTGTGGGTACTGACGGCCTATTAGAATCCTTCTCCCCACTCATATATATATATATATAATTATTTATTTGAATATTACAACATAAATATGTTATAAAATCACGACAAAAGTAGCCATTTTGTTTCAACACTTCTTGTGTCTTGTCAAGTGATGATATAAGTGTTGAAACAAAATGGCTACTTTTGTCGTGATTTTATAACATTTATGTTGTAATATTCAAATAAATAATTATATCTGCTCTACTCTGTATTGAGCACTCTTTAAAGAATATTAATTGTTGGTTATTGGATTTCACTCCGTATATACCAATCCTAAACTTGGGTATATGTATGTATATATATATATATATATATATATATATATATATATCTACAGATATCTGGTTTTGCTTCTGAAGATAGTGCATTCCACCTCTGCTGCTTCAAATTGATGTCCATGTCTTGGTAAATGTAAGTATTGTGAAAAGCAATTTTTAAAATGGGCTTGCTCTTTCAACTTAGGATTTTGCTGTAATAAATCTGTTGTCTTGCTTAGTAAGTGAGTTCATGTGGAAATTAGAATTGAAAAAAAAAAGAAAAAAAAAGAAAAACTACATTCTCTGTATAATTCTATATGCAGAGTATCCCACCCCTCAAATTTATATCATTTTGTAATCTAATGTAGCCAATTCTTACTCAAATGATCTCAAATTTTAACAAAATGTATAAAAACTATCTAAGCTGACTGTGCGGAATTATCACAATGTGAATCTACTAGGAAGATGGATCAGGCGTGCCAGTGATAATGACAAAGTGCTGTTGAAATGGCCACCACATTCACCTAACTTGACACCTTGTGATTTTTTCTATGGTTCTATGTCAAAGGACAGGTCTATATCACCTACCTCTCTTCCTACAAACCTAGAGGAACTTAAGCAGAGAATCTCTGAGGTGCTGGAGAATGTTACGCAAGACATGCTACGGTGTGTTTGGCAGGAGCTGGACTACTGACTTGACATGTGTCATGTCACAGGTGGTGTGTATATTGAACATTTGTAATGCTTTATGAAATCTGTCATAAAATCTACATCCCTTTGAACATATAGTTTGAATTTTGACAAATAAATCTTTTATTGTTCAACATGAAGCCTATATAATTTTGTTTGCCTGGGACATGTAGTTACTCAGATATCCCAATTTTAAATTATGCCAATTTTTGGGGTACATCCCATATTTTCAGATTGTAAGAACTTTTCGTTTTTTGAGATAATGATTTAGTGATGCAAGTTTTACTAATTAACCCATATCTGGGAGGAAGAAAAGAGGTGGATTCATACTTAATGAATTGAACTTTAATGTAATTTTAATACATAATGAAATGAAATGAACTGGAATTGAAACTCAGCTCTCTGATTAACAATTCCAAGCCATTATCCATTACACCACCCACACATCAAAACTTACAGCACCTGGTATTCCCAAGTGGTCACCTATCAAGGTATTGACCAGGCTCAATGTCTCTTACCTTTGGGGATCATACAAGAACTAGTGTTTCAACATGATATGGCCATAAGCATTTTAAAACTGGAATCTTATCAGATCTTTATCTTTAAATGGAAAAGTGTGTGTGTATATATATATATATATATATATATACAAGTTTAGGATTGGTATATACGGAGTGAGATCCAATAACCAACAATTAATATTCTTTAAAGAGTGCTCAATACAGAGTAGAGTAGATATAATTATTTATTTGAATATTACAACACAAATATGTTATAAAATCACGACAAAAGTAGCCATTTTGTTTCAACACTTCTAGTGTCTTTTCAAGTGACAATGTAGAATATCTACATCGTCACTTGAAAAGACACTAGAAGTGTTGAAACAAAATGGCTACTTTTGTCGTGATTTTATAACATATTTATGTTGTAATATTCAAATAAATAATTATATATATATATATATATATATATAGTGAAAGGAATTAATATGTTAAAGTATTTCTCTATATTATTAAATATTAGTGTAGAGTAATTGGTCATGATTAAGTGTAATTGGAAAAAATTCTCAACTAGCTGAATTAACAAAGCTCACGATAAACAATGAAAAAAAAAAGGAAGAAAAAGAACAGAGAAAAATATGATGCAAACACTATATATGCAAGTCAAAACTAGACAAAGCAACAGTAATAAAACAAAAAAGTTCAAAGTAAGAATTGTGTTCACATGTAAAAGTGAAAAGTGGTTCTAGACCAAGAATTGTCCATTTTTACTGGTTAGGGAGAAATCTCAGTCTATTAATTTTGGGAGGAGGATGTTTTTAGCAGTCATTCCAACGAGATTGGGAGACATCATGGACTGCACAAATATTTATATCATGGGGTGTTTTGTAGGTCCCTTGTGAACATGTGGTATTGTGGCACATGTAGGATTGGGAGGTTATGGACGAGTTCTTGGGGTGATTGAGTATATTGTATTGCATGAAAGGGTTGTGATTTTGGTTAACTAGGACTAGGATATGAGTATGACGATAAACTACGTCCAGCCAAAAGGCCGTCGATCCGATCAATTGGCTGGTCATGTCATGCCCCATCACATCTAACCCATCCCAAAACAACTACAACGATGTTGCCAGCTATACGTTTTTGAAACGATGATGTTGCCAGCTATACGCTTTTGAAACAATGATGTTGCCAGGGATACATTTTTTGAAACAATGATGTTGCCAGCTATACGTTTTTGAAAGAGTTACCAGCTATACATTTTTGAAACAATGATGTTGCCAGCTATACATTTTTGAAACGATGATGTTGCCAGCTATACGCTTTTGAAACGATGATGTTGCCAGGGATACATTTTTTGAAACAATGATGTTGCCAGCTATACGTTTTTGAAAGTTACCAGCTATACATTTTTGAAACAATGATGTTGCCAGCTATACATTTTGAAACAATGATGTTCCCAGCTATACGTTTTCGAAACAATGATGTTGCCAACTATACATTTTTGATATATCTAGTAAATACTGGATCTGGCATTAAATAACCCATAGTGGTTGATATGCCATAAAACCCCAAACAAACAAACAAAGAGGACTAGGATAGTTATTGAGTACCAGCCTTTCCCCACTTCTCCTTTAGCCTTGTGCCACAATTATGTATTTAAATATGAAATAAAGTCATTCCTACCAGAGTAGAGCCAATGATTAGATTGAATCATAAGTAATTTCCATTTTGGGGGAATCAATTGCAATGACAAATGAATCATCCTAACTGTAAATCATACTTGGCAGTTAAGAATGAATTTGAAGTTTTTGCACAGCAATGTCATCATACACATTGGATTAAAAGGAAAAAAATTCTCTTACATGACAATGCAAGTCTACATACAGTGAGAATTAAGCATGATCACTTCTGCCCTACCCTCGATATTCACCTGACCTTGCACCAACTGAATATCACCTTTTTTTTTTTTGATTGCTGCAAAACACTTTGATATGGAAAACTTTCTTTAATGAAAATCAATTTAAAGAGTTTGCTGAAAACATGTTCACATCAAAACCTGTGGAATTTTACTCAAAAAGGTATCAAAGAGCTGCCTGTTAAATGGCAACAGGTTATTGTAAATAATGGTGCATATATAATTGAATAAAATGGAATTGTACTTCATTTTTCAAAGAATAAAGTTTATAAACAAATTATGGCACCCTAATAAAACAAACTGACTGGGCGTGTGTTGAGTGACAAAAAGGTTCTTACTTGGAAGGGATATAGGATGGCTTGTAATGTCAATAAAATTTCTTTGAAAAAGTAATCCCATGTTTCTGATAGTTTATCAAGTAATGCAGCACCTGAAATATAGATGACAAATAGTAAAAACCTGAAAATAGAAATGTTTAAATGAACTCACCAACACTACTTATATACAAGAAGCTTAAGACCAGATTAGATCTTAAGGCACACATGCTATTAATATGATGTAAAGATGCATTGGAATCATGAAAGATGCCTCACAAAAACTAAGCAAAGTATTAAGACATAAGAAAATACAAAGAAAAGAATGTTGAACAATTTATCCTTCTGTATGGTAGTGAATTTTGGACAATTTCCTCATGGCTTTTTTTTTTTTATATAGTGATTTTCACCCTGTATAAAGCCCTGGAGACACTTGAGGTAGATAGTTACAGAGTAAGAGGCACAGTTTATGCAGATATGTGGGGAAGATAATGGTTAACCCTAGGCTTGAACTGGTTAAGAGTGTAATCGTTGGGAAAACCTCCTTTTTGGAGTCGGTCTCTAACAATTGAATAAGGAGGGAGAAGATATTAAAAATAACAGTGATGTATTTCTACAAACGGATCCTGAGAACACTGTGGGCAGAAAAAGGAAAACTAGAAAGATACTATTTAAAATAAAAAAAAAATTAATTTCAGGGATACATTATAAGAAAGGATGGCTTGGAAAATTTAATACACACAGGACATATTGAGGGAGGTAGGGTCAGAGTGAAACAGTTAACAACTTTAATGAGTTTGTGTGAATGGATGACAGAAAAGAGACAAGGTAGTAATAATAGTAAAGAGTCAAATGCTGCTTTGAGCTACAAGAAGTTGTGGAGAGCCATGATCACCAACATCCTGAAGAGCCACTTCACATAAATGATAAAGTGGCTTTTATTTGTTCAAACCAGAGCTGATATTTGTAAAAGCTGTTTGAATATCCAACCTAAAATTGAAGTTACAATTTACTCTTATTTGATATGACACAGTGCATCGTTGTGAGAGAAGAGAGTAATTTTGACTTGGTTATAGTAGCACTCAACTCAGTGCACCATCTGTGTCCAAGATTCAGATGGTGATGAAAGAGTTCAGGGCAAGCAGGTGTCATTCTAGAGAAAGGCACGCATGATCCTTTATTTCAAGAGACGTCAGATAATGATAAAGCAGATAATGATCAAACAAACAAAAAGGAAAGGAGTACATTTTAAATATATTCCTGAAAAATAAATTTTCTTACATTTTAAGGATCTAATTTGTTTTAATATTTGGGAACTGACACTAAAAAGAAGAAAAAAATGGCTCTGTAATTCTTTTGTTGATGTTATTTGAAGTTGAGTGTCAGAAACAAAAAACAGGTAAGATATGGCAAAAAAATTGTCTGAATTTTATTTTGGAGGACCCCCAAATCCATTTGATATAGGCCATTTTTTTTACAAAGAAAATCAAGTTAAACCTATCACTAATAACACTCATTTAAACAAAATTCCAATGATTTTCCTACTAAAAAGTGGCAGAAAAAGCAACTATACAGAATTATTTAAAATAGATTATTAAACATGAGTTTTGCATAACTTCAAACAATCATAACTTGACACATTCTTGGAGTTCAGACAAAGATCAGTTCTGAAATTCTGAGACTGCCTACTTTCAGACTAGATATGGAACATATCACTTAGGAAATGTTCCAAAAATGCCAAATGTCTGATAGCAAGCCTCTGTGCACATCAGAAACAGTTATATTCAATGATAATTATGAATTAGCTTCTCAGGAACATTAATTACTAATTAGATTTTATCTTAAAAGCATCTCCATGTAATTATTGGCATATTTTTTGCTTTTATCTTGTTTCAAGGAAAAAAACAATTATTTTGGGTTGATCTACAAAGAGATAATTTTACAGAATTTTCTTTTTAACTGGTAGGAAAACTAGAATACATGTAGTGCTCTGCAAGACTTGATTACACTATTAACGTGTACCGAGTAAAGACTATTTGAGCAGACAGATAAATTTGCTTTTTGTTGGCAGGTTTGCCAAGAGAAAACCAATTGCTTTTCTTTCTTCTTCTTGTTTTGGCTAATGAGATAAAATGTCTTGAGGTAAAATGTCTTAACATAAGACTTAATTAAATGTGTAGTAAGCAAAATGTTTCGGAAGACAAAACCAGATACTTGGGCTTTAAAAGCCAAGTACAAAGCTTCAATCCAACTTTCCAAAAAAAAAAAAAAAAAAAAAAAAAAAGGTTTCAGAACATACTCACAGGGCAAAGATAAAAAATGAATCTAAGGTAGGTACCTCCAAAGATTCACTAAAAAATGATCCTACATGATGTAAAAATGCCCCAAACTATATAAAACCAAAGTTTTATCATTAAAATCTTTGTTATTAAAATACCTCTTATTTGAATTGGCAAGATTGTAAATACACCCATTTAACACAGTAGGAAATAAAACACCAAATAGGCAGGTGTTGATAACAATCGTTTACAAAAGGTATTTGATATGTCAACAATATTTGTTCTTTGGGAATCAGTATTATTGAACTTTTTTTTTGTCTCAAAGACAGGAAATTCACTGAAATTGATTACCTTTTATTTATATATTTACACACATTATATATATATATATATATATATATATATATATATATATATATATATAGAGAGAGAGAGAGAGAGAGAGAGAGAGAGAGCATATTCTGCTTAGGGTAATTTTTTTTTTGCCATGCAAAAATGTTGTTTTGAGGTTAAAAAAAATATAATATTGAAAATAGTTATTTTCTGGGTGATTGCTGCAAATTTAAGGGATTGTGGCATCAAAACTGAAAACTTTAGCAATGAAATATATATATATATATATATATATATATATATATATATATATATATATATATATATAATGTAAAAGCCCTTAACATTTGATAGCCATAACTTTTGACAATGTTAAGAACAAAATTTAAAAGAGCCTCTTAAAGCTACAGTTTTTAAGATTTAAATATTCCCTTAACTTTGCTAGAAGTAGGTCCCTTGACAGATTCACTAAAAAAAATGAGCATACAATGGTGAAAAAAAATGCCCCAAGCTTAATAAAAACAAAGTTTTATCATCAAAATCTTTATTAAGAGGAAAGACCAAAAGATTTTATTAAATTATTTTTATGCTTTTAAGAACATTGTTTTTCTTGTGCCAACAGGGGAACCAAAGATTAGTATAGGAAATTTTAGCAACTTTTGTCTGGTGAAAAACGCATTGATTTGGAAATTCTTGCTAAAATCTAATAATTGTACCTTTTAGTGCATTAAGTTAAAATTATGATGAAGAACTTGAAAAAAGAAGATATTAAGTAATCAACTGACTAATCTATATATTGATATCGGTACCTCCAAAGATTCACTAAAAAATGAATATAATGATAAAAAAATGGCCCAAACTTAATAAAAAAAAAAAAGTTTTATTGTCAAAATCTTTGTTATTATTATTATAAAATATAAAACTAAAAGTTTTTTTCATTATTAAATTATATTCTTTAATCTTTCATAGAAGTTTCAAAATTTTGGTTAAAAATTTTGCTTTACTTGCATCAGCAGCGGACCATAAATTTTAGTGCCTTATTGTAGTGAAAAACACATTTGGAAATTCTTGTAAAAATCAGATAATTGTCAAAAAAAAGTATTAAATATTTTGTCAGCTTAAATGGCCTTTGATGGAACAGGTATTTTGTCCAAGTCAAATTTACTGTACAATGAGGAAAAACTTAAAAAATACAGAAATTATCACCTTTTAAACTTTTTAGGGATTCACGCAGTATCACCATGCCTTTCTTGAGCAGTTGGTCCTAGAAATAAAATGAAAAATAATCTTTTTGAAAATGCAAATGAAAATTTCTATGCATGTATATACATATTTTTCAAATTAAAATCTACCAAAAACTAACTCTACAATCAAATAATTACCCTTCTACACACTGATCCATTAATGATTTTGTGTGGATGGAAATGATATTAAAATTACTTTTTATCATCTGCGTAATTCTAGAAAAGTGGTGGGAAAAATGAGAGTTTTTAATGGATAAAACAGACATATTTAACTGGGACAGCATGACTCTAGAGAATAAACGGTTTGTGAATATTAAAAGACAGAAATTGCATTGACTGTTAAAATATGTGTGTGTTAAAGATACTTTATAGAAAAAAAACTATTTTTTTAAAAAAAATAATGCTTTCATCGACAGAATTAATCAGATTTCAAAAATATGGTAGTGGATCCTGTCCTCTTCTGCCTTGGTGTTGGGCAATGTCTAACAAGCAAGCCTGGCTGATCAATTTGAGAGAATAGGGAGGATATACACACACTATTTGAATAAAATTAAAATAAACACCTGTGTCCAGAGGGTTAATTTCACTGTCTGGCAACAACACCTGAGAAAAAAGTACAAACCAAAATATGTGAAGTGAGGGGCTTTGAAGTCAGTTTTAGGACTCCTTTTGCATTTAAACTGATTATATTAAGTTGTCCAGAAAGTCCTGACTCAGGAAGTGGAAAGAAAACAATTTTATAGAGCAAAACCAACATTTATTCTTCAAAATAAAGTCCATCATTCTCGACAATCTTCTACCAAAGATCAGCAGCCATACCAGTCCCAGATACCAGTCCCCCACTGGTTTTGAATTAAAAAAACAAACAAACAAACAAACAAAAAAAAACAAACAAAAAAACAAAAAAAAACAAACAAAAAAACAAAAAAACAAAAAAAAACAAACAAACAAAAAAACAAAAAAAAACAAACAAACAAAAACAAAAAAAAAACAAACAAAAAAAAAAAAACAAGCTTCCTTCTCTTCATCAAAAGTTTTAAATTGCTGGTTGCAGAGAAAGTGTGCCATTGAACGGAACCGGCCATAGACACTCAGTGCAACATCAGGACTGAATGGTGGATGTGGAAGAATCTCAACATCATCCATTTGTTTGAACTTCCCCTTGGTCAACCTGGCACTGTGTAGCCTTGCATGGTCTTGCTGAAACAAAACTCGATCTTGATTGACCAAAGCAGGATACTCCTTTTGTTTGTTGTACACATGATCTAGTTGCTTGCAATACAGTATAGCATTGATGATGGGACCATGTGGAACAAGCTCAAAATGCAGTCAGTCAGTCATGTGCCATGCATGATACATGCTCAAGCAATCATGTATCTTTTGATACATGACTGACATGGCAGAATTTTTTCCCGCAGTAGGTAGCCATTTCTTTCTGCAGTAAACCAGTTGCCATCCAAGGTTATAGAACCCGGGCCGTCCTGCTATTTAACCACAGCTGGGGGAGAAGAAGAGGCTTCATACCTTTCCCAAGGATATTATCATGTAAGTGAATGTAATGGATTTGACTGGAATTCGAACTCAGCTCTCCAATTCCTCAATCCGAGCCACTATCCATTACCCCATGTGCCTCCACCGAAATGGAGTACTCCTTGGAAATTCCACAAGACAGATATCAAGATTTGTTGTTTTCTTTCTGCTTTCTAAGTGAGTCAGGACATTCTGGCCAACCTAGTATTTACCAATAAATGTAATACAAAGGTGGGTTGGAATGTTCATGGGCCAACTATGAAGGAGGACTATGAATTAATTTCAACTCTTATTAATAACTGCATTGTTTCTTTTTTTTTTTAGGTAAACTGACATCTGTCTGTTCAAATAATGATTGCTACATTAGAGGATGACGCTCCAGCATTATCAACAGAGGAAAAGTGAGCAGCTGAATTTAGGAGGGAAAAGGAAGATTCTTGATGATGACCGAAGGTTTAGAAGTCATGCAGCTGCAACCAGCAAAGAAAAATATGGATAGTGTTCACTAGATGGTGATGGATGACCAGTGATTGACTATAAATCCAATAGCCAATGCTACCAGCAGATTCTGTCGGAGAGTTGAGAATATTCTGCACAAAGAACTTGGCATGACAAAGTGTTTTGCTCGGTGAGTGCCATGTCTTCTGATACCTGATCAAAAGTGCACCAGGATGATCACATCAATCCGACATTGGGGCAGATCCAGCTAGTTTCCTTGAATATTTCCTAATCCAGGATGAGTGTTGGGTTCATCACTGAGCCGGAGACAAAGAGACACTCCATGTAGTGGAAACACCCCTACTCACCTGCTCTAATAAAAGCCAAGGGGAAGGTGATGGCCTCAGCGTTTTTTTTATACAAAAGGCATTGTGTTTATTGACTATCTTGAAAAGGGCCACATCATCAATGGAGAGTACTATGTCAACTGATTAAGTCCAAACATCAAGGAAAACTGATGAAAGGGGTTTTGTTTAATCAGAAAAACACTACAGCACACAAATCTTTGGTTCCAACTTTGGCTGTGCATGACTTTGGTTCTTAATTGGTTGATCACTCTCCCTAATCTCTGGATTTGGCCCATCTGACTATCATCATTGATTGGGAACAACAGTATTAAAATGATGATCGCATCATATCTGCTGTTGATGACTTTTTTCACCAATGAGCTTTGTACAAGGTAAAAAAAAAAAAAATTTTAAAAAAAGTACTCCATTTTTGGTACAGGATAGTAGGAGGGGTCAGGTATGGTATTTAAAGTACAGGAGGGAACCAACCATTTTTCTAGCATCTTTAAAGATGCATCATATGTACAAGTTTCACTTGAGGTCTGCATCGAGTTTAAGTTCCAATAGTCACTCAAGGCACGAGGCATCCTTGAAAGAACACACATTCATCATGATCAGTCAAAGTTTTTGGGTCTGCTCAGTGATAACGGAACATTGCGAGTTTGGTTTTCATGGCATTGGATGTGACTAGCCAGTCCCCCCCCCCACACACACACACATACTGAGCTGTTAGCACTAAGTCAGATGAGAGATCAGCTGCCAAGCTTTGGTCATTTAGAGTTTTGGAGGTGCACCTACATACACTTGTATCAACAGCATAGATATTCACAAATGAGAATACTCTTAGGCAGATCATTTATGTAACGTAGAAAAAGTTGAACCAAAAAGTGAACATGGGGGAATGCCCGTGGGTATTGCCTGGGCCTCAGAAGACTGGCCATCTACCTTCAGGGTCCTACCCATTATGGAAGGACTTTACAATTTAAAAGACTGCCAGTGATCCCATAGATAGAGAGCTTGTGCAGTAAACCTTTAGGCCACACCTTGTCAAAGGCCTTTGAAACATCAATGAGATCATCCTTGAGACGTATTTGTCTCACTGATTCTGTGAGTAATGGTAGTTAGAATATCAGCAGTGGAGCCAGCCATATTACATCACAGAAATATTTTATTAGTAACAAAGAAAAAAGTGCTGAACTGTTAGTGAAGCAACAGGATGATGGTTAATACTAAAATAGAACAATTATAAGAATATACTATAATAAGTGTTATGTAATGGATAGAGGACTCATTCAAATGGTAGATCTTAGCGACCTCAGTATAGACTTTTGGTTTTGTTGCATTGTGTTGTTCTATGACACATGATCACTAGTCAACTTCTGCCTGCCTCTTACTTTGCTGTACACTTTACATCTCTTCTACTCAACATATTCAAATAGGTACAATCCTATTTACCAATCCACTACACCTCCCTGAACTGAAGACGTTTAATGCCTTTGGTTGTTCTTGAACTTCTACAATCTCTTCCCTCCTCTCCCCCTTAAGGTTCAGGTGTGTTTCTTTTTAATGGAGATCTTGGTCTCATTTCCTCTTCTTCCATGTCTGAGTCACTCCCACTATCACCCATAGGCTTATCTTCTATTGCATTATCCGGATTTGAAGAACTCATCCTTTCTTCTTTGTCAAGATCTTCTTCCATCACAAGGTCTTCCTCTTCAATTCTGGATCTTAATTGGTCAGAATGGGCCACTGAGTTTATTTCCTTAATGGGATATAATGGCCAGATTATGTCTCATTTGCATGATGAACTTGAATCTCTCAGGACTTGCTATTTTGTCTTTATTATAGCACAGTTTTCTTATTAAATAAAGAGTATTTGTTTTTTCATTAAAAAGGAAATTTAGTGATTAGCTACTTCAATAATCAAATGTGTAAGGTTTCTTACAGGAACATTCTATAGTACATGAAATAATAGTGGTAAAACAAATATGTGCACAAAATAGACTAACTGAATTGTAATGCAAGATAACATTTATTAGACAAATTAACAAAACAAAAGTTTAAAACAAGAGTTTCTTTTCTTAGACAAATTGTAAACACAACAAAATGTTCATGAATACATTATAGTTGAAGCTTACTGTGTTTGCGTGCTTAGTGTTCACAGCCCTTTTAGCTTCAGCGTGAAAAGTTCATGAAACCAGTTCGAAAGAGGAAAAACCGAGAGAGAGAGTGAGAGAGAGTTACTTTAGGGTTCACATGTTTTGATATTCGACAGCTGCTGCTGCTATGAATTTTATTTTAAAGCTGCTACTGCTGTTATGCTTAGGGTCACTACAGAAGCCCTTTGGCATATCCAAACTGCCAGTATCATTATTCTTGTGCTTTGAGAACATTAAGTGAAACATTTATTTCTGAAGCTGATGTCAAATAATTGAATCCATCACAAGCAAAGTCGTCCTTACATAATCAGGAACCAAGTATTAACAAAAAATAAATCACAACTCTTGTTAAACACATTTTTACCTAGATACAGGATTTTTGCAGTTGTTTTCCTTTTATTTCTACAAGAAAATATATTAATAGCACTATCTCATCTCCGGGCCTATTATTTTTTTATTTTTAATGATTATTACCAATTAAAAACGTTTCCCTTTACAAGTGAAGTGATAATATTAAATCACAACATCGTTTAGCATTTAGCAAACAAGCACAAAAAGGAAAGCTAATGCCCAATTAACAAGTCAATTGTGCAACTGGGGCTCAGTGAGAGTTTATAAATTGGAATAATGTAAGCATTTTTGTTTTGCTTAGTTGAATATAATATAAAGAAATGAAGTTTCAGATGATAGTCAAGGAAGGAAGGAAGGAAGGAAAAGGAATTAATCTAAGAAAAATAAAGTAAACTTACCTTGAAAAAATCATAAATAATTGGGCCTGTGTCAGTCCGGATTAAACGCCTGAAAATGTACAAATATTATTGATCAAGATGATAAAAAGATAGGTACCCCACCCCACAAATATATTCCCAAGAGGATAGAATCCAGGTAGAAAATGTCCAGGACAGAGTAAGAATATAATAAAAAAGGCTCAAGCACTAATATTCCATGGTTATAATTTATTACATTGGAATCGTAATCAAGATCTAATTAATCAGACCTACAAATTCAAAAAGAAATTTTTGAATCTGATGAATTGGATTGTAATTACGATTCCAATGTAATAAATTATAACTATGGAATATTAGTGTTTGAGCCTTTTTTATTATATATATATATATATATATATATATATATATATATATATATATATATATTATATATATATTTGACAGCTAACTGCTGCTACTACTATTACCTAGGCCTTTCTTTACCAAAACAAAACATTACAACTATAAATGACCAAAGATATAAACCTAAACCAGCTAAACAAAAAAAATACCTAAAACCCTGAACCTTTCTTTCCCCAACATTAATGGTATTCATACAAACTTCTGTAGTGTGGAATCATTCTTCTGAAAAATCTTCCATATATCCTAGTTCTCTGTGAAACTAAATCTCAACTCTTCAATCTCCTCCTCTGACTTCTCAATTCCTGGTTACCTTTCTCTCTTTAGAAATGACTAATGTCCACATACATGGCTAGCGATCTCTCTGTTGACTCTCCAGACCATTCTTACATGTGTCTCAGTCTCTCTCTATTTAACCCAGTCAGCTACCTCTTCTTTCTCTACTGTTCCCCTTCCTCTCAAGACTTTTGTGTCTTAGTATTTCTGATGATATAGACAAGGCCATCTTCCTACACCCATTTGCAAGCATATTCATGTTCAGTTAGTCACTTCAAAAGGGTCTAATGGTTAGCAAGCTTGTTTCACTCGATCAATTATGACTGAATAGCGAGTTTGGGCCTCACTGGATGCCCCATACTTCCGGCCTTGTGCCACATCTAAGCTAGGCTTAGAAAATAACCAGATTCATGTTCAGTGACTTTAATGTCCGCCATACCATAAAAACTTCTCAATCACTGAATCTCTTACACAAGTGGTTGACTTCCCAACTCGTTTCCCCAGTAACCCTGATGGACATGCAGCAAAGGTTGTATGACAAAGCTGCCTTTGGTCTGAAAATGCAATCTGATAGAGCCATGCAGCCCTGTGTTCATTACCATTTGTACAGCCTGACATAAAAAAACATATCGGCATGTTCACAATATGACTGTCCTGCCATTGTTAAACAGAACACTTCTCAGTTAACTCACTACTACACACGTTAAACGTTAAAGACAGTCTAGTCACAAATGTACACGAATGACAAATGTAACCTAGTGTACATCGGTATACAGCTCCATCTCTTGTAATCTTTCTTTAAACTTAATAACTCGAAAATGAAGGATTT
>OZ038492.1:33893617-33923617 GCA_964036315.1 Acanthosepion esculentum | reverse complement strand
TTTCTATTGACAAAATAGCTAATGAATTTAATCTGTCTTGAGTCACGGACAACCACAAGTATGTTTTTATAAGCTTTAATTTTGGAAAATCTAAAATACATGACATGGCAATCTTGATTATGGCTCTTCACAACTTCCTGTTTCTTGTAACTGTATTCAGTATTTGACTCTTTTCCTTTCTTGTTCCCATTGCTATGAATTCAGTCAATCACATTTACTCTCTGGCCTCTAATAAATCCAAACTGTTCCCTTTATTCATTTTTGAAAAACAAAATTTTGTGAAAAAAATTTCCAACACCATCATTATTTCAACCTTCACCTTCTATTCTAGAGAAGGTAAATTGTTTACTGGTTTCCCTTTACCCCTCCTTCCCACAACATGTCCTAGGAGTATTAAATTTTTCAAAACCACTTTTCTCATTTCTACACCTATCTTCTTTGCAATATAAATTTTAACTGTATGTTTCTGATTTTAAGAAAGTGTTTTTTTTAGAAGTGGGATAAAACAGGGAAAAATTTGAAAAAAAAAACAGGAAAAAGGTTAAAAAACAAGAAAAAAGGTTATAAAAAACAAGAAAAAAGTACATTAACAGAGGAAAAAGTAGAATCACAATAAAAGAAGGAAGAAGAAAAAGAGGTGGGGAAATAGAAGTAGTGGGAAAACAACAAAAAAATAAAATATCTACCTCAAGTTTGATTGTAAAGTATAATAAGAATATGGTAGGGCCTTCCTTTGAAAGACATGGATGACGGCATCATGAATTCTGTAAAAAAGAAAAATAATTCACGTCAGATAATTACGAAAAGTTTATAAAAAAACAACAATTTTCTCATAAAAAACAAAAATATCACTTGTGCGTATAAACCATAAAAATGTGAATATTGGAAAAGGAAAAGAAATGGAAACGAAAAAAAGAAATGGAAAAGAAACGAAAAGAATGGAAAAGAAAAAGAAAGAAAGAAATGGAAAAGAAAAAGAAAGAAAGAAATGGAAAAGAAAAAGAAAGAAAGAAATGGAAAAGAAAAAGAAAGAAAGAAATGGAAAAGAAAAAGAAAGAAAGAAATGGAAAAGAAAAAGAAAGAAAGAAATGGAAAAGAAAAAGAAAGAAAGAAATGGAAAAGAAAAAGAAAGAAAGAAATGGAAAAGAAAAAGAAAGAAAGAAATGGAAAAGAAAAAGAAAGAAAGAAATGGAAAAGAAAAAGAAAGAAAGAAATGGAAAAGAAAAAGAAAGAAAGAAATGGAAAAGAAAAAGAAAGAAAGAAATGGAAAAGAAAAAGAAAGAAAGAAATGGAAAAGAAAAAGAAAGAAAGAAATGGAAAAGAAAAAGAAAGAAAGAAATGGAAAAGAAAAAGAAAGAAAGAAATGGAAAAGAAAAAGAAAGAAAGAAATGGAAAAGAAAAAGAAAGAAAGAAATGGAAAAGAAAAAGAAAGAAATGGAAAAGAAAAAGAAAGAAAGAAAGAAATGGAAAAGAAAAAGAAAGAAAGAAATGAAAAAGAAAAAGAAAGAAAGAAATGGAAAAGAAAAAGAAAGAAAGAAATGGAAAGGAAAAGAAAGAAAGAAATGGAAAGGAAAAGAAAGAAAGAAATGGAAAGGAAAAGAAAGAAAGAAATGGAAAGGAAAAGAAAGAAATGCAAAGGAAAAGAAAGCTAACATAAATAATAATTGATTACGCTTTAAAAGAAACTCAATAATGTAAAAAAAAAGAAAAAAAAAAGCATTGTATTTTTTTTATTTTTATTGTTTCATGTTAGTGTCGCATCATTCGTAACAAGTTCTGCAATGAGAATATTCAATTTAGTCTGGCACATTAACACAGTTATGATAGTGAGTTATGCGGCTCCTAGTAAGAATCGATTGCACTGCAGTAGCCAAGACTATCCTTTTAACCCTAACGCTACAGTAGGCGCCCATATTGTAAATTCTAGTGCCTTTCGAAAAAGGCCTCAGAATACCACACACAAAAAAACGTTCAACTCTCGAGAAAATTTCCCCTCTGCAATAAATTAAAAAAATTTCTACTCACGTGGTATCGACAGAGATATTTGTGTCGCTTAGCAACAGAAAGATCGACATAAAATTCGTCTATTACAAGTACAATTTTGCAATATAGATAACCGATGTTTATTTCAAAGTAAAAGCTTACTCATGGCATCAGTGCTTGCGAGGATATAAGCACTGGATCAGCAGCATAAATTCGACAGATATATTGAACCAGAAGATTGCCAAATCCCAAGAAAGCTTTGCCGAGGAAACTTGTGATAACATACAGAATTTAAATAATTGAAATACCTCGCGTGTAAAAATTTCAGAGGTATGCGAAAAGCTACACAAATTGAAAATTAACATGATTTTTTGGGGGGCCGGGGGTGGATTTTTTATCCAACATTAGGTTCTTCCAAAATCCAAAGATTCGTTAAAAACTGAGCATAAATGATGAAAAAAATGCCGAAAACTTAAAAACAAAGTTTTACTGTCAAAATCTTTGTGTTATAATTAAGTGAAAAGATCAAAGTATAAAAAAAAAATTGTTTTGAATCTTAGAAACATTTCTTAAAAATCTTGTTTTTCTGACGTCAACGTGAGGGCCATAAATTTGTACGGGAAATTTGCAGTGAACAATATTGATTTGGAAATCCTTGCAAAAATCAGATAATTGTCGGATTTTAATGAAACTTCCAGAACTTACTCAAAAATGATTGAAATTATTTAAATTTGTTTTTCTTTTATCAAACACAACACCCCATACACTCCTTTAACTTTTATGAAATCGAAAAATTCTTATTTGAAAGGTTTTAATGTTGTACATGTGTTTTTTTTTCAACACCCACAGAGTGCATTTGTAGTTAAGTTGCAAGCGGTATATCAAACCCCTGAGTTTGATTTACGCTTCTTATCGACCTCTCAGAAGAAGCTATGCTGAAGGGCAGAGTCTCGTTTGGGGAGGTAGACAAACCCGGTCCCGTTATTACCAGGTGTACAGGGGAATTTTTGCCAGAGCCTACCGGCTTGGAACGTCT
Source organism: Acanthosepion esculentum (assembly GCA_964036315.1). Lineage (NCBI taxonomy): Eukaryota > Metazoa > Mollusca > Cephalopoda > Sepiida > Sepiidae > Acanthosepion > Acanthosepion esculentum. The sequence continues at coordinate 33,920,598 of OZ038492.1, read as the reverse complement.
CACGTTAAAAAATACAGGCCTTGTGACACATCCCGCCTTGTGGGGAGGACTTGAGTGAATATCAAGTCCACTTGTAGTTTATACTGCAACTATGCTAAGTAGACCTTAGTTACAGTTTCTGGGAGAGAGTACATAATCTGACGTGATCAACAGTTTGAACTAGGCCAGTACGCTCAAACCTTTGGTCACGATGACGTGTACCTTCAAACTAAGACTATCCAATTTCACTCCCAAGTGAGTAATAAATAAATGTAGTTATTTTAAATGAACAAATTTAGATTTGAAATTTGATCATCTTGCCGTCAGCAAAGCGACAGATACCGAACTAGTTATAAATACAGTGCAGCTTTTTAAAGTTTTACCTCAATCATTGAGAGTTTATTTTCTGTATCTCGTTCTGGGTATTATAAACTACATCCGGCAGCAAGACCTCTGATCGGGAAGTTTTGAGGACCGTGGAACCCCCTCTTAATTGCTGTTGCCAGGTTCACCCTGACACGCTGGTGTTTCCACCAGTTATGGTCCAAGCTATGAGCAAACAGTAAACCCCTAAACCGGGGTCAAAACATTATGAAATTATAAAAATCATTTTTTATAACAAAAATACAAATCAAAGCTCCCAAGAAAATTAAATTTCGACGACGTTAAATGACCAATAAGGAGTTGATATGCCGTTAAACAAACCAAACCTATTTACTGCGTCAATTGTTACAATGATAAATCATTAATTGCTGTAACTGTAATAATAAGATTAGTCATTTCCTTATAAGGAAACATTCGGGGCATTATTACACTTTCTCCCCACCTCCCGCCAAAGTTGACTTGACGGAGTGAGATATAAAAAAAAAATAAGGTTTGTTTTTTTCTTTTTTAATTCTATTTTAAAATCGAATGGAAAGTTATTTTATTTTATTTGAGAAAATGTATCAAATTAATTGTGGCTAAATTGATCATTTAAAAAAAAAAAAATTCGATTGATACAAAACTGTAATAGTGCCCAATTTTATTCAAGGAAAGGTTAATGTGTAGTCTTAAAAGATATAATTTTAATTTTTAATAAATTGAAATAATTTTTTTAATTATTTTGCTTTTTGCTTACTTAAATTTTCTAACCATTTTCTTTTTTAAAATAAAAAACAAATTATTTCATGAAAAAACTTGAAAATAAATTTCATCATTCATTCGTGTTTTGTATCAATCACATTCTTTGGGGCAGGGTGCGAAAGCGTAATACAGTGTAACCCGGATATAAGAGAGTTGTCGGGACCAGAGAAGAAGTATCTTATATCCGGGTTTATCTTATATCCGGGTTTGGTCTATTTTGTTTAGGTAAGTATGGCTCTAATTTGGGACCAGAGAAAATCTCTTATATCCGAGTTTCTCTTATATCAGGGTCTCTTATATCCGGGTTACACTGTAGCGCCATATTCGGTATTCATTGATCGACCAGTTAATGTTACAGTCAGTTGAAATTTATGAAATCTTCCTATTAAAAATGTTCTTCAGAAAAATAGGCTTCTCAAATCCAGTCGCTGTTATAACCCTTTGCAGTATTGACGGGGGTTCTCTTCCTAACCTATTTTTTTATTTTTCTAAAGTAGTGTTCTTAAATTTCTTCGTTTGTGATTCTGTAACGCCAGTCGACTGTATCCGACAAAGGATCGTTCTCTTCAAGACCCACAGGTTTCATTCGCTTAAAACCATTTTTAAACACAGATCCGGTAAAATTATTGTGAGTTACTCTCACTTAGCTTTACTTGGTTTATCAAGACGCTGTTAGGTGGCGCTGTTAAAGAGCTATACAAAAATGGAACACCCCCTCTTTCTCTTTTTTTTAATTTTATTTTTTTTTTCCTTTTCAGCATGCTTCGGTGATAACACCAGAACGAGACCTTTTCCCAGCTTGGGGATATATTTCCCCTGAGTGACAGAACTCTTTCAAGCACATACGCTATGTGTTTCACACACAATTTTCTTCCTTATGATGCCGTGTCCCTTCAGGATACAGGCGCTCATGGCTCTCCACAATTTCCTGTCCTTCGTAGCTCTTGATAAATTGTTTTGATATTTCGCCTAAATCATGTTCTGCTAACCATTTACTCAAGCTCACGAAGTAAGTTATTCGTTTTCCTCTTGCTCTCATTCTGTCCCGTGGGCATTAGATTTTCCAAGCACTCTTTCCTCATGAAGAGAGGTAGAAATTTCGACTGTCTCTTACTGATGTCATGTATAAGTTTCCTTTTGTTTCTATTTTCTGTAAAACTTCGTTATTGCGGACATATTCAGTCCATGGTATCCTCAGCATCCTTCTGTAGAACTTCATTTCTGTTGCTTCAAGTCTCTTCACCTTTGAGGAGATTTTCCAGCATTCATTGTCATAGTTCAGTACTCTTTTCTTTGTTTCTAACGAATTTTTTCTGTTTCTTAATACTCTGCTTAGCTTTTGGAAGGCATCTTTCGCTATCCCAATTCGCCTTCGGATTTCCGTCTCGTACTTTCCGTCCTCTGTTAAAACACTTCCCAGATATTTACAGTTTTGTAAATGTCTGATTTTGGTATCTCCAGTTTCTAATTTGCATGAATGGGCGCACCCTTTTGCTGACTGCTATACACACAATTCCTAACTGCTAAATTTTAATGTCTTTCTTTTCAGTTATATTAGCAGACATCAAACTACTATATTTTATCTCCTCTGTTAATCACTTGATAGTTATATAAAAAATACATGACAATAGCGCCTTGTTGAAATTTATTCATTTCACCTTTACAAATGACAACCCGTTATTTAAATGTGCATGTTTTGTCTGCCATTGCTTTTAGTTCTATTAGGAGCAGCAACTGTGTATAGATGATAGTTTAGACATTACCGAATGAGACTGGCGCCATGCATAGCATCCCTATGTGAGTAGAGCTGAGAAGGCCAATTTAAAACAAGACTAGAATTTTTAGGTTAATGTTTTGGTTTTGCAGAATCTTACTGTTTTAGCCCCATCACAGCATATTCGATGTTCAAATTCCTTATCCTCTATAGTAAAGTGTAACAGTTTCTCACACATCCTTAGGAGATAATTAGATAAATTCCTTTTAAGTCCACTTAATTATCCGAATTTCTTAGGAAATTCATCTCCAGTCCATCTTTGAGTCAACTTAAGTGTCAGAGTTTTCAGGATTTCTTCTCCAGCTGCCTTTGAATTGGCAAACAAACTTTTGTCAACGATTTCAGATAATCATAAAAGTAGTCATTTGAAGAAGCTGACCACCCAAAAAGCCAAATAGGAACACTAAAGGGATGGATGGGGGTGGTCGGACCCCAGCCAGTAGAGAGAGGTAGGAAGTCAGTAAGTGGGCAAGCGACCAGTAAACGAGTAAATGACGAGCGGTCAGTGAGGAAGGCACCCTCGAGCAGAGAGAAATCAGCAGTCGCCTAGACGGTCAGTGAATGAAAGGGTCCTCTTTCCGTGGCCGTTAGTGATGGGGATAGCAGTTCAACCGAAGGAAAACATAGACAGCTAAGTGAGAAACCGTATTGTTGCTATTTCCCAACCAGAGTGTCTTGAAAAGCACTTGTTATTTTTTGTTGAATACGATCACGGTTAAGGAAACAAATCTGTGAACATAGCGAGTCGGGTGTACATGCAGACACAGCTGATCTTGGATGTCATCACAAGTGAAGTGAACGACGGACGAGCCAAGCATGTCGTCACAAAAGGTAAAAAAAAATAATTAGAAATTTCTTAATTTATTCAATAACCTCTTTTTACAATTATGTTTGCCCTGTAAAAGGCCCAAAAGCCACTCGAGGTAGAGTAAAAGGCATAGTTTATGTTCTAACAGATTTATTATAGGAAATTAGGAAACCGAACGTGAGATCGGCTGCACTGGAGGTAATTTTGTCCAAACACCGCAAGAGGTTACAAACTCAAAACATTAATCTCAGAACCCGAGATATGGTCTTAAATAGCTTTGATAGAATCGTCCATATTTTCTACTCACCCACGAGATAAAATACACTCTTCCATCAGAATCAGTTTTAACCAACCAACACCTCACATTACAAATCTCGACTTTTTATTGGTTGAGACAACATCAAAATGTGTAACAATTGTCGAAAACCAATTTTCTCGCTCAGTTCCCTGGAGCCTATTTTGGATTCCAAAAACAAATAAAAAGGACCATTTCGACCCAATTCACCAGTCAGTCACTTAGCTTCAGAGAGATGCCACACGAATCCACGCGTGTCACTATTTTTTTTACTTAAGAAACTTTTCGCGCGTCAACTGCTGACTCAAAACACCAACATTAATCTCTCAAAATTCACTTACAACTTTCTAAGAAAAGTGTTCTTACACACTACTAAAATAGAAATTGTATTTAACAAACGATAAATACAGAACAATCCAAGGTAAACAACTCTAGAAAATTAAGACATTTATACTCTACTTTATTCACGCACACAAACTACATAAATTTCTGTAAGTAATATTTTCCATTTTACTCTATTTGACCAATTCTTTAACACATGAACAATTTTGAACTGTAAATCAATAAGACCCAATTTATACATGGTCAATTCTTGCATTATCAAACCGCAAGTTTTCTAATTGTATATTAATTGTACATAAACGTCTGTTGTTTTTAATTAACCTTAATTACCGTTGTTTCTTATTCGATTGCCTTGTGATTGATTCGTTTTGAATGCCTATATTCTATGTTGTTGAGGATTAATATGGTGAACATGCCCGCAAACTAAATATCTTAAACCTTCTGATAACAAATTCAAACTCACAGCAACCCCAACTGCTTCCTTAGACTCATATGGATGTCAAGCATAGCGTGCCACTAATTGAGAAATCTCTAAACTATCAGCCGTATACAACTTTTACTTCTCAGATCAATGATTAAAAATGATTTGAGCGAATGAGTCTTCGCGGTTTTAAGATTTTACCTCGTCAAATCTCATAGATTAGTGCTACACAATAACGAACAAAAATCTTTTCAAAATAGCAACCAAAAAAAAAAAACCCACATCGTTTCATTCATTGATTGATTGTGTTTTACGGGTTATCAACCTTTTGCAGGTTATTTAAAGCCAGAAAATCTTTTAAATTGTAAGAATGTTTTGGGGGATAATAATGGAATACTGATGAACTGGGGGGAAAATGTGGATCCATACATTTCCCAAGGGTATTTGCACTTAAGTGAATCTGACACTTCGATCTTCAAATTCTAAGCAGTTAAGCATTACACCACCTGTTATTCCCAGGCGGTCACCCATCTAGGGGCTGACCAGGCTGTGTCCATTGTCCTTACGCGCTCCATCCATAGTATTCTCAGCATCATTCTGGAGAGCTACATCTCAGATTTCCTCTTCATCAGTGAGAAAATTGTTCAGCATCCACTGCTATATAAAGGAGGGTTGATATCACGTTGCTATTCAGCACTCTTTTCTTGGTTTCTAACAAAATTCTCCTGTTTCTTAGTACTTTTTTTATTTTTTGGAAGGCATCTTCTGTTAAGAGGGTGTAACAGCAAAATTGTCAATTTGTTAGATTAAGCTTTGAATCGTATCTTAGAAATGATTAAAGATATCTTACTGGAATTCTCTGAGGTTTTTATAACACTATTGGAATCTACTTTGAACAATAAGAATATATTTATCTCTAAGTTGAAATGAGGATTCTTCTTGCTGTTGTGACATCCTGATCCAGATTTCCACTCTACTGTTCACTCTTTTTTAGACTTATTCACTGTTCTCTTGATGGTTCTTGAAAGGATTTTAAAGTTGGACGGCAGAGTATGAATGTTGGCACCTCTACTGAAGGCCTGAATGATCTTTTTCCTCTTACCATTGCTCAGTTAAGACAGTGGGGCTGACAAAATGATTTTAACCTGTTCTCTTTCTAGCTGAATAACTCAAAGGGTTTTTCATTGATTCATACGACAAATGGTGCCAAGATGGCTAAACGTCTTATTTGAAAACCTGAAAAAAACTCAATTAGTATAATTTTTTTTTTTTTAATTTTTTATTTTTAGGTATTAAACATTTTGCTGTTACATCCGGTATATATATATATATCTTTTCAGACTTACTCCGAAATTTAAATAAGCCCATGGTCCATCCTTCCACAAAATGTCATTTCAATTCATTGATAAATTTTGACGTTACGGAAATAATCATGTCGTGTGTGCATGTGCATTCCATGACATCACGTCAGAATAAATTCTGTAACACTGTTACATCAGGCCATCAAAAGACCCAGATACAGGGTTGACCTGGAGTAGCCTTCCAGCCGCCGAGTCCAGATTCACATGACCAGACCAGCTGAACGGATGTTGATAGCCGAAGAAAGCGTCGCCAAACAGATACGGATATGAACATCCTAACCAACGTTAAGCGGACAGTCTCTCTCGGACATCGTACACGAGAATTGTTCACGTCCGGATGAAGGCTCCGTGGTCGACCTTCTCCCATCCAACACACTAGCCGAAAGTAATTGACGAAGTATAGTACTACCTCGATTTCTCGGACGTGAAATGAAGAGAAAAATTGAAACCATCAGAAGGTTTTTCAGTTATCCCAACTAAATCAATTCTAATATTCCATCACAGACAAGCGTTTTGGTTATTTAGAAAACCATATTCAACGTTTGATAAAAAAAGATGGTAAAATCAGTTCAATTGTTATCTTGTTAATGTTCTTGTTTGCATACTGATAGCATACATTTGAATAATCAAAGTTTAGTCATGCCAGAGATTATGACTTGCAGAACTCTCAGCTTTGGGAATTAACAGCAGAAAAACGCGAGGCCAGTCGGACCCCCCCCCCCCAAAAAAAAAACTGACGAGTTTTTTTTTTCCATAAAAAAAAAAAAAAAAAATAAGCCAGACAAAATCTTGAAAAAAAATTTGAAAATATTATTTGATAAATAAATGTTAAATTTATTTCAGAAAATAACTTTTCTTCATATTTTTAAAAAAAAATTTTTTTACGATGATTTAAGTATTGAGTTACCCGGAAGTACCCTACACGTCGTATTTTTTTCCAACCTCTATCCCAAGGTGTCCGGATAATCCAGGACGTACTGCACCGGACTTAAATAAAACGTAACGTTAGATATTTAGTCTCGTCTTATCATTAACATGTACGGCGTATTTTCATTACCATGTATACAGTATACACGCGTATAAATCAACTTCATGTATAGAGCCACCCTGAATTTTAGTTTTTTACATGAATTTTAACCCACCAGAAAAGATTACCTGTGTATAGTGCAGAAAATGCATTATTTTTAACCTCTTCAAAGAAATTACCTTGTATAGTGTGACTGCCTATTTTTTGCACAAAAAATGATCATAGAAACTTGCACTATACTCGAGTATATATATATATATATATATATATATATATATAGGTTGACCCCAAAAAACGGGAATTTTTGAAGTGCGTATTGCCATACATGAGCAAGTGGCAACACTGCGAGACAGTGACCTTGAGAAAGTAAACATTTCGCCATTTTAGTAACGAGAATGAAATTCACAGTATCCCAGCTGAGATGTTGCAGCAGTCAATGAGGAATCTCAACAGCAGATTTCAAGAATGCATTCGTACAGGAGGACGCCATCTACAGGACGTAATTTAAAAAAAATGAAAATTCCATCATTGTTTCTTAAAAATTGTTTTAAGGTTTCAATTACTATGAATTAAATATTTTTCTTCCATCACTCTTGGTTTTATTGGATTGTTAAAAAGTTTCCGTTTTGGGGGGGGGGGTCACCCTGTGTGTGTATATATATATGTCATAACAACGCTGACTTCATGACGAACAGACAACAATGAGTAGGTATATAACCTCTGCCCAACTGACTAATCACACACTATTGAATCTGACTCACTCACGGGTCCCCAAAAGTCAAACTACTGGTTATTTGATTATCAAACAGTAAAATATCAAAGCTGCGTAGCTAATTAGTCATACTTACGTTTAGTATAATAAAACAACATAATTGTACTAAAACTTAAAAGTACATTTTGTGGATTTTTGTTTTCATAGTAAAATTTCTATTAATTGAAATGGTCACAGAAAGGAACAAGTATCTGAATCAGCTGAAGGTCGTAAATTTTGGTAAATGTCATTACTCAGTTTACAAGAGAAAAGGAAAGAGCGGCGTATTGACTAACAAAAACTAATAATTTAATTGTTGGCGAGTCTTTTGATCTTTAGATCTCTTCGCTTTCCTTTTGGGCGAGAGCGAATCGCTCGGCCTGGATTTGACTACTTAGCGTTTTTAAGTTGACTGATCAGGATCTGTTGCAAAGGACAGGAAAATTTGGAGAGCCATTGCTCGTCCTGAAGATACACGGCACATAGAATATGATCCCGATCTGTTGCAAAGGACAGGAAATTGTGGAGAGCCATTGATCGTCTATGTCTTGAATGGAGATTTTTCTTATAATAATTGAAAGTTTGTCGTTGCTACCCTTATCAAGAAGAAAGAAACAAGGACACTTTGCAGACAAATAAACTTTAAGACTAAAGATTCTATAAATAAATCAAAACATTGTATAAAAAACACAGATGTTGACAATAGACCGAATAATATGAAAAATATAAAAGTATATATATATATATATATATATATATATATATATATATATATATATATATATATATATATACACACACACGATCAGAAGGTCACTATGAAAACAAAACTGTTTATATACAAACTTAATATTCAATGTTTTGTTTAAAGTGTAGAAAAATTAATCCAACGGTAAAAGTCCGCACGATGTTTTAAGCTTTTCACGACTTTATATCAAAAGTTCCGTATATCCATACATCTGTTGGAATCAAGGTTTTGTAATTTGTTACCTTTAGGGGATTATTTACCAAAATATCGACACACGTATGAAATCAATTGTGTGCACTGTACAGCATCAAAATGAACTGCCCAATTTTGTTCTTTTTTTTTTTCTCTCTTCGACCTGCAGTCTTGATACTGATCCTCGTGTTATATAGCATTTTGACATGAGGCTGGAATTTTTATACGTTCCCTATGAGATTCCAAATATTAATACAGTAAAAAAAAAAAAAAAAAAAAATTGACGGCGTAGAAAACGTACTCTTCCAACGAAAGAATAAACAAAAAATAATGTCTTGTGTTCGATATATTAAAAAAAAAATTAACCCCCCTGTGTAAACAGGGTTGAACTTTCACCTGCTGAGGCCCTAAGCTATATGAAATCCGAGGCCCTTCACGCAAAAGATTCGGGTAAATAAAATAAAAGAAAAAAATTATTAAATTATTATTTATTAACAATTACAAAATTAAATTTGTTACAAAACGTTCCTTTTAACTTGATTTAGTGTTAAAGAATAAAAAACTAAATGATAAAATTAAAATATATTTTTAAAAAAATGAACCCCCCCACCCCCGGTGTGTGACCCTAATCTATAGCTTATATGCAAGTCCAGTACTGTAAGTAAGCCAATATTTTGATTTCTGGAACAGATAATGAGGAAATAAGGCTTGGAAAATTGTTACTCACAGGACAGATTGAAGGTGAATGAGGCAGACGAAAGCAACGTATAACCTACCTGGTGAGCTTGAGTAAATGGATGGTGGGTCAGGGTTTGAGAGAAATGGTAAGACGAAAGTTATTAAAAGTTACAAATGGTAGGAAATTGTGGGGGAGCCATGATACCAACGTTCTAAAAGGGACACGGCACATAGAAGAAATAATCTATATGCGTCCTGTACGCCATGAAACAATTTTTGTGCGTTAAAAATAAATAATAATAATAATTCCAATGGACTCATTGAAGGGATTCCTGGTACTTCATGCCTTGAAGAAATACAAAATAAAAAAAATTGTACTGACAAGTACAGCTCACACATTACGAAGAGCTTGATGTAAAATATGTATGATCTTAGTTTGTTTTTTTTTACAAAAATGATGATCAGTGGAAAATGTTATGAAGCCATTTCTGACCTTAGATCAATGGTTGGGACACGGAAAGAAATGTGTATACAACAGGAGGAATAATGATAATAATAATAATAATAATAAAAATTATGCATTTTTGGTTCATCTAATGGCATTATAACGTTCCGGTTTAGTGAGGTTCAGTGTGTACTGATCCGAATAAATAAAAGTTCGCACAAGAAAAAAGACTGCATTAGTAAAGTTCATCAGAAGACATATACGAACCATTCACAACGTGATGATATATATGGTAATATGAGAACGAATAGAGTACAATTCCAACGTTCGTAACATTTAACTTAAAAGAGAGCTCAATGCAAAGTAGAGCAATATTCTTTATTTTAGGATATTACATCGAAAACATCGAAATCGCTACACAATTGCAGGCGTGTTTCGATGAGTATCAATGCATTTCATCAGGTGATTGTAAATTACTGACAAATGAACGATTTATTTAGATTTAAAAGCAAAATAAATCGTTCACTTGCCAGTAATTTATAATCGCCTGATGAGATGCATTGATACGCATCGAAACACGATTGCAGTTGTGTAGCGATTTTGACATGTTTTCGATGTGGTATCCTTATTCATAAATATAAATATGTTAAAACAAGGTTTTTATTATTTCAAAAATTGTTATAGTGGATAGACGCCCCATTTTTATTAAATGGTGTGTAGGCTTATGGCACACTGAAACACCGATTTTCGTACGATCACCTAAGTTAAGCAACGTTGAACCTGGTCAATACCTAGATGAGTGGTCGTTTGGGAATACCAGATGCTGTAAGATTAAATGTGCGTGTTGTGTAATGGTTAACGACTAAGACATGGAAATCTGAGAGCCGAGTTCCAATTTCAGTTGGGTTCGTTTTATTCATTTTCGTCTAATACCAATGGGGATATGTATGAATCCAACTCTTCTCTCCTCAGCTATGGGTTAATTAGTAAGACTTGTATCAGTACATCATTATTAGCTAAAAGAAAAAAAATCTTACAAACCGAAAATATTTTCTGGCTTTAAATAATCTACAAAAGGTTGATAAGGCGTAAAAAACAAATCAAGAAATCACGATAAACAGTGTATTACGTCTATCGGCCTACGCATTCGAGCGGACCGTGTGTGTGTAATGTTCATGGCGTTTCTACAAGAAGGGAACGCTATATTTTTTGCGAGAGTTTACATGGTCGTTGTTCACTGAAAATGAAAGAAAGAATATATATATATATATATATATATATATATATATATATATCGAGAGAGAGAGGGTTTTCTCAAGTATATATAGTTTAGGGATAGCTCCCCCAAGTGGTGGGGGGGGTCAGAAATTAGGAGGAGATAACTCGGACAGATCAAATACGAATCGACCACTGTAGTTATTACAGTTTGAAGTAATAAAAATGTCGGATTAAAAATAAATCCATTAAACTCTTTAGAAATAGAAAAGGTTATAAAAATAAACATTCGTACAATGCCGAATCCGAGATAACTAAATATCTAAAATACTGAACGAAACAAAACCGAAGCACAGTCAAAGAAATAAACAGAAAAAACGTGTGAGATAAAACACCTCACCAAAATATGGCGCAGTATGTCTAAGTTTGCTTTGAGACGAGAGTGGTACTCTTCAAAACTTACATTATTATTTACATATAGAGAAGCAATTTTACCGAAGATCAGAGCATTGCATCTACGAACTCTGTGAAGAGAGTCACACTTACACAATTATACAAGAAAGAGCAGAAATACCTCCAAAATAATGGTAAGACGTTAGCTCGATGAAGGCACCATTGTCACTAATATCTTACCATTATGTGGGAGGTAGTTCTGCCATACCTTGTATATAGCAAAGATTTAAAAAAATAAATGTCTGACCAGGGAATTTCTGGTAGATAACGTTTTTCAAGGCAAGCTGTCTCTGAAATTAGAGTGCTCAATATCAAGAGATAGAACATGAATAATATGTCCACTTATTTTTCCCCTAATCAGAGTCTTGTGGAGATTACATCCACTTTTAAGGGGACTTGATCGCAAAAATGAAATTCTTTACAGAATTAACGTAAAAGACGTTAATACATTTTCCATAATTCTTTGTTTGCATCATGAATTAAAATCTTTAAAAAAAACCAACAAACAAACAAAACAAAGATTACTGAAAAATTTTAATTTGTAAATTCTCAGTAGGGACAACATAAATGAACATGTAATGTTCATATATATATATATATATATATATATATATATATATGAATGAATACAGAATCCTTAAAAATCCATTCAGGTGATATTTTATTTCGTGGACTCAGAAGTCCATCCCTTCAAACCAAATTTTTACAAAATAAATAGAGTTCAATTTATTCAGACACACGGAAAAGAAAAAAAGGAAGAGAGAGGGAAAAAAGGAATCAGGAAAAGTTTTAATGTTAAAAGGGGAGAAAGACTCTCTGTTATCTCTTTATTAGTTTAATGAAATTAAAAAAAAAATGTATTTTAAAGAATTTCATTTTTTTAAATTGATGTTATTTCTTTATACTGATGTGAAATATTTTAATATTATTATTATTATCATCTGTTTGTAATTTGTGACGGTTATAATGCGATGGGGGTGGTTTCGCTGCTTAAAATAACTAAACAATTTCAATGTATCTATTTTGAAATATGATCACTCTTCCCTCACCCTATTTTTAACTTGTCAAGTCCGGAGAATAAAATATATTCTGGTCACCATGGCGACTGGCTTAACTCCTTTCTTTTCCTCTTACTCTCTTTCCTTTTCCCCTCCCCATCTTTATCCCACAAACCCTATTTTGAAATCTGTCTTTCTCCCCTGATATATATATATATATGTGTGTGTGTGTGTGTGTGTGTGTGTGTGTGTGTGTGTGTGTGTGTGTGGTAACCAATAATTGTAAGAAAAGATTCACATTATCAAATAAACTGGTAATAAAACCATTTTTACCTTATATATTACTAGCATAACTTCATAATAAATTGCCTATTCGAAGATTAATCCCATCTCAATGAAATCAACTTGTATCCATGCAAGCTCAACTGAGAAAATGTAAACATTGAGTTATGATGGCGAATTTTAAAAAATATTGAAAGGGGAATGTACTATTATCGTACGGTAGCGGTATTTTGTGAGTGTCGATGAAGTATAAGTAAATGGCCATTAGTACACCAAGCGGTTTTTTAACTGTTTAGATATAAAGAAAGAAGAAGAAGAATCAATATTCGCAAGAGATCAAGTGATGAAACGTAAACAAAATATTGGTTTCCATTTTAGGGGACGTGTGTAGGAAAAACATGATATAGAATCGGTTTTGTTATTTCGTTTATTTTCAATTTTTAAGGATACAGTAACAACATCACCAATAACATCATAAGCAGTCGTCTTATAGGACAAATTCATGAAAATTTGCTGTACTTTTTTAACTAATCTTATCTAAAAGTCGCCTTATATGCGGAAATATACGATATCTATGAGAGACACCCTGGTTTATACATGTGGACAAGGAATTTGTATAGGAGGGCTTTAATTAAACGGAAATAAAGTAGAAATGGATATGTCGGTAAAGCACAAAATCAATGTATATTCACACAATTTATTATTTTTCATTATCTTCGACATAATATAGAGGCTAGGACGATTTTACAACAAAACAACGAAATTAAAGACTGTTATAATTTGTCAATTTGTAGTGTGTGTGTACCAGGTCTGACGCCAAGGGGAAGCCTGAGAGGGTAGGGATTTTTCTCAGAAAATCTTTTGCACCTCCGTCACAGTGAAAATGATTTGAACTAATTTTAATATGCAAATTATTATCGCGGCCCACCTTGACTTAAAAGGCTGCCCACAACCATTGAAAATACTCACGACAGGCCTGATCCAAGCTCCAATAAAATTCTATTCAAGCACACACTCATTCCAAATATTAATGCAATGCTCATGTTATATAATTTATTCGAAAATTATAATAAACATGATATAAAATCACAAGTGATGGTGTTGAATGTAGAATGAATAAAGAGTTTTTAAAACTCTTTATTCTACATTCAACACGATCACTTGTGATTCTATAACATGTTTATGTTATAATTTTCGAATAAATTATATTTGCTCTACTCTGTATTGAGCACTCTTTTAAGAATAGTATATTTTGGTTATTGGAATTTATTCCATATATATCAATCCTATACTTATATATATATATATATATATATATATATATATATATATATATATATATATATATATATATATATATAAAAAGGTTTCTTTTTATATATATATTTTTTTTAAATATAAGAGAAACAAGTTGAAAATGCAACTGGAGTCTAATAATATTTAACTTCAGTTAGGTGCGAGACACATCACGGCATAGCCAAAACTATTCATCTCAATGCAACTTTTGAAAACCAGAACTGTGAAACTGTTAAAGTTACTATGAATAAATATTCTTAAAGACTTCAGTTACATTTTCAACTTCTTATAGGGAGAGAGAGAAAGAAATATCAAGTGTCTTTGTTTGGAACACCGGAAAGTGTTTACAAACAAATAATAGGTAATATTTGCGGTGTGAATAAACTAGAATTTTTTAAAACTGAGATAGAAAAGCAATTTCAGACTTTTACGGTCGGCATTTGTAGTTCTTGATGCCATCATTCCACATTTCCTATATATTGTAAACACAAAAACGTAATGTTGTATTACATGTTAACGTAAATACATGTTAACATGAGAAAATATATAAAACAAACAGACATGGAAAAGAAACTTGATTATTGTCAAAATAAAAGGGTGAAAATATAGCAAAAAAAAAAAAAAATCATTAAGACGAGAACGAGAGAGAAGACAGACAAACCTCGTTAATCCGGAAGATTTTCGATTCTTCCTGATCATCCTACGACTTTGAAAATCCTTCACCAGCCATCGGTAATCACAACATTGCAACGCAGTCGCCTTCATCCTGTACGAAACATCGTCCGCTTCACAGCTGTCCAGTATTGTAAGTCCAACTAGTTTGCAACAACAAGTAAACGTAAGAGGCACGCACCAAATAAACACGCAAAGTCTGGCCTCAGTTCATTCGGATTGTTGTTTCCGCTTTTGCTAATGGCGTACACTAAACGCCCTAACATTAACCTGTTCTGTTCGTTGCTATCGTTTGCTGTTGTGTTTTCAAGTGTTTATGTCTGAGAAAAGTGAGAGCGAGCGAGTCAGCGTGTTTATTTTCAATGCTGTGTCATTGAGGCTACAGCGGATTCGACAATCTCAAAGGTTAATGAATCTTTTACTACTACCAACAATAATACCGAAAGCAGTGACAGAATTATAGAAAAAAAAAGGCAGGTGAATAAATGAAAGTATTACGCTGGATAGAGAGGATAATCCTGTGTAATCGCTATAATAGAAGTTAATCCAACAGTTTTTTTTATTAAATCGTTTCAAGGATTAGTGCATTGCCTTACACTGGATAAGTGAAACAAACAGAAATCAATGTAGCCACGAACAGACTGGGTTGTGATTCTGAACCCGAAAGGATATAAAATCCCTAGCGGTTATTTAAAGCAGAATTAACGTTCACAAACTCCAAAAGAAGCAACTCGGTCTGTACGGTACCGGTTTTAGAATTGGTGAAGCCTTAAGCTATGAAGACTGGAGGTTCCTTGTTAAAAAAAAAAAAAAAAATAATGAAAAAAAAAAAAGAAGATGAATTAAGTCAAAAGATCTCTCATAAGGGTAAGGTTTTTTTTAGGCCCCTGTGGATTGTGAGACCTTCGTGTTTGGAAGCAATAAAAATGAATTCCGTTAAACAATCTTAATATCGAAATAATATGCAATTAAAACACGAAAACGTTAATCACAGTAACTTATATAAAGTTTTCGAAAGAAAAATATTTTTTTAAGTGTAATAAAAAAACTTAGAAGGTTGGGAATCAATGGTGAAATATTTTTATGCAAAAATAAAAGGAAAAAAAAATGAGGTGAAAAGTGCGTGAGCCAAGCTGCACGTTTAGTAGAAAATAATTTTTTCAAAGCCTCGCAAAAAGCGAAATGCTGCAGTGCCAAGCGTAATTTATTTATGGGTATATAAGAAACCCCCCCTCTTTACATATATATATATATATAGATATGTGTGTGTTATTATTATTATCCTCAAAGTTAGGTGACCTTGGGTGAATAATCATCCGGAAATAGCTTAAACCGGACAGAGATCCTAAAATGTTATCGAGGAAAAAAGTCTAATAAAAAAAAACAAAAAAAAAAAAAAAAAAGGCAAACGACTCAAACAAGAGCTTTTTTTTTTTTAATTTAAAAAAAAAAAAAAAAAAAAAATCAAACTAAAACCAAAGGGAAAATTCTTATTGTTATTTTTACCACGTAAGCAGATGGGCCGATCCTTATTAACCCCTTCGATCTGATCTTTGGACGCTTTTATTTTTATAATTTATTATAAAAATACCTTATAAATGTGCGGTTTTAAACAAAGATTTTTTTTTAGGGTACAGGAAATATCTGCCAACGGTACAGAAATTAACAACTGGTATTATGAAGAGACATTTTCTTGGAACGTAGACCAATAGGATGGAAAGAGTTATGGACACGATTATTTAAAAAAAAACAAAAAACAACTGTACTCAAATTTGTCTAAATATCCTTAAGCAATTTCATCACGAACGCAAGTGTGGCTTAAGCATAAAAAAGGATACATCATTAAAGTTAAAGTGTGTTATTTTCATATTCGAAATGAAATGTTTGTCCTTTTCTATTTATCGGACGTCGGCATAAAAAGATTTAAAAAGTTACTCAAGTACTAATTTTTATGCAAAAATTAGTAAACAAACAGAAACATGAGTACTGGAAAAAATCGTAAGTTGCTTATGAGAAAAAATAATAATCGTGTAAAATCAGGCTAAATTTTCAAAATTTAGTAAAATGAGATTTCAAAAAAAAAAAAAAAAAAAAATATATATTGCGGAAATATATCCCAATAAAAAGCAGACAAGTATTTTGTAGTCCTAAGAAGTTTAAAAGTCCTTGAAGTGTTTTTTTTTTTTTTAATAATTTCTGCGTAAAATTTAAACAAATTTCATCCAACACACACGGCTAACTAACACGTGAAGAATAAAGAAATTAACTAATCATAAACCTTATGGCTATTCCGAAAAGAATTGATCCTCAAAAATTAAACGATCAAATTCAAATAAATCAATAATTAATTACCGATCAACAAAGAAGAATCGTTTATTATGTTTTAAAACTAGAAATGAGCTGTAAAAATAGTTATTAATTAATTTTTGCTTTTTCAGTAAACAGAAAAAAGAGATTTTCCCCAGCACGTTGTTTCAAGAACGAAGCGGATTTATTCTACAAGTAGATTCCGGTAGAATGAAATCGACGCTCAACTTGTTCATAACGGGAAAAAACAAAAGTTCAACTTACCCGGATATTTCGACTGAATATGTAACATTCAAAGATTACTTTAAACTTAGTACTAGCTAAGGAAAATCCATGATTAGTATTCCATAAAAAGACAATTACTTCAAATAGAAACGACCTCAAATATTGGATTACAATTACTTAAATGTTTCCAATTAGCATAAAAAATTAGTTTTAAAACAGTTACAAAATAAAGACTGAAAAATACGAAGCGGGGAAAGTAAAAGACATCTATTATTTTTTGTTTTTGTTTTTAAATGCTAAAAATAAAATAAAATAAAATAGGAAAAATAAGACTTACTAAAAATAGTAAAATTATTACATACGTAAGCTGTTAACTATGTCAGCCTCACTACGGAGAGAAATGCCGAAAATAAAACAAAGAATATCGTGGTATTATGAAGAAAAACTAAAAACACAGCAGGAGAAGTGGAACGGATTTGTATTTGTGACTTTTGTCGTTTGGTCTTTTCTGCTTGCTCCTATTTTAGTAAATTTCCCCCTTTTCTGCTTTTAAACGTCCAACGAGTGATAAGTGTTACTATCCATAGAGAACGTCCAGTCAGTCAGATTTAAGCCAGTCGGTGTTTATCGACTGCTCTAAAATAACATAACCTTTCAATTCATTTCATGAAAGTGTCGTGAAGAGACCGACTGATCGCAGAGGTAAGATGTTTACTACATACTGATGAATAATATGTGTTTTTCAAATATTGTACAAACAAGTTATCAATGATAGGCCAACGTCAACATCCGGGATACAAGTAACTTTCCGGAGCTGAAAAAAATGAGATAAAAAGTGCTTGTCGCTTTTTCTCTCCAAACAAACAATTGAAATGTTATTGTTTTTTTTCTTCTTCTTATCAGTCTTAGTGCAAATTAAGAAGCTTAGACCCAAGTTCAGAAAGCGGTCCCTCAGAGAGAATTCTTTAATAGATACTCATTTTAGTATCGGCTGCTTTGTTTTCTCGTCTCACACTATCAGTTATAACCAATTTAGTATAGAAGGTAAAAAAAAAAAAAATAGGACTCGAGATAAAATTTTGCAAAAAAGAAACTATGATCTGGAATTGGGAAGAAAGCAATGATGGTACCTACTCTGAACCCATTTTAAAAATTCGGGATGTCGATTTAGTAAATACCAAACACTTCAAAGATATCGGCGTATGGACGAGTTATAATAAATTTAGTAAATAAGAATACTGAACATAAGATAGGTTTCACTAGGGATAGTTTTGTCCAACACTACAAACTGCTACGAAACCTAAAATATTAACAACTCGTAAATAGCCCCGTCAGATATAAACTCATATGGATGTTATAGTGATTCCCGATCAAAAAATAATATAATAGACGAAAAACGAACAAAAAACAACAAAAAAACATATATATAACAGAAAAGAATTCAAATTAAAATAAAGTATTTGCGCTTTCCTTTAAACCCTACACTCCTCTCTCTCCTAATGAGAAGGCAACCCTCAAATAAAATTAAAAAAAAAAGAATAAGAAAGAGACTGAACCCGGCCAAAAATCGTCGGGAGTTTGCGAGACCAGAGTCTACTTATTTGTGACTATAGATCTACCAAAATAAGATAGCGAAAGTTATGCGTAGAGCCTATGTGTGTGGGTGTTATAAACTTATTTATATGATCCCAACACACACGTTATATATAAAGAAAGGAACGCTAAAAAATAAAATAAATTTTGGCCAATCAAAAAAATTACCACAAAGAAACATTTGATGTCAGCCGAAACCAAAGTTTGCGCCATTAGTCTGGGATTCTGGTCAAAAAGATATTAACTGACATTCCCGAGAAAGACGAGAATGAGGAACCGCCGGAGAAACCAGCGGTCATCTGCTTAAGACATTTTTCCGTCCGTCTTAGATCCGATGAAAACACCAGATTGACGACGACCAACACCACGTTCTGATTCGAAACTACCCACTACCGAATCAGGACGGACTTTCTCCCGACCGCTACCAAGAACTGCCTTATAAACGAACAGCTATACAGAATATCAAAGGAACCACTCCAATCTAAATCAACCAATCAAATATATATTATTTGTTCATACATTATACCCCTGACGTTCGTTTTATTCCAAAGTTTCCGATAAAATAATATCGAAACTCCCCAAAATGTAACGCATGGCATCCAACATGTTCAAAAATGTCTAAACGATCAGCCATAGACAACCATTTTCTCAAGATCAAAGATTAAAAGTGGCGTCAAGCGAATGAATCCTCCAGACCTTAAAGACAATCCTTCATCAGATTTTATAAACTGGTTCTACAGAATCACAAAGAACTTTACCAAATAACTAAAACCCAATTCACTTGAAAAAAAAAATCAACCAAAAGCAACGACTGAAATGGACAGCACATGTAACCAGAAGGTGAGATCATGATACAATTAAGATGATGTCTTAACGCATTACCCTAAATAAAAAGGTTAGGAGGGAAACTCCCATCAGTACTACAGGGTGTCCAGTAAATAAGCGGTAAATTTGTTATCTTATTTTTCATCTTTCTGGAATAGTTCACCTTGAATAATTTCCTTTAATATTCATGACCTTGAATAA
This sequence comes from Acanthosepion esculentum, assembly GCA_964036315.1. Taxonomy (NCBI): domain Eukaryota; kingdom Metazoa; phylum Mollusca; class Cephalopoda; order Sepiida; family Sepiidae; genus Acanthosepion; species Acanthosepion esculentum. The sequence continues at coordinate 33,900,585 of OZ038492.1, read as the reverse complement.
TCATTCGATACTCGCATTATTACTTAACTCTGATTGTTTTTTTTATGATTGATTAATTGCTGCTCGAACTTGTGACTCGTCATTTAAAAGTTATCTGCAGTCTTTCCCTTCTCGTATGGATGAACAACTCACTGATTTTGTGCGTCAAGTCATCGTTCTTTTCAAAGAACATCCAATGTGGGAATTAACGAAATATGCAGAATTTTTTCCGGGATTTTTCAGTCACATCAATCGTCACCAATTTTCAACAGTTGTCTCACATCTTTCTGAATTTACCACTATTTTACTGGACGCCCTATAAAAAGAGCGATAACAATAGATTTGCGAAGTCGATTTTCATGAAAAATTGTTTAGAAATTTTTTTTTTATAACGCTAACTTTTTCGGTTAATGAACGCCGAATGTTTCCTGTATGAAAACGGTTAAATCTCACCAACACCATTGACGTTTGCACCCTAGTGACACTTCAGCGTGGGGCAATGGTTAATGAGCTAGTATGGTTGACCATTATTACTAAGTAATGAGTTAGAGGTCATTGGGTGCTTCATAGTTGTGGTTTTGTGTCAAAACTAAGCTTAGTAAATTACATTTTGGTAACCAGTTACACCTGTTTATACTAACTCGGTGAGGCTTGCGGCCACATCACATCGAAACACCAGTTCCTGTAAGAGCATCGAAGTTAAGCAACGTCGGTCCTGGTCAGTATCTAGGCGGGTGACCGCTTGGGAATACCAGGTGTCGTAAGTTCAGATGTGCGGGCGGTGTAATCTTTAATGGTTCGTTTTGTTAATCGGAGACCAGAGTTCAAATTCCAGTTGGATTCGTTATATTCACTTACGCTCAAATACCCTTAGGAAAGGCATGAACGCGTTCTTTTCTCCACCCCAGCTATGGGTTAATTAGTAAGATGTGTGTCACTAAATCATTATTATCTCCAAAAATAAAAAATATATTGTGTACAAAATATTTAGATTTAGGCATTGAATAACCTATAAACTCGTTCGAGCGTATACTTTAAAAGTATATAGACAATTCCTCATTTCAAAAATGAAATATAAAATTATTAGTTGAACATATTTGCAAGAATTGTAAAAAAAGAAAAAAAAATCATAACAATAACGGACGTTTATTCTACAAGCTTTGCTGAAAGATTTTCTTCCAACCAAAAATGTCTGCTGTTTAATGATTTGGGTAAGTAGGTCGTGTCGAGAACTTTGTGTCACCCTCTTGGATTGTGTTACCGATACATGTAGATGAAGTCGCATAGCGAAGACAGTGTAGTCGTACACAGCGCTTACGTTTGGCAATATATCGTAGCGTTACAAGACTTAATTATCTGCCCTTGATTTAGCTATAATGTATGCACACGTCAAAGGTAAGAAATGTACCACATGACAGTCTGGCTAAAGATGTGAAATGTAAGGTACCCCGCGAATTGGTGCCAGTTCATCAGAAAAGCATATCTGCTACAGACTTTCATTTTCTCTCACCTTCTATGGCTAAGGCCACATCACTGATGCAATGTATGACCAAGTTAACTATCAAGTAAGACCTTAATTCACTTCCCATTTCAATATTTGTTAATATGCATCTGGTTTGTTGCTTGAACAAACAAGTTCTGTAAATGTGTAAACTTTCAAACACATATGCATGTCTGTTTTTATCTATGGGCAAAGAGTTACAGTACCATGGGTATGGTAATACTTATGCTGGAATGGTAAGTTAAAGTTAACTCCACCTGCTGTTCCAATAATTGGTGGTTCATGACACAAGCATTTTATTTAACTATGAAATTATCTAATATTGAGTAACTCCCAGGATTTTTTCAAATATCATTTTGACATGTGTAATGAGATTTCTATCATTTTTCATTTGTCTGACAAGTTTTCATTGGAATGTTCCTAGCTAGTGTTAACAGCTGAGGTGATTTTATGTAATAATTGGTGTTATTCTGCATGTACTACATAACAGAATAGTAAGAAATACGTCACGCGACAGTCTGGCTGCAGATACGAAATGTAAGTTATCTCGCCAGTTGGTCCCAGCTTCTTGGAACAGCAGCCTCTATTTTATCTCGTTTTTTTTTCTTTTAATGATCGGTGGTACATCGCTGATGCAATGTACGAACAAGTCACCTCTCAAGTAAAACCTTAATTCAATTCTCTTTTCCATATCTGCTAACGTGCATTGCTTTCGCTGCTTGAGCAAACTTTGGCGTCATGTTCTGTAAATGTGTTTTTTCTCAAACAAAGTGTTACCATATCGCGGTAATAATAATGCTTATGTTGGAATGGTAAAGTAAACTCACCTCTACCAGCCATTCCATTAATATCGTTGCACATTTTTCAACTATATATTACTAGTCCTGGGTATGACCTAGGGTGGTAGCACCTGTTAGGGTCCTAGCTATGGGCAAATAGTGAACCCCCAAACAAAAATAGATCACTATGAAAGTATAAAAATATATTTTTTAGTAAAAATACCAGCAATATATTTTATATAAAAAATTACCAACAATAGATATCCATAGTAAAATGACCAACAATGCATTATATCTGTACTTGAAGGCATACAGTTGGAGAGAGAGAGAGAGAGAGAGAGAGAGACGTCAGCAAATTTAACAAAATTTATTCATGATTGCTGCCTGAATATAGTTTTATCTATCTAAAATGCTCGCACAAATACAGAGAAACCTCGGTTCTCGAACGTCTCACATGTCAAACAAATCGGTTTTCGAACAGAATATTCGCGATGAAAATGCCTCGGTTATCGAACAACATTGCCGAACCGAGTTAACCCGAACGGAATCATTTCTAAGTCGACCGTTGTGTTGCATACATTCGGGTTTTGTGTTTTTCTTTTCCAATTTTACTGCACTGTGTCTTTTTTCTCTTTATTCGCTCTTAGTCATGGTTCCAAAGAAAGCTAGCATTGATACTTGTAAAAGAAAAAGAAAAGTTAAGCGAAGAACAATTCTTGATGATATTGTCTCTTCCTACCCAGTTTCATATCGCAAAAGCAACGATCAGGTCTTTCCTTCCCCTTTTCCAAACAATAACATCTCTTTCCTTCTCCTTCCACTTAACGTCATCAACTCTCCTACTTACAGGTAGGGTAAAATTGAAGTGTTCGTCTATATTTTATCTGTTTGGTATTGTTTTTTGTTTTTTTCTTACATTTAATGATTTTCATTAGTTTTGTGTATAAACTTGTGCACAAAGTACTGTTGTAAAAGTTTAAATAAGCAATCAACTTGGGATCAGGAACGGATTAATCCATTTTGCATTGATTCCTATTGGAAAATAGTTTCGGGTGACGAACGGGCTTCAGGAACGAATTAAATTCGTGAACCGATATTCTACTGTATATCGTTTCATTGGACTTCTCAATTTTATTTAACCTGGTTAAATTCACTGTTTTAAAAAAGTTTAACAAAACAGGGATAGCAACTCAAATACGCGTACCCACTAAAAATAACGTTTATAGTAATAAAGAAAAGAATACATGTATACACAAATACATATATATGGCAGTGTGGTTAGAACGTTCGTTTTCTGACCATGGGACCCGGGTTCGAATCTCAACACGGTTGATTTGTCAGGAAGGAGACTTCCTGACGTTATCCGTCTGGAGGGATCGATACCAGCATGCGGCACCTTTGGAAAGTGCCTGAAAAACCATACCACAAGTTGGCCCAAGTCTTGTGAGTGAAATTGGGTAGACGGAAAATTTAGGGGCCGTCGATAGCTGCTAGCACGAAGTCACAAGTCATCGTGACCGAGGGTTTGAGTATGCTAGCGTTGTTCAGATTGTTGATTATGCTAGATAACACGCTCTCTCTCTCTCAGAAACTGTAACTAAGGCCTGCTCAGCGTAGCTGCAGTATAAACCACAGGTCGGCTCTGTGGGTGTTGAACAAACATAAATGTGCCTGAGCGAGTGTCTGCAACATAGATTGGCTAGCCGCCCTAGTAGACGGGTATGCTCTAATACGAGTGGCCAGTTTATATATATATATATATATATATATATATATATCCGCTATGGTACATAAACATTTTGATTTTAAGCGCAGTGCTAGATTGGCAGTTAGGTCTCATCAATTTACAGTTGAATTGGCTGATGTAACCGTAAGTTCTATGCTAACAGTTTCTTCTCTCGCACTTCTCGTTTATAGAACTCTTCCGGCTCCATGCTTTCCCGTCAACGTTGATCTTTCAAAATGTAAATGCAATGTCAAACGTTATCCACAGTCTTCTTGATTCCTCCTCCTCTATTGTTCTCGCTCCTTAATAATGTTTCTCTTTTTTCTTATTCTTCTACATTCAGTTACCCCTTGTGTCTTAGTGGCTAATAAAGCCTTGCTTGGGAGTGAAATGATTAAAGAAATGAACACTTATCTACACATATATACATACAAACACACAAGTGTGTGTATGTATTGATAAATCATTTTTACTTTTACCTTGAAAATGTTAAATCTATTCCATAGTTCTTGTACCTTTAATTTAATGCGAGTGATAACGTGTGGTTGGGATGTGCCTGTGAATATGTAGCTATGAATGTATTTGTAATCTACTGAATTTGGGTCAGTATTTTACAAGCTTTAAAACGTTCCTCATTTGCATTTTGCAATAAACAGTGTTAAAATGGCACGAGAAATTTATTCAAATATAACATTTTTCCTCTTTTGATTTTTTTTTTATAGAAGCCATGTAAAACGTTGATCCAAATTCAATAAAGTGAGATTACATCAGATCATGTCTCTTATATATATATATATATATATATATATATATATATATATATATATATATATATATATATATATATATCCAATGGGATCCGCTTAAATGAAAATATTTCAAAACAAGTTCATTTTCGGACACGACTCCCTAGGAGATTATTAATTCTAAATAAATTTCCTTTCGAAAGGAAAAATGTCTATATCTTGGAAACTTAATGGTAAGTAATTTTTCACTTACGCCATTTTGGATAGCATAAAAAAAAAAATTGTAAGCTTCTTGCGATATTTAATATTGATAGGTATTTACTTGCACCCCCCCCCCACTGAGTCAGGTTGTGACACAAGGTCGGTTTTTAAAGTGGGGACCCGAGTGTTTTCACCCGGGCCGCTGGTCTTTGCTGCTCATAGCTTGTCCAAGCTGGGCGGAGCTGGTCATAGCTAGACGTAGCCGCGATACTACCAGCGCAGGGACGAATCCCTGTGCCAGGCATGTATCAAGTGATCGAATCTCAGCCAAAAGCCCGATCAAGCGAGCGATCTGAGAACAGATACTACACTTGGTATCTACTTGACCCCCCACTGAGTCAGGTTGTGACACAAGGTCGGTTTTTAACGTGGGGACCCGAGTGTTTCCACCCGGGCCGCTGGACTTTGTTGGTCTTAGCTTGTCCATGCTGGTCAAAGCTAGACGTAGCCGCGATACTACCAGCGCAGGGATGAATCCCTGTGGCAGGCATGTATCAGTGATCGAATCTCAGCCAAAAGGCGATCATTAAGCGATCGATCTGAGAAAAGATACTACACGGGATTTACTTGACCTCCCACAGGGCCAGGTTGTGACACAAGGTCGGAGTTTAACGTGGGAAGGGAGGGGGAATGGACCCGAGTTTTCACCCGGGTCGCAGTGCTTTGGCTTTAGCTAGTCATAGCTGGTCATAGCTTGTCCAAGCTGGTCAGAGCCGGTCATAGCTAGTCAGACACAGCCACGATACTACCAGCGCAGGGACGAATCCCTGCCGCCGGCCTGTATCGGAGAAGGAATCCCGGCCCCATAGGCGATCATTCAGTGAGTAATCTGCGAACAGATACTACACGGGATTTACTTGACCTCCCACAGGGCCAGGTTGTGACACAAGGTCGGAGTTTAACGTGGGAAGGGGAGGGGGAATGGACCCGAGTTTTCACCCGGGTCGCAGTGCTTTGGCTTTAGCTAGTCATAGCTGGTCTTGGCTGGTCTTGGCTGGTCATAGCTTGTCCAAGCTGGTCAGAGCTGGTCATACGTAGCCACGATACTACCAGCGCAGGGACGAATCCCTGCCGCCGGCCTGTATCGGAGAAGGAATCCCGGCCCCATAGGCGATCATTCAGTGAGTAATCTGCGAACAGATACTACACTTTGATCTTAGCCAAAAGGCCGGGATTTACTTGACTCCCACAGGGTCAGGTTGTGACACAAGGTCAGGGTTTAATGTGGGAAGGGATGATATTTAATATTGATATATACGGTACATCCCTGTCGGGCGTTAATACAGGCTTGTACTCTCGAATACATAAGATCGTACAGATAGCAAAAAGGCGACATGTCATCTGCTTGCAGCGGGAAGCCTCATCACACAGAACCTTATCGATGCATCCATCACCTTCTCAAACTTACATTATGTATTTTAGAAATTTCAACAGTCATTTTCTTTTTTTTATTCATTTTCCTTTAAACGATACATGCTCTGTCCATGGTATCCTCAGCATCCTTCTGTAGAAACATCTCTAATGCATCTACACATATTAATCTTGACTTACAGAACTATTGGTGGGGATAAAAAAGAAAAAAAAGATAATGACTGGTAAACACATCACAGTAATATAGAAGAGGAAAAAGCCAGTTTCGAAAACACTTTAGCCCAGGCGTGCACAAAAATACACCCCGTTGGTTGCATGTGGCTCGCGAGATTGCCCAATGTGAGCAGCAAGGGGTTTTCGAAATAATAAATTTTGTTTTGTGTTTATCAGAATAAACTCTGCAACTGATCGCATCCGAATAAATCGGTTTTGCGGAAAGCCTGACTGAGATATTATTGCTTCAGGTGATGTCTGAAGAAAATTTTAGAATATCGAGCACCTTCGAGGCCATGCGTCCCCACCGGCGGTACCTCTGTGGAAGGTAGCTGTGGTCATTACCCGTAACCCAAGGCGTCCCCAAAAGGGGAAGTGCCGAGGCAACTTGA
>OZ038492.1:33878617-33888617 GCA_964036315.1 Acanthosepion esculentum | reverse complement strand
ATTGCACCCATATATATATATATATATATATATATATATATATATATATATATATATATATATAAACACACACACATATTTAATTAAAAGGAACGAATGGATTTATTAATCCAACAGATTTTTATCTTATTAATGAAAAATATGCGCTCACCGGCATATTTTTCTCTAATATTCAGGCCGGTAGACGAAAATAAATATACCGTTTAATATATAAACAGAGCGTCTACCTAAATACGAGCATTCACATATATATATATATATATATATATATATATATTTATATTGGCAGCAACCTTTCTTTCAAACATCTTTCATTAAATCCGACCGACAAGGAAGATTTAATTAATTTCTTCCAGCATCTTTGTTTTGTAGGAGAAACGGAGTGCAAATATTTTCCATAATACATATGCAAGACAAAAAGAACATTTTTTTTTTACCGACATGTTTCATCCTCTCATGGACTTTATCAATGCAAATGGAAAGGATTTTAATTTGCAACATGTATTTATAAACAGAAGTAAAAAAAAAAATTGTCTGGAGTTGTTAATGACAAAAGAATTAAAACTACTTTCGGCTTAGCCCTGACTCAATTGCATCGTCAAACTTGCTTGTCGTTTATAAATATAAATTGATAGTTTTACAGTGTATTTCATAACTTTAGGGGTGTAAATAAATGTCAATATTTCAAATTTTTTTCATGGCGTTTTTCATCCACTGTCCATTTACTCACATACAATCTGGTCCTGCCGAGAGACAAAAGTTGCCGACCGCTGTTTTAGGGTTTTACGTATAGTTATATTTAAGGTAAGATTAAAATATTGCAGTCTTGGGTTAAGTTTAAACTTAGTTACATAATAAATTATGACAAAATTCACTATTATTAAAAAACTTTACCCACTAGGATAAATACAAGTTTATGTCTGAAGTTTTTTTAATTGATTAAGTTATTGGAAATTAAATGAATTAAAAATACTTTTAGCCCTTATTCAGTTGCATCGTCAAACCCCATTGTTATTTTTAAATATTATTTGCTAATTTTACAAACGTGGCTATAAAAGTTTTACGGGTATAAGTGGCGTATAAATAAATTCCCATATTTCAAGATTTCATACGCTATTAATAATCTAACCAGACCTCCATGTCTGATCCGCTGAAGCACAAAGATTGGCGATCCCTGTTTTAAGTTTTTACAAACGGTTTTATATTTAACGTAACGTAAGACTGAAATATTGCAATTAAGTTTAAACTTAGTTACATAATCAAACATGTCGGGATTTACTATTATTACGCCCCCCCCCCATCCCCAATGGTAAATAAATCGCTATATCATAAATTAAGTGTACAGGGTGGTCCGAAAGTCTTGTCACTTCCTTCCCAAAATGTAATCAGAACAATAGAAAAAATATTGTGGTAGTACAAAGCACATGTACTTGATTCAGTTTATTCACCTTCATTGATGCTGCAACACATCGAGAAGATCTGTATCAGGTGTTGGCCACATCCGGCCCGCGAAGGATTTTTGGCCGGCCCGCCAACTTTAACACCTGGACACAAATTATTTAATTAATTTGTGTTTCAAGTGGCAGAAACATATCAGTTGGAGCTAAATCACTTACAATGCGACGAATTTTTAAAAATCAAAATGTAATTGCGAATCCACTGCTGACTTCTACAAGAAATGTTTTGCCAAGCGGAAAATATAAAAGCCTATTGAGTGGTATCATTATTTGGAAGTACACATGCTTGTAAACAACTTTTTCGAAAATGAAATATACTAAAATCGTTTTTCGAACAAGGTTGGGTGATGACCACCTAGATAATGTTTTGCTCCTGTTGCCGACAAATATTTCACCCGATGTGGAGAAGTTACCAAACTATAAGCAGAAACAAGTGTCTCATTTAATAATTTGCCATTTTTAACTGTATTTCATTTGTAGTAAGGAATTTGCATTTTTGTTGATTGTATTAGTTGTTATCCTGTTATAGCTGCAGTGAAATAAGGAAACTTGTTTAACATTAACTTCGTTGTTTTTTTCTTTAAACCTCCAGACCAAGGTAGTATTCTGGACGAAGCAGTCTGGGGTAGCGACAATTTATTATAGTATTATGATAAAATGGCCATCCTCCAATACACTGCATAACTTTCTGGCCCTCTTACTCCAAAAGGTTGCCGATCCCTGGTCTGTATGAACACCATTTTCGTGGTGTGATATTTTACGAAGCTGTGCTTTGTTGCAAAGGCTCTCCAAATGACGTCCTTCAACTAATCGTATCGTTCATGTGAAACTCTTTCCTTGATAATACCCCACAAAGCGTTGAAATAAAAAATCATATTATGTAAGGGTGACAAGGCTTTCGGGACCACCCTGTATATCTCACCTTTAAAGTGTCGGGGGGTGGGGTTACTATTGGAAATCAACAGAAATAAAAAAAAAAAATACTTTCAGCTTCATCCTGACTCAGTCTCATCGCTAAACTAGACAGTCACTACTTCATAGTTTTACAACTGTAGCTATCACTTCTTTAAAAGGCATAACACGCAGGCCATAGATGACATGGCGGTTATTCACTAGATCTCTCAAACCCCCAAAACAAGAGAAATAGTTTCAAAACAAGTTAGATACCAGTACTAAATAAAAGTAATTTTATAAAGTAACAACAACAACAAAAAATGTAAGGTTTTTACAGGTTACCGACACAGGTATTTCAAGAAATACATTATGGAAAAATTACATCTACGTACGTTTCCAATTTGTCAGGTTTGGGTCGAGAGAAACACGTCTTCAATATCCGAGACATGCGGTCGCAGGGGTAAAAATCAATCAAAGAAACGAGAAGTAGCCAGACACAATTATTTACTTAAGCAAAAAAACACTGACTGGATTTTTGTTATAGTCTTTGACCTTTGGCCTTTAATTTTGAAACACTGCTGTATTGAATAGATTATTTTCGTAATATTATGAGTTAACAGACATATCGTAATGGATCGGTTTTATGTTATGCAAATGAAACAAACAAACAAACAAAAAAAAAAAACAACTCCAGACAGGCTCACTGATTTTTCTTTTCTTTCTCATTTTCTTAAGTTTTGTCTTGCTGTTTCGAAGCCAAAATTTATTGAAGCATAACTTAAGTCCATTCCCAGGGGAAGGTCCTACCAATCAATACATTTCCTTCATGAAGATTATTTCATTTTTTACGGCTTATCAACCCTTTTGTTGGTTATTTAAAGCTAGAAAATATTTTTAGATTGTAAGAATTACTTTTTGAGATAATAATGATCTTAGTGATACAAGTCTTACTAATTAACCCATAGATGGAGGGAGAATTGGTGGAGTCATACCTTTCCAAGGGTATTTTGCTCGTAAGTGAATATAACGAACCCAACTGAAATTGGAACCCGGCTCTCCGATTAACAATTCCGAGCTTTTATCGATTATACCGGCCGCACATCCAAGCTTATCGTATCTGATCTTCCCAAGTGGTCACCCATCTAGGTACTGAGCAGGCTCAACGTTGTTTAACTTCAGTGATCGTACAGGAACCCGTGTTTCAACGCTATATGGCCGTGAAGTGGCTAGAGTTAATCCCTTGCGCCCTAGGTGTCTCGAAGGGTAAATGCCGATGGAGCTGAACGGGTTTATTTTCCTGAACCCTATGTACGCATGCAACTCCCACTTTAGATACGGTCTTATACCACATTACGTTCGAGTGGGCGTTTGGTAAAATGTCAAGTTTAGTTTTTCCTTCCGCTTGTGCTGTTAGGCGTCGTGGGGAGACACAGTCGTCTGTCAGCGGCAAGGCGATTGGTCTGGAGGAGAGATATCTCGCGGGTTCTGAGAGTGTCTGCCACTGAGTCGCTCCATGTCTGCCTTTCGCTCTCCAACCAGAGTACCTGAGGGTGTATGCTCGTAGGGCTGGTTGGCTGACAGGCATACGAGCGAGGTGTCCGAAACACTTGATCCTCTGTCATTCGATGTGTTGTATGATTGGTATTACTCCTACCATATCTCTTATTGCCTCATTCCTGATCTTCTCCCGTCTGGTCTTGTTCCCTGCTTTTCTTAGGCTTTTCATCTTACAAGTGATCAGTTTCCTCTCCAGGGTTTTTGTTAGGGGCCATGTCTGGCCCTCGTATGTTAGCGTTGGTAGGAAAATGGCGTTGATGAGGAAATAGACTCCAACTTTATTTTCATTTTATTTTCTTCTTTGGAGAACTCATGGACACCATCAAGTGCATCGATGAAAAAGGAAGGCCTGTACGTCATGGGGGACTTTGAGGGCAGAGTCAACAAGAAAAGAAAACCGTGGACAAATCATCTGGGTCAACACAGTGACCATAGAACAGCTTGCAACTACAACAGCAACCATGTATTGGAGCTGTGTGCAAAGCACGATCTTATTATCACTAATACATTCTCCCAACATAGAGTCACTCAGATGAATGTTTTACACACACACACACACACACACACGCGCCTACTTGGGTTAGATAAAACTACGCCGACTTCCCTGCCTCCCAAAGTCCAAACCCTCGTCCTCGTTGTGGGAGGTGGAAACAGTTAATGCTGGCCAACGAGGCGCTGGTCAAGCTGTGACTGGCTTAGCAGGCCGACAGTGGATAGAAATTGCTCAAGGAAACACAAGGGGATATAAAACGGACTAACCAAGGCAGAAAACGACCCGGTGAGGAAAATGGACAACGAGCTTGGAATAACGAAAGGTTTGAAACCTGGAACATCTGTGGTTTGACAAAGAATCTGAGGTAGTTGAATTCATGATCCAACGCGGGATCTCGGTCCTGGGTATCACTGATACCAGAAGGAAGGTAACAAGAACAAAAGAAATAGACTCCGGCTTTATTTCCATGTGGAGCGGAGTAAACAGGGAACAAAGAGCAACCCCAAAAGTAACGTCCCAATTTTTCGTGAGGGAGTCAGGGTTAATTCCCGCGCTTGAGGTGACTCCAAAATGGTAATGGTGAAGGCGGGGGGGGGGCTATTTTTGGTCTCTGGTCCATGTAAGCATAGAAATCCAACTTTAAAGTCTGCCTTATGTCACATTCCGTTCGAATGGGTGTGCGGATAAATATCTGTCAAGCGGTCCCCCTCCCTTGAAAAAAAATGGATACAGTTAATCCTTGGCACCTGAGGCGTTACCCCCACCAAAAAAGGAAATTACTGAGGAGATTGAACTATTTTAAGCCTCTAGTCCCATACAGTGAAACCCAAAGGCTCACTGCGGTGGCCTAAGATGCATAACAACACCTAAGCAGGCGACTGAGAAAAAGAAAAACTTCGTTAGAAACAAAAAAAAAAGACTACTGAATTATTACGTGATATGAACTATTACTACTATTAAGGGAAGTGGATAGATCAAGGCAACTGGAGGTGTCGATTGACGTTACACTTAAATAGTTGGAGATTGTATTTGTCAGGGAAACAGGAATAGGGAAGGGGGTTCCACAGGCGAGATGTGCGAGACATGAAGCTATTGGAGTAGAAGAGACGTCTACATCTAACAGTTTCAACGGTGAAGGGGTGGGAACGGGATGCCAGCCTCGTAGGACGTTTAACTTCATGAGGCCTAGGGATCAGCGAAAGCAGCTCCTCGGAGCAATTACCGTGAAAGTATTTGTAAAAAAAACAGAGCGAGGCAACGTCGCGTCTGTGAGAGAGCGACTGCAGACGAGATGACAGATCAGGGCCAATTACATTGCATATCCGTCTCTGGATCTTATCAAGAACCCTATATAATAAATACGAATGTCAGTGTGTAACACTTGTTCAACTTTACCCCTAGAGGTTGTAGGTCAAGATATCATACTATTTTGGAATCAGGCCGACCCTGTGATCAAATTAAAAACATTTTGGACCGGATCCGGACCTGTAATCGTGAAATTCTGGATTCCTAAATTTTCATTACTGCGATGGTTTCGGCGATTTTTTTTTTTACGTGATTTTTTTTGCGACGAATTTTTTGTACGATAAGAAATTTTATAAATTGTAAATAAATTTGGGAATAATCGAAATTAATTGCGAATTCCACCCATGAAATAAAAAATAATTTTTTGTACGGAAAGTAAGGTCTTATGTAATTCAAATTTAAATTAGGTGGCGACAGAAAAATTATCGTTGAACTTTTAAAAGGTAAGCTTAAATATTAACGCAATACTTAAACGCAACGATCAATTTTGAGTTCTTCTGTAGTTTATTGTTACCTATCGCATCTACTCCTCCCTACCTAGTGTGATGAAGGCCCAATCAAGAGCCCTCCGCAGTAGATACAGTGTAACCCGGATATAAGAGAGTTGTCAGGACAGGAGAAGTCTCTTATATCCAGGTTTCTCTTATATCCGAGTTTGGTCTATTTTGTTTTATTAACACAGGCTCTAATTTGGGACCAGATAAAATCTATCTTATATCCGGGTTTCTCTTATATCAGGGTCTCTTATATCCGGGTTACACTGTAGCTTAATTTGACCATGGGCGGCTTTTAAGCTAGTTATTAACAAATTATTATTATTGTATATTTAAGTTTCATTTTAAATGAATATAGTAGCATGCACAAGACTAGCACAAGGCCACAGCTGTAGGGGATCAATTTGATTGTTTTGTTTTTCACGGTTTATCAACATTTTGCAGGTTATTTAAAGCCAGAAAACATTTCAGATTGTAAGAATTCTTTGGCGATAATAATGATTTACTGATACATGTCCTACTAATTAACCCATAGCTGGGAGGGGGAGAAAAGGTAGATTCATATCTTTCCCGAGAGTAAGCAAAGATTGGCTCGCATATCGCCCAGCCACACTCTTCGCCGCCGGTCTTCTGAACAGGAGTAGAGCTTTATTTCTTGTTTACCGTTTAGGATTGGCTTTCCGGTTCTTTCTCCAAAGGTTTTCTCATTCTCTTTCACTCCCGGTAACCCCTTGCGTCTTAGTTGCAGTATCACTATGCTTGGGGGGGGGGGGGAATGTTTAAAATAAATAAATAAAATTAACGAACCTGACTGGAATTGGAACTCGGCTTTCCTGTAGGGGATCAAATTTAGCAGCACGAGTGAATTTGTTCGCAAGATGACCAGAAAATCCTATTGTTCATAACGTCTTAATTTTCGGCGTATTGTTTTTAAAAGTCGGCCAACGAGCGTCTAATACCATCGCCCTTACTCGCTGATTTAATTTCTATTGCTTACAATATTAATAATGAGAGGTTTAACTGGCAAACCTTTCACACAACAAGCTTTATCAGGTTACAAACATTTCTATAGTATAGCGGCAGGCGGGAATGTTTAATATTCTTGTTTTCTGAATGACATATTTAACCAGTTAAAAAAAAAAAGATTCTATTGCTGGCTTGTAAAATCCTAGCTACCCTAAGGTGAGGTAGATTCTATTGTATCAAAAGTGAAAAGTTAACTGGTGTTTTCTGAAAACAATCAGAGCAGAACCAAGTATTTAGCAAGTATATGACTGTAGAAATCACAGGGAGGAGATTTTGATTCTTAGACTTGAACCCGGAATTGATCCTCGAAGAAAAATATTTTAGGAAATGTAAAAAATATATTATAATTCTGCTTGTCCCTTCCTTAGTTAGTACGATCGTTACTCCCTGTCAATACCTCATAAATAATGGACTAGTCCGTTTTGATCGCATGGAGAGATGAAAAAGAAATATCAGACACTAATTGGTTTACGTGAGAAAATGAATGAATGAATGGAAGAAAGACATATATATATATATATATATATATATATATATATATATATATATATATAACGTCTCCTGTCAATACCACATAAATAATGGTCTATTCTGTTTTCATCGCGTGGTAAGGCCAATATGACATATCAGATACTTGGTTTCAGTGAGAAAATAAAATAAAGAAATGAAAATACATATTTAGATAGATAGAAAAAGAATTAGATAGATAGATATGAAAACGAATTAGATTGATAGATAGATAGATATGAAAAAGAATTAGACAGATAGATATGAAAACACACACACACACACACACACACACATATATGTGTGCACATTTCATTGAAAACGACAGTCAAGGTGCTTTTATTTAGTTTTTTATACAATTTCTCATGCGATCTAATAATTTTTTTCTTTTCGGATGATAAATTATATAAAAACTGTCCGAATGCTCGTTTTATCCAAGCGCTTTCGGCTATACATTTAGCCATTTTCAAGGATTATATTTTAACTGTTTGTATGTTTTATAAAATGTTTTCATTTTTTTTTTTGTTTCAAAACACGGTCAAGCTATTATGTCCCTATTCAAACTATTTCTTATTTTAACAGTTAAAATATAATCCTTGAAAATGGTTAAATGTATAGCCGAAAGCGCTCGGATAAAAAGAACATTCGGACAGTTTTTATATAATTTATCATCCGAAAAGAAAAAAATTATTAGATCGCATGAGAAATCGTATAAAAAACTAAATAAAAGCACCTTGTCTGTCGTTTTGAATGAAATGTGCATGAAAAAAGGATTTCTGCCTAAATAAACAAATAAGGACTGAGGTGGTCTGAAATATTAAATATATATAAAAACATATAAATAAATACTTTCGCAAAAAAACACCCAATTTTTTTTCAGTTGTTTTATCCATATTATATATATATATATATATATATAGATAGATAGATATGAAAAGATAGATAGATAGACAGACAGAAAGTAAGATATGTAACTGCCTGATAAATTGAGAGTGAACACCGAATTAAAAAACAAAACAAACTTGAACGATCCCGCAAATAACCGTAAAATGCAACCGACTTCGTCGATTCTTATCAGAGAAATTCGTTCGATTCATTCCAGTCTGTTCGATCAAATTAATCAAATCAATATTTTAACATTTTCCTTTTTCTTGTCAATTTTTAATACGAAATATAGAGAGGTAAAAAATCGATCAGATAAATATATTGATAACGAACACGCGTGCGTCGTACATATTAGGAATATTAAATACCAAAGAATAAAGGACTTAAAACAGGTTACACACGGATAAATGAGAAATCGGCGGATAGATAGCTTTTTTCTGCTTACCTAAGCTTAGCATACTCTAGTTGAAGGCCATGTTTCATGATGAATCCTATAAAGATTGAATTTATTATTAATAGCTGATGCGATCAGATCGCTAAACGCTGTATGACAACAGAATAGCGAGACCAAAATTATTATATTATAGATTGTTATACAGTTAATAGAACAGAAAACGGACAATTTAAATATTTACAGAGGGAGGATTATAAACCGTGAGCCCTAGTTTTGCTGGTTACTGGTGGATTTGAAAGAAAGCTTTTGCGAGATTTATTGCATAAAAAAAAAAAAAACAGCTAAAAAAGACGAAATTTGTTTTCTTTCTTAATTGATACAAAATGTCACAAACAACAACATTGGATATGCAGACGATACAGTGTTGGTAGCAGATACAGAAAGGAAACTACATGAACACTTACAGAAGTTAGTGAAAGAAAGCGAGAAGAAAGGACTAAACATCAACTGCAAGAAGACGGAGTGTATGGTTGTTAGCAAAAAGAACAGACCAACATACAAATTACGAATTGAAGTGATCAAAATCAAACAAGTACAACAATTGAAATATCTGGGAAGTGTTTTAAAAGAGGACGGAAAGTGCGACACTGATATCCGAAGGCACATTGGGATAGCAAAATATGCCTTCCAAAAGCTAAGCAAAGTATTAAGAAACAGGAAAATTTCATTAGAAACAAAGAAAAGAGTACTCATTCCACGTGTATATATACGTCTTACCAGTTTGTGACTGGAAGGGATAATTCCGAGGAGGGTATAAATCCAGGGAGAGTGCAATGTAGTCTACAAAGTTGTATAATGATAATAAGAATACGGAGACTTTAATTATCCATTTCTATTATAATTTATTTCGTGAACACCGGTGTTCAACTCTTCAGATCGAAATCTCCCCCGTAAATGGAGAAAATATACCGGACGGACACATTAGATT
>OZ038492.1:33826117-33876117 GCA_964036315.1 Acanthosepion esculentum | reverse complement strand
TTTACAATTATGTTTCGACACTACAAATGTGTCTCTTTCGGTGCTCTACTTTGAGCCCTCTTTTAAATTAAATGTTACGTACAGTTTGTTCACATTATACATATATATATATATATATATATATATATATATATATATATATATATATATATATATATATATATATATATATATAGTGGGGGGTGAAAAGTAACTCTCCATTCTAAAATACTTTTAATTTATTTATTAACTATAATTTTTACAAGAAATGGAGATTAGAGAGAAGCATTGAGGTTTTATTTACTATTCGATACGGGCACCGGGTTTCACTCCCAGCTTCTCGAGTCGCCCAGGAATCGTGTCAACTGATTTCACCAGGAACCCTTGTGATATGAAAGACATAACTTCTTGTATTCACCCTTCAAGTTCTTCTAATGTCTTGGTTTGGTATAGTAGACTTTCTCCTTTAACCATCACCAATGTGAAAAATTCACAGGATGTTAAGTCAGGACTCCTGGATGGCCACTCATATATAAAATACGGAGTTAATTTTCAATCACCAAGTATATATATATATATAATTTTATGAGCTCTAGTTCGTATTGATCATTCTTCGTTACCATCTTCACTATAGTTGAATCTTATTAACTACCATTGTATTTTGTTATATATATATATATATATATATATATATATATATATATATATATATATATATATATATATTGGACTCTCTTGTCGCAGACGAAAAATGAGGGCTCAGTAAAATAAAGAAGTGCTCAACTTTTATGGACACGCATGTGGTACCCAAAGTCTGCAAGTGTTTTGCAAACTTTTAGACAGATGGAACATGCGACTTGACTTGACTTGTATCGGTTTTAAACCTGGTCGGGTTGAACCGGCTTCCTCCCAAGCAAGTACAGCATCTCGCACCATCGTTGCCTATGCCCGCCGATCCTGAGCCAGGTCACACGAAATAGCGAGCCACTCGCGATTCCATCGTCGAAGACCAACTACTTGCGGACTCGATAGTACTGCTAGGTTATCCTTGATCGTACTAGCCCACGTCTTCAGCTGCCCACCGACACGTCTTCACCAGCCAGGAAGAGAAGGAGGGAGAAGTACATCGCGGATGAGCTCTCCCTCCGGGCGTCGAGCTGCGTGGTCGAACCATCAGAGACGACGCTGGAGCAGGACGGGTGGAAGAGGACGGAGACTCAGGCGACGACGCATAGTTGTGGGCACTCGATCGATCCGGCCGCATCGCAGAATGCAGCGAAGGCAATCGTTGACGAACACTTCAAGCCTTCTTAGGTCAACCGCTCTAAGTGGCCACGTTTCGCAGCCATAGAGAAGGATAGTCCGAACAATAGCCTGATAGATGCGCCCCTTCGTAGCCGTGGAAATCTCTCGTAGCCCCCATAGTGACCGCTTGAGACGCACGAATGCGAACCTTGCAGCTCCTATACGGCGTTCGACCTCAGCAGCAGCTTGCCTGGATGGTATAATGGTTGAACCAAGATGGACGAAAGACTGCACGTCCTCCAGATTGACCCCATCCAGCGTCAGTGGCTGCCAGTTGATCGGATCAACCAGGGATAGCATAACTTTGGTCTTCGAGGCATTGATGGTCATACCCACATCCCTCATGTATTCGCCTCGTGGGTGCATCGTGTCTTCAATGCGGTCTGGCTCTCTGAGACCTACCCTGCCGATTGGAGCGAGGCCATCCTGCTACCTTTCTTCAAAATGGGTGATAGGTAACTCTGCTCGAATTATAAAGGAATCATCGACGTGGCAGCCAAAGTATTTGCAGTGCTTCTGCGAAGATTTCAGGGCATCCGTAATCTGCGAACTCGCCCGTCTCAGGGTGGCTTCCGCCCGGGCAGAGGATGTGTTGATCAGCTCTTCAGCTTGCGGCGCACCCTCGAACAACGCTGGGCATACCAGCAACCAACAGTCCTCTGCTTCGTCGACTTTGCGGCTGACTTCGACTCCGTTGATAGAGGTTCACTCTGGCGTATCATGGAGGCCGATGGCATGCCCGTTAAACTCCTTCATCTCATCAAGGGCTACTACCGGTTGACGCGAGCACGTGTTCGTGCTTATGGTGAGGAGTCGGGGATGTTTGAGGTGAAGACTGGTGTGCGGCAAGTGTGTGCCCTATCCCCTACCCTATTCAACTATACAATCGACTACATCCTCAGCAGGGTCCTTCGGGGCTACGCTGGAGTTGCGGTCGGTCGGAATGTCAGAGTGTCTGATCTGGCCTACTCGGACGACATTGTCTTGGTCGGATCGAACTGTGACGATGTGCAAGCAGCGCTCAACCGTGTGCAAGCTGCAGGAACATATGGTCAAGGATCAATTGTCACATGTTTCCGCGAGTGGATAGCAAGGCCTGCTTTACTGCGCGCGACAAAGCTACAGCGGCAGGTATCGTTGAGAGGAGCAGCATGCTTCCAACTTACTTTAATATTTGCACGCAGTTGATCCCGATGTTCAAGTCGACCTCACAGAAACCTTTCTATAGATGAGAAGCAGGACAGGCACCCAACTCCTTCGCTCAGACGCTTTGTTTTTGTAGGAAGAAAAGAAAAGGGGATGCTGTATCGCTTCAGATTGTCTTTGAGTTTGTCTTCGAAACGTAACAGTGGCCTTCCAGCTGACCTGCTTGTTAGAAATTTGGTCAAAGGGATATTAAAAAAAAGAGAGTAGATTTTGAAAATTTAATAAGAACAAATGCTAAGAAACCGAAACAAAAGGAGAGAAAAGGGCAACTTGGCGTGGTGTTAATGGTTAACAAGCTTGTCTCGCTAGATCAGTTACGATTGAAAAGTGAGTTCGATCCTCACTAGGTGCCCCATACTTTCGGCCTTGTGCCACATCTAAGCCGATCCTCACTAGGTGCCCTATACTTTCGGCCTTGTGCCACATCTAAGCCGATCCTCACTAGGTGCCCCATACTTTCGGCCTTGTGCCACATCTAAGCCGATCCTCACTAGGTGCCCTATACTTTCGGCTTTGTGCCACATTCAAGCCACGCTTAGAAAATAATCATTACAGGATAGGAAAAAGTTCAAAGTTTATTATTTTAAGTGTACACTTCGCAAATTGCAGTACTCAAAACGACTTTTCTTGTGGTGTGACCATTTTAAGAATTGACACAAGTTGACAATTTAAATTTATAAAAAATCAGAAAAAAAAACAAAAGCAAAAAGCAGCATTTAAACAAGATTGAAAAAAAATGTCATTTATTTTAATAACTTTAAACTTTTTCCTATCCAGCGTTGAATGTGTTTCTGCCTCTTAGCATTTGGTTTTATTAAATTTTCGAAGTCTGCTCCTTCCTTTTGAATAACCCTGTGTATATCGCGGGTAATAAAGAATAGTACTAAAGCGTATATATAATGTACAGACCGATAGAGATAATACACGATTACATCTAGCTAGTTCAACAGTAAAACGATGAGACCTAATTGCCAATCTAGTAGTACGCTTAAATTCATGCGACCGAGATACCAAGGGGAGCTCATTAGAACAATTTCCAAGAAAATATGCATAAAAAACCCCAGAAAGAAGCCCCATTATGACGGTGGGAAAGGGACTGAAGTTTAGATGCCAGGTTAGCACCGACAACATTACAGACCTTCTTTAGATTTCGTCAGACATCTCGAGACATATTTCAGGAGCACCAGACGAATGAGTCCTTTTCCAAGACTGGTTGCCAGCCAAAGCCCAGTTTGCTCTGCTACTGACACCTAGCTGGGGAGAGAAAACGTCGATTCATGCCTTTTCAAGGGTATTTGTGCGAAAGTGAATTCAACGACCGCGGTTGGAGTTTGAAATCGACGCGCTATCCATTTTTCGCGCCAATAACCGCTACGCCTACACCCGCACACATCTGTTATATATTTGCATACAAATACATGAATTATATTCATACAGTCGTACATTTTGATGTGTGGATAAACAAATCGGTTATCGATTCGGAAAATGGAATGGGTGAATCGAGTCCATGTTCCGTACAAGTCTGTTGCATTTACTTCGCATTAATATGCTTGAGAAAGTCATAAATCTGTCTTTTCTAATCTCGTCCAAGTTATAGGTTAAATTATAGAGCAGTGGAATCTCAAACCTTCGGTAGTGACCAGTCTAAGAGAAAGAAAGCTGTGAATTCAAACTAATTTAGTGTACTGATGTCAATTACGAGTTGGCAAGCATTCGATTATAAGCTTTTAGCTTTTCATGATAGACATGTCCCTATCGTGAAAAGCGCCCACGGCCCTACCTAAAGAAAAATATTTTCCTTCCACATGTGTATCTCTTTAAACACACCGACATTAGACTTGCTTGCCAGCTAGAATGATTACTTAATTTACCGCTTGTGTCAGTGGACAGTGTTCGAATTTACTTGAAGGTTAGTGCTCTGAATTACGATTTTTTTTAAAAGGCGCACAAGCTTTTCTTTTTAAGTCAAACTTTTAAAAGCAAACAACTTTTTATTTTTTTAAAGAGACAAACAAGCTTTTATTCTCTTTAAAAAAGAAACATTTTTTTAAAAAATTCAAGTAAAGTTTTTAAGTCACGCAAAAAATGTTTACTTCCTTTGACTTCGTTTTTTTCTGAGTTAAAGAAACTTAAAAGCAAGCAATTTTTTCTTTTAAAGATAAACAAACCTTTTTAAAGCAAACAAGTTTATTTTTTTCTTTTGAAAGATTAGTGCAGTGCAATCTTCTCTTTCATTTGATCCTGTGACAAACTAAATTAAACTTCTAAATAAATAAACGGAAAATTACGCATGTCCGTCTGTGTGTCTGAAACTCCTCTAAATTGGGACACACTTGCTTTACATAGACATATTATACTTTTTTTGGAATCAGGATGATCCCGGGATTGAAAATATGCTCTTCATCTGGTGCTTGAACATCTAGCTTTGGAATTTTGGTTCGCATGAGGAGGAAACAGAAATTCAATTTTTAAAATTGCTGAAAAAAATTACTGATTTTAATTTTTTTAAAATTTATATTGAGTTTAAAGTAAGACAAAAACATCGTGAATTTAAAAAAAAGTTTTAAATTCAGTTTAAAATATCTCCAAAACTTTGTGAATTGAAGAAATCAATTTTAATTCTTCAAAATGTCAAGGAATCAGAGTTAAAGTGAGAGGTTTCGTGAGTTTGTGATTTGAAGAACTCACCTCAATTGAAGTTCCACGGAGTGATCTGAACTCAATTTTCGGCCTGAATTGGACTTTCAGCCCAAATCGGCCTTTTGGCCGGAATCAGAGTTAAAGTGAGGTTTTGAAGTTCCATGGTTTGAATTGAGGAATTCAAAATTATCATTGCTGTTTTCTAAGCTGAACTAGAGGTCACTAGTTTTGGGCCAGGGGCCCAATTAGCCTTCTTGCAGGAGCTTGTTTAAAAGTTCGCACAGAGTGCGTCTTTTAAGCTAGTTATAAATAAATCAATATATCTCTATAAAAATCGACTTTCTTGGTGGCTGAAATTGTATCGAGTCAACTCCGATGTTATTTAACTAACACGTCGATCGTTCTGGGCATGACGATAAACTACATCTGCGTCCTGGGTAAGACGATAAACTACGTCCAACAACAAAGCCTCTGATCAGGAGGTTTTGAGGAGCGTGGAACCACCTCTTAATTGCTGGTGTTCCCAGGTCCACCCTGACCCGGGGTGGTAGCACCTGTTAGGGTCCCAGCTATGGGCAAATAGTTAACACTCAAACTTGTATAAAAATAGATTTTAATACCAAAAATACTTTACAATATAAAAAAATATTATTAATAGCAATAATTTTTGAAGGAAAAATTATTATCAGCAATACTTAAAAAAAAAAAAAAACCCAGCAATACAAACAGCTATACATTTTTTTGAAAAAAAAATATAGATTTCTTCAAGGAAAAATATTCCCAGAAATAGATTTTTAAAGAAAAACACATTACCAGCAATGAAAATTTTGTCGGCATTAAATACCCATTGAGGTTGATATGCCGTAAAACAAACCAAACGAAATCAAACGACACGCCGAGTCGACCTTTCGTCTCTTGTTGGAAAATCTACGATATTCGTGAAATCTGTCTATATACAAATCAAAACAAAAGTGCAAAGTTTAACAAGCTTTTCTTGCGGACTATTGTTCTAGTCGTCGGTTCAAGCGGCATCGAATGCCCAACTAACAGCCCAATTAACATGAACCTATGTCGGGCTAAGCCAAGGTTAGAAAATGTTTATACAAGTCAAATTCTTAGTCGATATTCACACAAGAAATATATATTTTCACACAAACACACACATACACTTTTAAAATATCTTATGAGCAGATATGAAATATTTGCACTTGAGAAGATCCCGGAGTAAAATGTGTAGACACACCCCAAATATGAATAAATTAACACAGTTTTACTGTCCCAACATGGGAAAATGGTTACATTGGCTAGTCTGGTTGAGCATTACTACTAAGTAGTCAGTCCGATCCTCACAGGGTGCTTCATACTTGTGACCTTGTTCCCAAAATAAACTACACTTAGTAAATAATATTAGAATATTAAAATAAAAAGCGCGGATTCTAAAAGGAAATACGAAGGCTTGAAATAGACAAAGAGCGAATGCGAAATCATTAAGATGGGACTACATAAATATAACGGTCCCCTTGTAAACAAAATAGGGAAAATATTTCGGGGAAATAATTTTAATACATTAATATTCTTTCAACCTTCCATAGGCCAAGGCACTTGTTAGTATCGAAAAATATGGATTTTTTAAAAAATCTATTTCGACCAGTGCTTCTCAACCTTTTTCAATCCATGGCACATTTTTTTCTTTAAAAAATTCAAATGGACCACTCTTACTTTTACTTTTAGTATCTTCAGTTTTCACACTAAAATACTCAATAAAAAGACAATCTATTAACACCTTAAAATTTATTTTAGTAAACAAGGATAAACACAGGATATCAAAATCAATTTTGATGATGTCATTCAGTCTTAGTCCATTCAGCCAATGACCATCTTGATTTTGGTGTTTCTAACACAAGATATCATAATCAATTTTGATGGTGTCAAATTTATTATCAAACAATATTGTGTATTGATCTATTAACATAGGAATACTTTTTTGTATGAATAAATTTTTTTACTACATATATATATATATATATATATATATATAATCATAAATATATATGATAAAAAATAAAATAAGTATAGTACTGCATAATACCTACGTAACTTCGAAATTTTCAAATATCATGGACATATGTTTAATTAAAGAAAATATATTTTTTAATTCTTCAAAGTATGAATAATTTAGATACATTTTTGTGAATGGCTACGATTTTTTTTATGTCAACGAATTCTCTGTGGACCACTAGAAATAGTATGTGGACCACATGGACCACATTGAGAATCACTAATTTAGATGGTGGTTCCAGATTATAATATCATACTTTTTAGCTGAGGCGTTACAATAAGATTTATTTATAAATGAAGAACAAACGGCTATATATATATATATATATATATATATATATATATATATATATATAATCAGTTCAAAAGATCGGGGAGGAGTGTGAACTGGGCCTTATCGCCTTGTTTGAGGTGAAATAATTATTTCACTATTTAAGTAGATCCATTATCATATATTCATACAAGCAAGGTTATATGACGTGGCTCGGTTTAAATAACCTCAGTAAGACAGAAGATACACACACACACACACACACACACACACCTATATATATGATGGTGTTGAATAAGTAATGGTGTTTAATGTAGAATAAAGAGTTTTAAAAATCTTTATTCTATATTCAACGCCATCACTTGATGAGACACCAGAAGTGTTGAAACAAAATAGCTACTTTTGTAGTGATTTTATAACATATTTATGCTTAATTTTCGAATAAATATATATATATATATATATATATATATATATACGTATTATACATATTCATACATTATTATACATACATTATATATATTATATATATACATACATTATATATATATTATATATATACATACATTATATATATATTATATATATACATATATATATTGTATATATATATATATATACATATATTATATATATATTATGTATATACATACATTATATATATATATATTATGTATATACATACATTATATATATATATATTATGTATATACATACATTATATATATATATATTATATATACATACATTATATATATATTATATATACATACATAATAACATTATATATATTATATATACATACATTATATATATTATATATATATACATACATTATATATATTATATATATATACATACATTATATATATTATATATATATATACATTATATATATATTATATATATACATACATACATTATATATATATTATATATACATACATTATATATATATATTATATATATATACATACATTACATATATATGTATACATACATTATATATATATATATTTATACACACATTATATATATATACACACATTATAGATATCTATATATTTCATACACACACACACACATATATGTATGTATATATAAATAAAAAGAAAGAACAGTAAGATATATAATCCGGTGTTCTTATAGATACTTTTTATTTTTACAAAATAGTGCTCAATGTAAATTTACAGAGCATTAATATTATAAATTACCTGATTTAAAATATGTTTTTTTCACTACACACTAATAACCATTTGAAACATGGTTATTACTGTGTAGCGAAAAAAAACATATTTTAAATCAGGTAATTTATAATATATATATATATATATATATATATATATATATATATATATATATATATATATATATATTACAAAGAATTCCCGAGGAAAAAAACTACTAAGTAAGATATATCACTCTGTTAATTGAACTATCTACTTAGTTCATATCATATTAACTGAAAAACACTTATAAAAAAATACGTGGATTTACCAAATTACAAAATACATAAAAAATTCTCACTTTAAATATTTAAAATTTAGCGTCGCGATTTGCACGCTCCAACACCATATAACCGTTAACAAATAGCTCATTCTTTAAAAACATCTTTCGGTTGGATAAACACATTTAATTCGTCTCCCAGTTTTGATTCTGATGGAAAAATAAAGCCTGATGATGAATTGAGCGAAGCATTCGAAAGTACTAGCAGAAATAAAAAAAATACACCA
Organism: Acanthosepion esculentum; assembly: GCA_964036315.1. Classification (NCBI taxonomy): domain Eukaryota; kingdom Metazoa; phylum Mollusca; class Cephalopoda; order Sepiida; family Sepiidae; genus Acanthosepion; species Acanthosepion esculentum. Next base: position 33,866,925 of record OZ038492.1, on the reverse strand, counting down.
TATCCATTTTATTTATGATGATCTCATCATTCAGAGGATTATCAGTAGTATAATGCTTATAATTATGCCTACTAGCGAAGTGATTTCGCCAATAATCGCATTCATATTGCTGATTGATTCAAGGTATGATTAACTCTTTGTAATGTAAAATATATGCTGCCTATTTTATTATGTTCATATATTATTATGTTCGCAGCTCATCAGTGTGGCTAGACGTCCGGTTGCCTCTAGCTAGGATCGAAACCCGACTGAATTTGCGTCAGTCGGAACTTCTCCCACTAAGCCGTCAGCGCACGGCAGGAATGAAGGTGAATTTTAGCGTGTTTATTTTTAGATTTAGATAAACACACAGTGACTAGCACGGTTGAAAGTACTAGAACAAAAACATGAACTTTGGACAATTTATCCTCAATTTTGATCCTTTTGTGCAGCAAATTGGAAAAATACAATAATAAATGAAAACTGAGAGAAATCCGTTGATTTTTCTAAAACTTTTTCTTTTACTTTCTTTTTTTTTACTGTAAGTTGTTCTTCCTTTTCTTTTTGCTGTGTTTTTAAGTCAACCCGTTACAAACTCATCCCATTTCAAGTGTTTCAAAAGTGTTTTGTTTTTCAACACGATATATCAGTTGTTTTCCTACACACTTGCTTCGTTTGTGACCGACACATTTTCCCGCCACGTCATCATTCTCACACTGCTGGGCTCGCGCACACGGAAATATACATACATCATAAAATTCAGATGAATGAATGAATTGTAATGATAGTAGACGTTTCTCCTCCCCTCCTCTCTCTAAGACTCTTTGTACGAAGATATGTATGTTGCTCAAGTTCATACGTTATAACTCTGTAATGACATCTACTTAAGAAAAAAATTAGCCTTAGTGAATGGCATATCTTTGAGACAGACATTTGTATTTAAGTGATTGTAAAAAATGTAATAGTATAAATAAACTCTAGAGACAGTTAAATTTCTTAGTAGACATTTTACACTGAGAATATACTGGGTTCTAATTACGTGCGTTTTTTGTTTATCAACTTTATTCACTATAAAAATAAAGTACATAGTACCCCCAAAAATTGACATTTAAAATGTGAATATCTGAGTAAATACATGTTCTAGGCAAACGAAATTAAATAGGCTTTATGCTGAACAATAAAAAAAAAATATTTGTCAAAATTCGAACAAGATATTCAAAGGGATGTAGATCTTATAATCGATTTCACAGCGCTTCATAAATGTAATATGCGCACCACCTGTGACACGACACACGTCAGGTTGGTAGTCCAGCTCCTGTCAAACACGATGTAGTATGCCTTGCGTAACATTCTCCAGCGCCTCAATGATACTCTGCTTAAGTTCTAGACCTGTCCTTTCATATCGCCAATAGAAAAAAAATCACAAGATGTCAAGTCAAGTTAACGTGGTGGCCCTTTCAACAGCACATTGTCGTTATCACTGGCACGCCAGATACATGTTCCTGTTAGATTTTCATTGCGATAAGTCAACTTATTTTTTTACACATTTTTGTTAAAATTTGAGATCATTTGAGCGAGAAATTGCTATGTTATTTATACTCCTTGTACTTTATTCAGTTATATATTTACCATTATTTGCAATATGTTGTTACTTATCGGGTAGCTCTTCGATACTTTTTGAGTAAGATTCCGCAGCTCTTGATGTAGAAAAGTTTTTAACAAACTCTTGAGTCTGGTTTTTATTTAGAGAAAGTTTTCTCCATCAAAATATTTTGCAGCGATCAAAAACAAAATCGTAATCGGTTGGTGCAGGTGAATAAAATAAACAGACTGAGCTCGAAAAGTTTTACACTGTTATTTTTGCTGTCTGCGGCCTTGCGTTATTAGGGAGGAGAATTACATTTTCCCTTTAATCCACAGTCGTGCAAACAATAAGATATGTTAGTGTACATCAAATTGATTCTTAACTGTCACGTACGATTAGTAGTTAGCTTGATGAATAATTTAATTTTGCATTTATAAACTTCCTTCTTCAGTAGATAAAGTAATAATTCAATTGTATATTCACCATTATTTCCAATGACATCATTTATCAGGCAGCTCTTCGCTACCTTTTGAGTAAAATTCTGCAGCTTTTGAGGTAGAAAAGTTTTTTTAACAAAATCTTGAATCTGGTTTTCATTAGACAAGGTTTTCCCCATCAAAATCTTTTGCAGCGATCAAAAAAAAAAAAATCGGTTAGTGCTAAAATCAGGCCAATATGGCGGATCGGGTAGAAGACACCTAACAAGTGCCGAAATTTTCATGTTATTCTTGCTATATGCAGTTTTGCGTTGTCAAGGAGAAGAACAACATTTTTCTTACTGATAAGTACAGTGAGGGGAGGTTATGGCCATATCATGTTGAAACACCGGTTACCGTACGATCACCGAAGTTAAGCAATGTCAACCCTGTTCAGTACCTAGATAGGTGACTCCTTCGGCATGCCAGGTGCTGTAAGCTTGGATTTGCGTGTGGTGTAAATGGATAATGGCTAAGAATTTTTAATGGGAGATCCAGGTTCGAATTCCTGTAAGCCCGTAATTTTGTGAAAAGTTTGATAATATGAGAAAAAAAAATGTGTATATTCTGGTTTATCACATTTAATAGAACACGTCTGCAATATAGATATTTATTAAGCTTAGCTTAGTCGGGCACAAAGCCAGTGAAGGAGAAAGATTGTGTCTCGTCAGTCTTCAAAACGAGAAGCGCCTCTTCGCCTTGAAAATCAACATTCCAAATCCTGGCTTATATATTGATTCGAGCATCGAATGATGGCCCCGGGGGGAAATACGTAAGCATATCAACTGCCAATAACTATGCAGAAAGAATGCAGATATGTGTAAGCGCGCGTGCGTGTGTATGTGAAAGAGAGAGAGAGAGAGAAAGAGGGAGGGAGTGAGAGATTCTCATTTACACATAGAACAATCCGCTTTCGTACATGTTTCTCTGTGTTTGTAAAATCGTTTCTATATCACTACGACCACTGACTCTTATAAGCCGACCAAAGACACCTCGGAGGGGACATCTAGGTGGGTGGGGTCCCGTGATGACCTGGAAGAAATGCCACACTGAGGTCTTTGGCTTTGCCTTGATTGGCGTGTAAAAGTATCAGATCGCCTTTTCCCGAATCTTCGTGCCAAGAGCAAAGTATAGTATCTGTTTTTCCTCCTTTCTGCATTCAGACAACCCACGGAAAAGCATTTAGGGATGCCTGGCCCCAAGGATTCAACCCATGCTGCAACACCTCCCTCATTGCCCAAACGATGGAGGGTGGATACAGCAGCCAGTGTGGTAGTGGTAACGATAGGTGACCAAGTTTCGTTCATAAGCTATATATATATACGCGTATGGACACCCCACATTAAAAACGACCCCGTGTTACATCGCTACACCGTGAGGAGGCGAGTAAATATCGGTTGGCGTGAAAAAGAACGAACTAGGAAAGATCGGGTGTTCAACACGGCTTAGGGAAAACAATGTATTAGAAAAGTACTGATAGTTGACAGCAACGGCGAAGCTGACTACGATGACCGTTGAGCGCTTTTGTTGAAACAGCTTGCGGTGTTGGACAAAACTATTCCTAAAGCAAATTATCCTCTGATCAGTTTCAGATCACCTATATTAAATTTGTTATAACTGATTCATACATGGAAGTATTTGAAATGTTTAGCTTTTATTAATTCTACATTCTGAATTTTGATGATAGATTCAGAGTTTGCGCCATTATTACTCCCATTCCATTTCCAGATCATAGTTTCATTTTTGAAAAAAGCTTATCCTAAGTCATCAGTCAGCATGCCATGCGTGATACACGTTTAGGCCATCATGTATCTTTCGATACATGACTGACGCGGTAGATTTTTTCCCGGTGTAGGTTGCCGTTTCTTTCTGCGGTAGACCAGTTGCCATCCAAGGCTACAGAACCCGGTCAGTCCTGCGATTTACCCATAGCTGGTGGGAGGGAGAAGAAGAGGATTCTTACCTTTCCCACGGGTATTAGTACGTAAGTGAATTTCAGTCAGTTATATGCCATGCGTGATACACGCTTAGGCCATCATTTATCTTTCGATACACGACTGACGAGGCAGATTTTTTCCCGCAGTAGATTGCCATTTCTTTCTGTGGTAGACTAGTTGCCATCCAAGGCTATAGAACCCGACCTTTCGTTCTATTTACCCATAGCTGGGGGGGGGGGAAGAAGAGGATTCATACCTTTCTCAAGGGTATTAGCACGTAAGTGAAAGTAATAGATTCGACTGGAGCTGCTATCCATTACTCCGCCGTGCCTCCCCTTCCTAAGTCATACTTCTTAGAACTCTTGCGTTTTGCTTCAAGATCACTCTTATACCAACTGTGACTACCTATGTCATCAACATAGCAATATTTATTCTGTACTATACAGAAATGTGGCACAAGGCCTAATGGGGGTTGGGGAAAGGATGGTCTTCTTCTGTCTTAACTATAACTTAGCTAGCCGGAATCACTGACCCAATCGTACGAACAATATTCCATACACCAAAACAACACATTCATACGTACCTTTCTTACTACAACCACCATAATGCCTCACTGTCTCTATGCATAGCTACTACACTGGACTTTGAAAAAGCAGTGGATGCGTTTGGGAGACCCATTTCTCCACATCTGTGCTTGTACAGGCGCAAAGCGCAATTTTATGTATTGTATCCACTCAGTACATTAGCGATCATGGTTCTCCACAATTTCCTATATTTTGTAGGTCTTAATAAATCTTGTCTTTTTGTCATCTCTCCTAAAATCTGTGTTGCTATCCATTTGCTCAACTCTGTTATTCACTGCTGTTTTTCTCTCTCTTGCCTTGTCCTACGTGTGCCAATTTTTCTAAACCCTCTTTTCTCATCATGTGCCATAGAAATTTCAACATTTTCGTTCTGATGTCAAGTATAAGTATCGTTTTTGTTTCCATTTTCTCTTAAACTTCGTCGTTGCTCACATGTTCGGCTCATGGAATTCTCACCATCCTTCTGTAGAACCCCATTTCGGTTGCTTCGAGCCTCATCTTCATTTGTGAGATTTTCTAACATTCAGTACCTTAAATGAAGGACTAATATTACCTAAAAGTTCAGCACTCTTTTCTCTGTTTCTAACGAAATTTACCTGTTTCTTAATACTTTAGCTTTGGAAGGCATCTTTCGCTATCCCATTGTGTCTTCGGATTTCAATGTCGCACTTTCTGTCCTCTGTTAAAACACTTCCCAGATATTTAAGTTATTGCACTTGTTTGATATTGGTATCCCCAATTTGCAATTTGCATGTTGGGCTGTCTCTTTTGCTGACAACCATACCAGTTTGTCTTGCAATTGATGCTTAGTTCTTTATTCTAGCTGTCTTTTACAACCTTCTGCTGGCGTACATGTATTTTCCTTTCTCTATTTGCTATCAACACTGTGTCATGTGCATATCTTATGTTGTTAAGATTATGACTGCCAGGAATGAATCCTGTCGCTGCTGACACTGGAGTTTGAACACAGATCACCAGAGAGCAAACGCAGGCGATCCCATTTTGAATAAGTAGATCACGTGACGGTAAAGGAAATGTATATATGGGAATTAGCGTGGCGTCTAAGTGATCACTATACGGATCAATATTCGAGCGAGTACTATCGAGCAAGTACTATTAGTACGAGTGTTATTCGAAGGCGTTTGACACTGGTATTGTTCAACGAGCGTTACGAAAGTGACAACGAGTATTCGTTGACATTACAAAACATACCCTTGTCTTACACCCCTTTCTATTTTTGTGCATTTACTGAATTCGTCTGTACGGTAGTTAAAATTCATTTGTCGATTTCCTGGTATTCTTTGGGAGGCTTAAATTTTTGTTTCCATTTTCTCTTAAACTTTGTCATTACTTACATGTTCGGTCCGTGGCATTCTCAGCATCCTTCTGTAGAACCACCTTTCTGTTGCTTCAAGTTATTCTTTTGTTCCTGACGATAATTTTCTGTTTCTTAATACTTTGCTTAGCTTTTGGAAGGCATCTTTCGGTATCCCAATGTACCTTCGGATTTCCGTGTCACGCTTTCCGTCCTTAAAACACTTCCCAGATATTTTACTGTTTCTTAATACTTTGCTTAGCTCTTGGAAGACATCTTTAGCTATCCCAATGCTCCTTCGGATTTCCGTCTCGTACTTTCTGTCTTCTTTTAAAAAACTTCCCAGATATTTTACCGTTTCTTAATACTTTGCTTAGCTTTTGGAAGGCATTTTTCTCTATCCCAATGCTCCTTCGGATTTCCATCTCACACTTTCCGTACTCTGTTGAAACACTTCCCAGATATTTTACTGTTTCTTAATACTTTGCTTAGCTTTTGGAAGACATCTTTCTCTATCCCAATGCACCTTCGAATTTCCGTGTCCCATTTTCCGTCCTCTGTTAATACGCTTCCAAGACATCTAAATTACTGCACCTGTTTAGCTTCGGTATATCTGTCCTACGATATGGCAGTCAATGTTGGACAATCTCCTCAAAGATGAAATAGAGACTTGAGGCAACAGAAATCCCTGTTCTACAGAAGGATGCGGAGGATACTATGGACCGAACATGTGTGCAACGACGAGGTTTTAGAGAAAATAGAAACAAAAAGGAAACTTATACTTAACATCGGGAAGAGGCAGTTTGGAGCACATAATGAGGAAGAAAAGCTTGTAAAATCTGTGATACTCACAGGACAGATTGAGGGAAAGGGGCATAGAGGGAAGCATCCTGTAACATACTTGATGGGCTTGAATAAATGTATGGTAGATTAGGGTTTAGGAGAAATAACAAAAAGAAAAACTTATTAAGCGCTACAAGAGATGTGGAGGGCCGTGATCGCCTACGTCCTAAAAGGACAGGTCATATATATATAAAAAAAGAAGAATCCCTAATTTGTAATCGTTCCAATTTGCCAACAACCATACATTTGAGTCAAATACAGAAAACCACCGATTGTTGAACATAATTTGTTCACAGGAAATGGAAGGCCAGTTTGTAACACTTATAACTTTCAAAAATAAAAAATCCAATTGTAATTTACGAGGCTGTTTTAAATGCTTTTCTCCCTTGTCAAACTAACCCATTTGCTATTACTATCGTTATTTTTATTTAAGTGAAAAAAAAACAAAACAAAAACAGGACATTACCGGAGTTGCAATTACGGTGTTAAGCCTATCATTTATTACCAGCATTATTAGTTGAAGAAAGAAAAGTTTCGAGGCTGTCTTGCCCCAGCCCGTAACCAGATTGCGGCCTTTAAGTGAGGCGGGCGAGAGTAAGACCTTGCACGCTAAAATTAGTTCACATCAGTTTCCCCCACCTTGTCGACGAGCCTGCTGCATTCTAGCAATCGTACGGTGGAGTAGTGCATAGCGGCTCGGATTGAGGAATCGGAGAGCCGAGTTCGAATTCCAGTTGAATCCATTACATTCACTTACGTGTTAAGGTAGGAATCCTCTTCTTCTCCCCCCCCAGCTATGGGTAAATAGTAGGACAGACCTGGTTCTATAGCCTTGGCTGGCAACTGGTCTATGGTAAATGACAACCTACTGCGGGAAAAAAATTTGCCTCGTCAGTCATTTATCGAAAGATACATGATCGCCTAAGCATGTGTCACGCATAGCACATAACTGACTAATAATCTCTAAGACACGTAATGATGAAGGAAGGCATGGAAAATCTGACACTCACAGGACAGAAAGAGGGACAGAGGAAAGCAGCGTGTAACTTACTTGATGAGCTTGAGTAAATGGATGGTAGAACAGGGTTTGGGAGGAATAACAAAAAGACAAAACTTATTAAGACCTACAGGGGACAGGAAGATGTGGAAGGCCATGATCGCCTACTCCCTGAAGGGACACGCTACATAAAAAAAGTAATTGATTGCCATTTTCTTTAAAACTTCTTCGTTGCTCAAATGTTCAGTCCATGGTATTCTCAGCTTTCTTCTTTAGAACAACATCTGTGTTGTCTCAAGTCTCGTTTTCATCTGTGAGGAAATTGTTCAGCATTCACTGTTATATAGGAAGATCGATATGCACCCGTTTCAAATTGTTCAGCATTCACTGTTATATAGGAAGATCGATATGCACCCGTTTCAAATTGTTCAGCATTCACTGTTATATAGGAAGATCGATATGCACCCGTTTCTTTGTTTCTAACGAAATTTTCCTGTTTTTTTTTTGTATTTCTTTAAGACGTGGACTACCTCGGAATCCCTTCAATGAGCCTATCGAAAACTTTTTCCAGTTGATCCGAGTGCTCCAACTACAACTGGAATTATTGATGTGCTCATGAGCCACATCTTTGAGATTTCCACTTCACGATCCTTGTATTTTAATAGTTTTTGAAGATCTTCAAAGATACATTATTATTTTTATATTTATTTTATTTCCTTTGATTTCTGGCGTATACATATTTCTTTCCGGGTCCCGCCCAATGTTAGAAATGGCATCATGACATTTTCCACTGACCAATTAAAAAGAAAACAAAAACAAAAAAACACAAACATATTTTACATAAAGGTGAAAGATGTGAGTTGTATTCGTGAGAAAAAGAAGAAGAAGAAAATTATTATTATAATTATTATTATTATTGTCTTCTTGTTACAGATTTTATGCCGTCATGTAACTATCAGTAGCAAATCAGAACAAATGGCCCTGTGTTCTGTCATTTCTATACCTATTTTTTTAAAATGCTTTTATTGTTGTTGAAAGGAAGGGACGTTATATTTATGGAGGAGAAACCACCGAGCTTATTAAGAGTATCCCATTTATTAATTTCGTACTTTTTGGCCCTTTAAAGTATTTCCTGTGCTCCCCCCTTTTATTAAGAAGCTCCGCATCAAATTCCGCTCCTCCAATTCTTTAGACGCCCTCCCCTTTTATTAGGCATGAAAGAGTAGTAGAAATTGAGGATCTGATTATACTTACCATCACGATTATTACTAGTAGTAGTAGTAACAGTAATAGTAACAGTAGCTGTAGTAATAGATGAGGATGATGATGATGTGTAAAGCAGAATCCCAATGAAGACGTTGCATGATGAATGTTGTCGCTTGTCTTTCTGGTAAAAGTGATGTCTACTTGAATGTTTGTTCTCGTTAAATAATGTTGTCTATCAATGTTTTAATATACAAATGAAAACATTGCTTTTTGCGGAGATCTTTTACGATGATGTTCACCTCGTACAATGCCTGAGAGTCACTCGCGGTAGAGGGTTAGAAATTAAGTGGCAGAGTTTATGCGGATATATGTGGAAGATAATGATTGACCCTAGACTTGAAAAAGACAAGTTTGTAGTGATCATCCTCTTGGGAGTCGGTTCCACAAACAGCCGAAGGGAATGAGGGTAGTTTGCTACAATATGCTTAACATGGCGGGTCTAAGCTGTGAAGGTTAGAACTGGTGGAACTAAGGAATATAGTTCGTCTGAACACTTTCCATGGAAAAAAATGATACATCTAAATTGCGGGATGTTTATCTTTTCTTTTTTTTTTTTTGAGTGAGTATCAGGAATCCCTCGCTCCACATTTTTTTTTATTTTGTAATTGAATGACAGCATCACTTTTCCCAATAAAGTTTGTTAATCAAAAAACTTCAACCAGATGTAACTGTGTTGATGATCAGTTCGGAAATGTAACTATAGGACCACCTGGACAGGGTGGTAGAAGAAAGCGAGAAAAAAGGACTAACTATCAACTGCAAGAGGACAGAAAGTATGTTCATCAGCAAGAGAAAAAGTCCTACAATAGGAGGGGGAAGAAATGTTTGTGAAATGTGGCTTAATAAGCTCTTTCTATTAAATATGCCAAAAATATCATTCATACACGTCCCAAGACTACCAACTAGGGTCGGTGCGTACTACTCACGACCGGTGGATGGAGGGAGCGCAAGCATGATTGGGAGCTTAGGGTGGTGATTTGTGGCCCTCGCTATCTCATCAACTTTTGCTTCTTTTCTACCATTACAAAAAATTATTAAAACACAATTAATAAAGAATTTTTTTAAAAAATCGCGGATTTTGACGTCATTCTGTTGTCTTTTTTTGTCCAAATCCGTAAATTTGCTTTGCTAATTGTAAGTCTCAAAAAAAAAAAAAAAAAAAAAAAAAACACTTTATAAAATTCACTATTTTTATCCATAATGATGAATGTATGAAACTTATTCAACTTTTTAACAAGGGGAATGTCAAATTGATTTTTAAAAATTGCCGCAAAACATTGTTTATTTATCATGACATGTCTCTAGTTTGTATTTAGATACTTAGTATTTATTTTCAAGTTGAATTATTCACCTGTATTGCATATGATCCATTATTGTACATAATTAGGTCACGATAAAATTTGCATTTCATATGAATACTACCTTATGAAAACTGAGATGTAGTAGAGCGGGGGCGTATCATAGCTTCGGGGGCGGGGCACGAAACTCTTGCACCGGCCCTGACCCTAACCCACCACCAAATAATAAGTGATTGAATAAGGTGTCTCTTGTGGGGTTCATGTTAAAGATTTAAACGTGTGTCATCATTTTCTTCACGACTGCTTTCTTTTGCCACTCCATAACAGCAAGTGATAATTCTCATTTACCACGGTTTATCATGGCTTAGGTATCTTTTCATATACTGGTGAGAATTTAATTGACCACAATTTCGTTTGAGCGTGGCTGGTTGAAAAGTGATGCGCGTGCAGTGTGAACAAGGGTTTAGTATGGATAAATGCACGTACAAGTGTTGTGAAAAAAAAAAACTGAAAGTATCTGTCTATGAAGGGCTGTGTCTATATGTCTGTGAAGGGCTAGTTTTTATAGGGGTCCATGACCCAGAAAATGTTATGGTCCACTGCTCTATATTATAAAAGAAGAGACGATTCTCTGTCCGTCACGCACTGTCTGCGTGTATGCCTTTGCATGTGTTTGCGTAATATATATCTAACACTTTCGCCCCAGCCTCTCAACCTCCGATGTCTTACTCTCTGGGTTGAGGTGTCTACTCGGTGTTAACCGAACTTAAGGGAGTGAACGTAGGTCCCCTGAGCATCCGTAGATCATTCGACCGGTCCACTGGTTTAATCCTACTTCCTGCCAACGTTGTGTTTGGTTTGATCCAGAAAGCAGAAGTGATGTTCATCCATTCACGGTCGACTGAAGATGTAGACACGGTTGGAGAGTCTGTGCTAAGAAATTTAGAATGCACAAAAAAAAAAAAAATATATATATATATGCAGAAAGCCGGACAAACAACTATTCAATGGTTGAATTGTTAATGTCTTTTATATAGCAGAAAAGAATAGTATAGAAAAACTAATTGACGTAAAAACTCATACACTGGATTTTAGACAGAGAGAGAGAGAGAGAGAGAGTGTGTAGATTGTGATTAGCTTGTTGTGAAATCGTTTCAGAACGATATACCACTCTTGCGATGGAGAGATAAAGATTTCTGTGCGCGGCTTAAAGTTTATAGTTGCGTTCCTCCTTGGCAGTAGTAACAGTAGTAGTAACCTTCGTGGTAGCAGAAGCATCGGTACTTATATTAACAGCACATGTTAGCGGGGGTCTTGTTCCAAATCCTTGGCGTCACTTCCAGTCTCCGATATCTCTTCACCCAGCTCGACTGCACTCGACGACAGACGAGTCCAAAAACAATCTTTTGATTATTGTAGTTTGTTCAACGTTTCCATTTCCTGTGGTAGTAATAATAGTAGCAGTAGCAGTCTTAGATTGTTGGAGGAGTAATTCGCTTCTTCGTACTTATATCAGCAAAATATGTTAGCGGGCGTTTGGTTCCAATCACTGACGTCACTTCCAGTCTCCGACCTCTCTCTACCCAGCTCGACTGCACTCGACGGCAGACGAGCCAACCACTCTGTCAACAGATTTCTGTGCGCGTTTTATATATGATCATAAATCGACCCTTGGCCCGCACGCGATTATCACAAGTGCTGCCTTCAACCCAAAATCATGTGAATTTCAAAGTTCCTCATAGCCTTAGAAAGCTCTATTTCAAATTTTACCCGATAAAAATGTTCTTGATCATCTTTCATTGTCTTCCTAATGACCCAATTCCAAATAGGTTAGATCAGATTTCCACCAGTAAACAAAATTGTTCTGATCTAATTTCGCTGTTCAAATCTACTACAATTTCAATAAAAAAATATATGTGTGTGTGTTTGTGTGTGGTTCCCAAACTCTCTCTGTTACTTATAAGCCTATGTCTCCGATGCGCATGAGTGACTTACATGTGCTTATGTCATCCAATGTGCACACGAGCACACGCACACATCACATACACACTCACCCTACCCTAAGCTTAGCAATAAAATCATAAAGTTGGAAACAAAAACAAAGTTAATATTTTAGACCCTGAAAATATAATTATAAGATTTTCTTGTACTTTACGGAAATTATTTGTTAATAAATAATAAATAAGATTTTTTTAAAATTTTTAATTTAATTAAAATGTACAAGCCCACAGACAATTTGAATGAAATAGCAATGGACATCAATGTCGCGAGGGTAATTTCCCTTTCTATCTAATAACAATCCCTTGGTAAGAGGAAAATAGTATAAGCCAAAATGTGTGGCCATCTGCGACCATTTTGATGACTCATTCTGTATTTAAACTGAATATATTTTTTGAGTATTTTAAATAGACAAACGATTTATATTTAAAACTTGATCATTTTTCTGTCAGAGAAGCGACGCGGATCGAACCAGTAACTAATGAAAAAGAAGTTAACATCATATTTTGCAATTCCCGCCGATAAAAATAGAAAATGGCGCAAAAAAAATAAGAAAACTGTGTCACTAGACAATCAGTTTTATGAGCCACATAACCCAACTAATGATGCGAATCTTGATGAATAGAGCGCGAAACAGAATCAGAGAGGAAATAGGACGAAAACTGTGCGGGTTTGTCACGCACGCCAGAACAAGAAATGTGATATTCCTGATCAGAATGATATCAGAGACAGCAATACAGGTGCAAAAAGACATATGTTTTTATAGATTACGCAAAAACATTTGACAAGTTATGACATAAAGATATATTTGGAAAGGATGTTAGAAGAATACAGAACTTATAGTGGGGGCAAACCGCCTGCATACAAATAGAAGATGAATTGAGTAGCTATACTACAATAGAAAGGGGCGTGAGACAAGGATGTCCCCAGATTTATTCAGCCTCTACAGCGAAGCCATCCTAAGCGAACCGGGGATCCTACCAGGATTTATTATCCATGGGCGTAATTTTAACAATATAAGATATGCAGATGTCACTGTGTTGATGATCGTTTCGGAAATGAAACTATAGGACCTCCTGGACAGGGTGGTAGAAGAAAGCGAGAAAAAAGGACTAACTATCAACTGCAAAAGGACAGAAAGTATGTTCATCAGCAAGAGAACAAAAAAAGCTTGAGATGCATGTTATGAATTGGAGATATCAGCAATCAAGCAGGCGCAGAAGTTCAAATATCTGCGAAGCGTTTTAACAGAGCATGGGAAAATGCGACACCGAGATACGAACACGCATTCGACTAGCGAAAGGGGCATTCCAAAAGCTGTGGTTGGTAGAACCGGGGGCTGTAGCCTTAGCGAAGGGAGAAAACTGCTAAAAGCCACACCAAATAGAAAGTTGTGGAGAGCCACGATCGCATATACCCTAAAGGTACGTAAAACAAAGAAAAAGAAGAATATGACGGATATGGTTACGCGCATGGGGTCTATGTACGAGTCCCACTTGAAGTTTTCTTCCCTCCGTTTACTTTAGCTTTGTGTACTACTAAACGATGCTTTAATATCTGTCTATATCTCTGAGATGAGGTATTATGATTATTTGCATTACTTACATTATTCAGACTCTTATCCTCATCTTCATCGCCATATTCACAACGTTTCGACCGTTGTACGCCCCGGCCTTCTTCAGGTGATTGGCATTTCGAACCGAACACTTCATTTCGACGACCGGGATAGATTGTTCTAGTTCCACGCGCCATGACTCTTCCGGATGTCTCAGTTATTTCCCTTTAACTCAACTCTCAAGGTCTTGTTCACCACTGCTGTGGCCTGGTATTGAATTCACAACTCTTTGGGTCTAGTCACTGGATCTAACCAGTTCAATATCACAATACGACATCCGGAAGAGGCATGGCACGAGGAACGAGAACAATCTATCCCGGTGGACGAAATAAAAGGTTCGGTTCGAAATTCCAATCACCTGAAGAAGGCCAGAGCGTACAACGGCCGAAACTTTGTGAATGTGGCAGTGAAGAGGATAACAGTCCGAATAATGTAAATAAGGAAAGTAAGCGATGGTTAATTAATTAAGTGATTCGTTTATCCTATTACAAGTGCCGGCATGATTAAATAAATTAAATACTTCCCCACCACCACTGTATTTATTTGGTAAGGGCCGCTGATTATTTTTTTTTATTTATTAATAAATAGTTTTTTTTTTCCCGCGGCACGATTATTTTGTTTCGTGTTTTTCTTACATGCTGAACGTTTATTTGAACTCAATTTATAAGTTGATATATTCCCACCGACAACACTATTCCAGTTAGTGAAACAAGAAAACGAATGCTTAGAAAATAGTAGGCAGAAGTAGGTCCTTAAAATACCAAGATGCTAAAAGCCTGACATGCTGTAAAAAGCGATTTCTAAGCGAATAAAAGCGAAAATAACATTAAAAAATTAGAAGCATTTTTTAAAACCGCGATATAAAAATTATACTTACAATTTGAAGGAATTCAACTTGTTTTTTTCAAAATTTGTTTTTTTTTTCTTTTTTTGGTTGTGTGACTTTGTGTTTAGTCTTTTTATTTTACGTTCCCGAAGTAAAATGTAAAAAATTGCTCAGTTTAGTTTTCCTCATTCTTTTACTAAAGTTCTGCTCATACCAGCAGTAACACGCTGTACACAAACAACTCACCTGTTAGCCTCAGGCGCGCCTGTATTATTCTAACAGAAGATGTTTGTTTTTCCTGTCGGGGAGCGTAGACTTGTCTAAGGTGTTATAGATAAAAGTGTGGGCGGAATAAGTGTTTCGTGGGACACATGAGACAGAGAGAGGTAGAGACAACGAGAGAGATATAGACGGAGAGAGAGAGAGAGAATAGGGTATGTGTTGTTTTCTTTTTTTTTATTTACATTGTTTCTGCACATGTTGATCGTGAGACGAGCCTCAGTGAACAATCTTTTCGCCCAAACATCCCCCACCTCAGTTGGACTTCTCCATCGCCATAGTTATTACAAAGCGAATGTGAAACGTGTTATTAAAGGACTAAAGCCGAAGTGGAAATAACACAACTGCGTGGGTATTTGGACACTCATCGGACAAAAATGACGACGGCATTAGTTTCATTTTAAATGGAGAAACAGGCGGGAGAAGAAAAGAGTAAATTGGATGAGACATCAAAATAGTCTCAATACGAAAGTACCACTGAGGAGAGTGATAACATAAGATTTAAGAAGAGACAGCGATATATATATATATATATATAATTATATATATATATATATATAGATAGATAGATAGATAGATAGAGATATAAGGTGGACATGGACAAATTTAATAGTGAGAAAAGACTGAGATATGTAATGAAAAGAGATAAATAGATAATAAACTAAGATAGATAAAAATAAAAATATGAAGAGACTTAGATAATAAACAAACTGAGATAGATAGAAAGAAAGATAGATAGATAGATAGATAGATAAAGAAAGAAAATAAAAGAAAGATAGATAAAGAGACTAATATAGATAGATAGATAGATAGATAAAGAGACTAAGATAGATAGATAGATAAAGAGACTAAGATAGATAGATAGATAGATAAAGAAAGAAACTAAGATAGATAGATAGATAAAGAGACTTAGATAGATAGATAGATAGATAGATAGATAAAGAGACTTAGATAGATAGATAGATAGATAGATAAAGAGACTAAGATAGATAGATAGATAAAGAGACTAATATAGATAGATAGATAAAGAGACTAATATAGATAGATGGGTAGATAGATAAAGAAGACTAAGATAGATGGGTAGATAGATAGATAGATAGATAGATAGATAGATAGATAGATAGATAGAACTAGACTATTTTAAAGTTGAGGATCGGAGAAGGTGTAAAGAAAAGAAATAAATGTGTTAAAATCGGAAATTGGATGGGAATGTTTATTGCAAGTAGAAAAACCTGGTAAAATGTTTCAGTTTTAAAAACGAACCCATGATCAACAGATTTGTAAGGCTAAAGTGCTTGACCACAACATCAGAAGTGCTACCGATTTACGCACCAATTCAAGCCGTGTGAATATATACTATAAAAATATAACGCAAGCGTGTAAATGTTACAGATAAACAAGCTCTACATTCTGTAAGATAAGAAATTAAACTGTTTTCTATAGCCAGCATATGCAACAACGAATTTTTGTTGATTTGTAATACAAAACGTCAGTCTATTTTTAGCTTTTCTTCATATGCGACAAAAACTCGCCATGTTATTTTAAACAACTCACCAAACTACACTCTGCGAGTTAAGACATTGTGAGTAATAAAAGCGTTGTGGAATATCGTTAACACGAGATATATGGGATGACTGGAGATGGGAATTAAACGAATATTCTTTAACAACCGGAAAGATGCCGTCGTTTGTTCTGATTGGCTGGTTGATTTTGTTTAGCCGCATATCAACCTCTATGGGACATTTAATGCTAATACCTAAAAAGTTTGAACATAATTTTATGGTTTCAACGACAGATAATATGTAATGTTGGTAATTTCACTATCAGTAAGTGTTATTGGTAATTTATATATATATATATATATATATATATATATTTGTCATCCACAGACAGACTGTTTCGGTTGTCTCTAGCTAGGATCGAAACCCAACTGAATTTGCGTCAGTCCGAAATTCTCCCACTAAGCCGTCAGCGTACGGTACGGGATGAGGGTGAATTTTAGCGTGTTTATTTTTTAGATTCAGATAAACACACAGTGACTGATAGTGACTCAATTCTGTCGAAGAGTCGTGCATATATATATATATATATATATATATATATATATATATATATATATATATATATATATGTATATGTATTGCTGGTATTTTTACCATAAAAATTTATTTTTTTACTTTCATAGTGTTTTATTTGGGGGGGGGTCACTATTTGCTCATAGCTTCGACCCTAACAAGTTCTACCAGCCCGTATCAGGGTGGACCTTGGAGCAGCAGTAATTAAGAGTTTGTTTGGAGCTTTTATGTCCACAGAATGAACTTTCATTAAAAATCAGAAAGAGATACCGTATATACGCGTGTAACGCGCGATCTCGCGTGTCGTGTGACACCCAAATTTTCACATGATTTTATCATGTATCTCTCGTATCGTGTGACCCCACCAAATTTTCACATGATTTTATCATGTATCTAGCGTATCTTGCGACCCTCAAAATTTCCACATGATTTTATCATGTATCTCTCGTATCGTGTGACTCCCCCCCACAAATTTTCACATGATTTTTTCATGTATCTCGCGTATCGTGTGACCCCCAAATTTTCACATGATTTTATCATGTATCTCGTGTATCATGCGAATTCCTTTTTTCGAGAGACCAAATTACAATAGACTAATCTCTTTTCTTCTATCTCTTTATTCCATCTTTTAGTTGAATAAGTTAAAAAAAAAGTAAAAGAGAATAATAAAAGTATCATTAGTAACGCTCTACTCATTGTGTAAACGCGTACAACCATAAACAACCGAACGAGAAACAGCTAAACACCTTATGAACGGAAACAATGGAAAGATGCATACTCGCTATGTTTGTATTTTATAATACAATACTAATATGTGAATATTACATGCATTATTATTGCATGCAGTTAAGTAAAGTTTTATCAAAATCATGTTTATTTTAAATACAGCTGTACTTTTGACTACAGTAAATGGATATATAGTTTGGTCAACGGCGTAGCCAGAGTCAGCAGTACATACGCTAATATTATATGTATGATGCGACCCTCTTAAAATTAGCTTTAAAATTAAGTCTTCAGAAAGCGCATGGTACGCGAGTATACACATTAGTTGAATTTCTGGGATTTATTATGAGGAAATAGTGCTTGGCAAATTTAACACTCAAGAATGGGAGGCGGAGGAAAACAGCGCCTAATCTAACTAAAGGGTTTCGGTGAACAGGATGACAGAGCGACGGCAATGGGGGGTAGTAAAAAAATCAAACGTTGTTTTGAGCAACAAAGTACAGGAAGAACGATTCGTACGACATGACAATATCTGATATTACCATCATTGTCATATGACTGGCAACACGTTCATGTTGTTATAATTTTAAGAGAATACCCTTTAAGCACTTGGAAGCTGCCGACAGAATATTTCTCACAGGACAATAACCTCGTGATTCATGAATTTGAGGATAGTAATTCTGATTTTAATCCCTGGGTCGTTTAGTACAAGTCTAAATAAGAACAAGACGAGATATCCCTAGATATGGACGACAGAAAGAGAATTGTATACCTACGTAGTATAAAGGGTTCAGCTCGAAATTCCTTAAGGGTTACTCAGATCGACAGACATCTGAAGAAGGCTGAAGAGTTTGAAGAAACGCCAGAGGATCTTAGCAATATTTATCGGAATTGCTTAAAGTTTTTATTTCAGTCGAACTTTAAATGTACGAGGAATGACTCATCTTCAAACGAATGGGTCCAATTTTGAAGCAATATGGTTAATTTGGAGACATGCCACCGCGTAAATATGCTGATTATTTCGGCCTTCAAAAAGGGCGGAAAAATGTCTTAAACAAGCGACCGCTTAGTTCTTTATGCGATGTAAGGTTACTCTGAACACGGTTTCAGGCTGTCTCTTTTCTGCTGTCTCTCCTTTGCTCCTTTACAGACAATTTTGAAAGGCCTCAGACGGTTTGGTGCGAAGCTCGGTTCGGTTAAAATCAGAAGTGTCATTATTCTTTTGATTGGCCAAAATTGTTTTATTTATTTGTCGGCATTCTTTTCTTTTTTTTTTAATAGCGGGAATTATGCGTGGGGCCGCCTTGCTTTGGTCGATTTCTAGTCACAATAAACTAAACCCTAAACTAGCAAACTTCCGTTTCACAGCTGTCGTTCAGCCTTTTCTTTTTATATGAGAACTGTTTTCTCATTAGTTGAGATAGAAGGATAGAAAGAGATCCTCTTAGGAGTCGGTTCCACAAAGCAGCGGCTCTTGGGAAGAAGCTGTCGTGTGGAACTTACATATCACCAATGGAATACGAAAGGCCGGGAAGACTAGAACTTGCATCCTATTTCTTGGGAGCGTGCCTAACATGGACGTCGTTTTTATCAATTTCGCCACGGAGGTTAATTTGTGAAGCGGAGCCAAAGTATATGGGATACAAATTAAGTGTTATCTGAGGCTAGTGTTTCATTTTCAATTCATGCTACTTAATTCAGTAGTCGTAGAATGTAACCAGCTGGCAGTTGTCATGATAATGAGACAATACGATGAAGTGAAAGTGTAATCAGAAATTAATAATGGAATTTAATGTTTAGAGGATGGTGACACGAGAAACTAAAATGACTGCTTTATACTTGTTTATATTTTTAAATAGAACGCACACTTTTACACTTGTTGCTAATTGTCTCCATTTGAATAGGTAATTCATACTAGTAATTGAATGAGGCTTATAAAAACTAACGTGACACGGTGAAGCACGAAGCGTGAATTGTGGAGGAACTTAGCTATTTTTAAATATGGCTACACGTCATTTCCGGTTATATTAACTTCAAACTATTCAGTATTTTTGTCTGGCGTTTTACAGTGAATAAACTATAATAATTCGCTTGGCGTGTTTACAGAAATGCACCTCTCCAAGAATTTAAAAATAAAAATTTCCACATTAGTATCGACTAAGATTACGAATAAAAAAAAGAATTTTCCAAAGGGGGGATCAGTTTGTTATGTAAATTCATTGAAAATTTATCACCCTATGTACCTCCCACCTCAAATAAAGGTAAGAATGTATAATAAATGCTGCAGCTCATATGTACTTCCAGAATTAAACTATTGGTACAATAACTTCATATGCAAGCTCAATTGACCTCTGCACTTCTACATACAGGGTGGTCCCCTACATAATACAATTTTCTATTTCAACGCTCTATAGGGTATTATCAAGGAGAGAGAGTTTCAGCTGAACGATACCAGAATACCCATCAGTTGAAGGTCGCCGTTTGGAGAGCTTTTGCAGCAATCGACAAAATCCATCTTCGTAAAATATCACACAAGACATGGCGTCGCATCATTTTGAGCCACGAAAATGATGGTGTTCATACAGACCTTCTCGATGTTTGACATCATCAATGAAAGTGAATAAACTGAATCTAGTACATCTGCTTTGTATTACTGTATTACTTGTTCTTCTATTGTTCTCATTACTTTTTTCGGTAGTGCGTGACAAGAGTTTCGGACCACCCTATATAATTCCTAAACTTATCTATTAGTAAAAAAAAAAATAAAATAAGCTTTTTTTTATCGAATGGTCATGGGGGTCCACTAAAAAAAAAATTAAGAGTAAAAGTGGTCCTTGGGTATAAAAAGGTTGAGAACCCCTGTCCTTCTATGTCAACGTTAGAAGAACTAATCCAGTTTCAAGATTATTAAGAAGTGGCCATATCTGTAACTGTCGTCTGCTGCCTACATTTTATAACACATACCACCATGCCAAAATTTAAAAAGAATTAAATTATTTGTGGTTTATTTAAACATCCAATTCAGTAAACAATAAATTACATTCCTTAAATTTATTGTTGAATTTTTCTAAAGGCAATTAAAAAAAAACAACTTTCTTTTGAGTTGAACGTCTATATTTTTCTCATTGGATTAATTCGTCAATTTTAAGTTTTAGGAACTTTTATGTTATAAATCTAGATCAGGAGTTGGCAACCCCCGGTCCCCGGGCCATATCCGGCCCACGAAGGATTTTTGTCCGGCCCGCCAGCTTAATACCTGGACACTAATTATGTAATTAATTTATGGAGTAAGTTGCAGAAAAATACCAGTTGGAGTTAATTGACTTACAGTGCGACGATTTTTTAAAATCAAAATTTCATTCTGAATCTACTGCTGACATCTACAAGAAATATGTTTTGACAAGCGGAAAATAGAAAAGCCTATTAAATAATGTGAAAATGATGGTATCATTATTTGGAAGTACATATGCTTGGGAACAATTTTTTCTCGAAAATGAAATCTACTAAAAGTCGTTTAAGAACGAGGTTGGGTGATGACCACTTGAATTATGTTTTTCTCCTGCCATCGACAAATATTTCACCTGATGTGGAGAAGTTATTAAACAACAAGCAAAAACAAATATCGCATTAAATAATTTGCCATTTCTAACTGTATTTTGTTTGTAGTAAGGAATTTGCATATTTGTTGATTATCTTAATTGTTATCCTGTAATAAAATAAGGAACCTTGTTTAAATAATACAGCATTAACTACGTTGTTTAGTCGTTAAACCTCCAGACCAAGGCAGCCTTCTGGACAAAATAGTCTGAGTTCGAGACAATTTTTTATAATACATTTGATTTCATAGCCCTCCTCCAAGATAATGTATAGCTTTCTGGCCCGATCTCTCCAAAAGGTTGCCGACCCCTGATCTAGATGTTCGTTAAACTCCAGAAATTTTCTAGTTTTAAGACGTCGCACAGCTTTCTTTTTTGAAATAACTAATTTATTTATAATAAATAAAAAAGCTGCATGGACTGGCTTGGCTGAAATAGCCAACCATATTACTGTATGCGGACGCAAAGTAAAGATTAAGTTTAACAAATGTTACATTGTACGAAAGATGTACGAAAACTCAAGGGATAGATCTTTAGATTATAAATATAATGTAAATCGGCCACCTAGTTTAGAAGAAATTCTCCCACTTTCATGAAAAAAAAATCATCTTTAATGAAAAGAAAAACAAAGAAACAAAATCAAGGTTACTTTATTGCTTAACCTCTTCGTTTTTATGTACCGTGTCCTTTCATGGCGTGGGCGCTCCTGTTTCTCCACGACGTTCTATCTTTTGTGGCGCTAAGCAATGTTTGCCCCTTACTATCCAGTCCCAGTTCTGTTATCTATTTAAGCAAACTTATTCTATAGAATACTCGTGGTTTGACTCCTGTCCCTCTTGCCTTCAATAGGTCTTATTAGTGTCAAATTTTCCAAGCCCACTTTTCTCACGATGTCCCAGAAATTTCAATAGTTTCTTTCTGATTCTAAGTGTCCTTTTTGTGTCTATTTTTCTTAAAACTTCCTCATTGCTCACATGTTCCGTTTATAGTATTCGCAACATCCTTCTGTAGAAGCACGTTTCTTTTGCCTCAAGTCTCTTCTTCATCGGTGAGGAAATTACACAGAATTCACTGCGATATAGGAGGATCAATATTACGTAGCAGTTCGGCGCTTTTTCCTTTATTTCGTACCAAATTTACTTGTTTCTTAATAACTTTCTTATCGTTTGGAAGGCATGTTTCTGTATTCTAGTATGCAGTCGGATTTATGTCACATTTTTCGTTGTCTGATGGAACACTTCCCAGATTAAAATTTAAGTACTTGACGTCTCTGATTTGTAGTGCGTATCTTGGACTGTCTCTTTTTGCTAATGACCATTCAGTTTTTCTTCTATGTAACGTAGATATATGTCATTCTGCATTTCTATTGCTTGCTTTAATATCATTCTAATCATAAAGATCGTATTTCTTTTTCAACTTGTTCAAAAGTTAGCCTATTGTCTGGTTCACACTTCTCCCCAGTCTTTCGAACAGGAGTAGAGGTTTATTCCTAGTTTCCTGTTTAGAATTGGATTCCGGGTCGTTTTAATGTCGGCTTCTTCTGTAGCCTTTAATGTCTACGCTTGAACTCTGAAATGTTGTTCACTAATTCACATTTATTTGATTTTATAATTTTTTTCCTTCCTTCACCAATAGGAGTAGACAGGTTCGCCCATCGTCTGGTTCACACTCCTCCCTGGTCTTTTGAACAGGAGTAGAGGTTTATCGCTTGTTTCCTGTTCAGGACTGGGTTTCCGGTTCCTTCTGAAGTCGGCTTCCGATCTGTACCCCTAACGCTTGCCCTTTCCTACGAGAATATAAGTCCACACAATAACCCTCTGCCTTGAGTGACTCTTGAGACTTGTATTGGGTGAAAATCAAACTTTCTTCTTTCATTGCTAGTTTAACTTTCTTTTTACGCATAGGGATACATTCCATTTAATACAGATGTTTGTGTTCTTGTTTTATGGACCGGTAATCGTCTTCTGATGCCTCTCGCCATCGTCGCCGTTATCAACACATAGCCAACGTAAACAGAGTAAAGATTCAGTTTCAGAAAGTATATTTATAGCTGAAACTCCGCTTGCATCAAAATCGATACATTTTATACGATCTGTTTGTGTTCACATCACCGGAGATGTTTTCTATCTCATATTTTGAGATACAGCTTAAAAAAGAAAGTCTGCAAGTCCTCGTCTGCTGATGTCAGACGATCATTATTTACGTTAATCATTATCGCTGTAAATTGACTGAGAAACAAAAAGCGCATTCTTTAGAACTAATATTGCCACCATTATTTTATATCCCGTCTTATCTCCGATTTAATAATCAAGTTCATTAGCTTCATATTAACAGAATTAAAGTTTGTCTGACGCAGTAACGTAATGAGTTGCCCTACAATTATTAACAATAATCCCCGTGGACATAGAACTCAGAAAATTGCACTTCATCCGTATGGTTTTAGGAAAATCTATGACAAAGTGGAAAAAGACTAAAGTGATATTTACGTATACACATGCGCATGAAGGAGAGAGGAAGCTGAAAATTTTGAATTTAAATGTATATATATAATTTTAATATGTGTTTTGAGTATATAGTCTAGCCGATTTCATTTAATTTCTTTTTATGTTTTTATCACTTTTGTTATTAAATATCACACATTGTAATAATAGACGATCTGCCAAGAAAGGAGAAATGTTGTAAGAAAGTAGACGTTACTTTACTGTGGATGATCTAGCGACTAAAGCACTTTCTATGCATTAGCGTCTTACTAAACTGATTTCTCTTTTAATTAAAGTAACATTTTTAAATCAAAATTATCATCACTCGTATTACGGTGAGCAACTAATGCATTTAACATGTTGTTTTGTAAAAGATCCCTTTTGTGTTCATATCATGGCCATGTTCATATAACTTTTATTTAAATTCCTCGAGGCTTCTGGCTTACGACCACATCACTTTGAAAGACCTGTTCCCGTAAGATCTCCGAAGTTAAGCAACCTCGAGCCTGGTCAGTACCTGGATGCTTGACCGCTTGGCAATATCACGTGCTGTAAGTTTGGATGTGCGGGTGGTTTTATGAATAATGGCTTGAAATTGTTAATCGGAGAGCCGATTTCCAATTCTAGTTGGGTTCGTTACGCGCAAATACCCCTGGAAAAGTTATGAATTCACCTATTCTCCCTAGCTATGGGTTAATTAGTAAGACTTTTATCACCAAGTCATTATTATCTAAAACAAAATTTTTACAAAATAAAAAATATATTTTCTGGCTTTAGATAGCCTGCAAAGGGATGATAAGCCGTAGAAAAGGAATCCAATCCTTGAGGTTTCTCCTATGTATTCCTTGTGACAATCATTACAAGTGATAGAGTAAATTTTGCCTTGAAGTTTTAGCTTATTATCACTGTTTTGTATTAATTATGTCTTTTATTGTTTTAGAAGTAGTTGTAACAAATTTTATGCTAAGCTTAGATACATTATTTTCAATGCTAGTGATATCTAGTTACCCCCCAAGAGGGTTTCATGTGGCACAAGGCCGGGTTTAACGTGGGTTTTCCTAGCCCGTAGGCTCGGCCAAAAATATTCCCTATTTGAACCCGTAAAAACGGGTTCAGGGTTAGTCCACCTCCCCGAACGAGACTCTGTCTTACGGCGGAGCCTCGTCCGGGTTCCTCTCTGCTCAGAGGCAGAGAGTTCGACTGTCTAGCTGGTAGTTGTGATAGAGTTGGTGGGTGGAACAATATATTTTGATTCGTTGGGTTTGTCAGAATGGTTATAGATTTTCCTAAAATTGTTCTTGATATATAAAAAAAATCTATATATCGTTTTTCCATCCCCACGGCTTATAGATGATTTTAAAATTTAAAAGACACTCTATATATCGGATAGCTTCTGAGTGTCTATATATTATATCCTCTCATCGTTGTATTCTAATTTAAAAAAATAAACTCTTCGTCAGTATCTGAACTCCGCTATCCATTCAATGAAAGCAACCTCTTTCTCTTTTTTTAAAAAAAACTCTTTTATCATTGCCCTGCTTTTCTCGGTTCCTTTTAAGCACTTGACTTGATCAGTCTCTAGCCAGCGAATGTCTGTTCCAAGAGCCGGCACTAAAAGACAATTACTTCTGACTTCAAAGCGAACAACACGGCAGAAATCAATATGGAGAATTTCGCAGAAAGTGAGCGCGCAGATAAATGCGCGCATGCGCGAACGAGAATATGTAAGTCTGTGAATACTCTGTGAAAGAGTGGGCAATTACGTGCTTATGAAATAACGTGAAAGAGAAATTTATAAAGAATTGACAAATTTATTTTTAAACACATTTTCATTACTTCAAACGTATTGTTTTTCTTTTTCTTTTTTTTTTTTTAGCGAATACTTGTGTTTGAATGGACACCAGTGCGTATTATGTCTACTGGCCAGCGCACTTTTGAAAACTTAATAAAGAATGTGTACTCTGTGGCAAATGGGAATGCTATCGAACCCTGCCGGACAGCACGTTTTCTTTATTAAGTTTTCTCGGGTGCACAGACCGGTAGACGTAATAAACACTGTGTAAAAACGAGGCGTCTGTTCAAATACGAGTATCCGTTAAAAATTAATGTTTGAAGTAATCAGAGATAGGAATATATATTATTTCTATTGCTTTGTGTGTGTGTGTGTATGTGTGTGTGTGTGGATAATGTGTAAAAGTATGCAACTGGTTGTATTTTACCCAACAGACATTACACTATTTTTCTTAATCTTTCTTTCCCTGTCTCTCTCTCTCCCTATTTCTCCTTACCAATTCCAGCTAAACGAATATCATGAGGATCTTCCCAGATGCAAACAAAATGTCAATTACTTATCGCTTTAGGCGCACAATAAAAAGGGACTTTTACTAAGTCTGAAATTGAAACAGAATTTTCTCGTTTACAATAATTTAGTTAAAAAGAAGGAGGGTGTAGAGACTTGCTCAAAATATATTTTGAAAACCTAATAAAATTAAGCTGGGTAGAGAAAAATGTTCATAAGAAAGCGGGCACTTAGTTGCTAAAGTTTAAAAAATGGTCCCTGATAGAGACAGTGACAGCAAGGTTCATGAAATAATGTTAATGTTCTGACTTGTTCAGGATCGATAGGTCAACGTAGTAGTGGAAGCATTTGTTGTTGAATGAGTTGCCGAGTGAATGTCGTTTATACTAAACTTGGAGCAGTTGTTAGAGCCTCGTAGAATTATGGCTGCAACCAGTGAGTGGTATAATCGAGGAAGATGGTTTGCATGAGAACAGTTTCAGATAAAGGATTTTGGCAGTTAGCAAAAAAGGATGCTAATTGATTTGCTGATCCTATCTGTTATGACTATCCCCTCAGAATACTGTGGTCTACTTAATTCAATAATGGGATCGTGTTTGAACACTGGCGATCTATGTTCAAACTCAAGTGCCGGCAGCAACACTTTATTCCTATATAATACGACCCAATTCAAAGTTTTTCACGAGATTTTGAAACGGACCTCTCGAAGAATTTTTTTTTCAAAATTTATTTTCATTCTACTATCAGTGAAGTTCTTCAGATCTTCTTCTATGTGTCGTCTATCTTCAGGGCGTGTCTCTCTTCAGGGCGTGGTCCATCATGACTCTCTACAATTTCCTATCCTTTGTAGCGCTTAATATATTTTGTCATTTTTGTTATTTCTCCTAAACCTTGTTCCGCCATCCATTCGCTCAAGCTCAAGGTTATACGTTGTTTTCCTCTGCCCCTCTTGCCTTCAATCTGTCCTGTAAGTATCTTATTTTCCAAACCCTCTTTCCTCATTACGTGCCCCAGAAATTTTAACTGTCTCTTGCCGATGTTAAGTATAAGTTTCCTTTTTGTTTCTATTTTCTCTTAAACTTCGTCGTTTCCCGCATGTTCGGTCCATGGGATTCTCAGTATCCTTCTGTAGAACCACATTTCTATTGCTTCGTATCTCTTCTTCATCTGTGAGGAGATCATCCAACATTTACTGCCTTACATAACGTAAAGTTTCTCATCTTGATATATCTCCCAATCCCTGTTCTGCCATCCATCTACACAAGCTCATTAGGTCGGTTATGCGCTGTGTTTCTCTGTCGCTTTCGTCTTCATTATGTCCTGTGAGTGTCAAATTCGCCGAGCCCTCTTTCCTCATTATGTGCCCTAGAAATTTCAACTGTCCCTTTTTGATGCTATGTATAAGTGTCATTTTTGTTTCCATTTTCAATAAATCTTTGTCGTTGCTCACGTGTTCATGCAAAGGTATTTCAGTCTCCTTCTGTAGAACCACAATTCTGTTGCTTTAAGTCACTTCTTTATCTGTGATGCGATTGTCCAGCATCCACTGCCATATAGAAAGACTGATATTAGATGGCAGTTCAGTACTCTTTTTTTGTTTTTAATGATTTTTTTCTGTTTCTTGATACTTTGCTTAGCTTTTGGAAGGCATCAATGCACCTTCGGATACGAATATATATGTAAATCTACTGTAAATTGAACCATCCCGACTCAAGCCAAAATATAAAGGAAGTCAGGGGAATTATTATTATTATTATTATTATTTGTGTATGTTATGTTTTCTGCTTTGTATCCTGTAGAACCGGGTTCAAACTACGGTCCTTAGGCCCTATAGGAGAATTGTCATTTAATTGATAGCACTTTTCTTAGTATATGGGATGTTCCTAGTAGGGCGATCTTCTGGGCTACTTGTATGTTGATGCTACCTGAAACACTGTTAGTAAAATTGTCCATTCCTTTTCTCACGAGGCCCAGAGCTCCGATTACTATTGGTGCAGTTTCAGTCTTCATTCCCTACATCCTGTTAATGTCGATCTTCAGGTCCTTGTATTTGAACAATTTTTCGATAATTTGCATGGGGGTGTTTCACTCAAATGGTACTGCTATGTCAATAAGCATACACTTCATGAATTTCTTGTATTTTATGATAATATCAGGTCTGTTGGCTTTTATTTCCCTGTCAGTTTGAATTGGCATGTCCCAGTGGATAGTTACATCGTTATTTTGGGTAAATTATTATTATTATTATTATTATTATTATTAATAGCAATAAATGGCAAAGTTAAGTAAGGATATGCATTAAATTCATATTTCGCCGCTGTTTAGAAATTACTTGAGATTTTGTATGTAAGCATTGTTTGAACATAAGACGTGAAAAGATAAGAATATATTTTAAACAATATAAATATTAACTTTTTTAATTTTAACTAGATTATTTTTAGATTTTTTTAAGAATATGCTTTATCTTGTGGTATGAACATAGAACATGTTTTAAATTAAATGTCGGGGATCAATTTACAATTATTTTTTTTTATAGAAAATTGAACATCACACTTAAAACTTAGAAAATTAAAACAAAAACTATTTCATATTTGTGATGTGGAATGCTTATTCAATGGTGAGATAGCAAAAACAAAATGAAAACTGATTATTGATTAGAGAGGTGCGTTTCTGTATAAAAAACGAAAAATGTTTCCTTGAATTTATTGACCAGAAAGGCTAAACCATTGAAGCTGAAACGCATGGATAATTTTTTCCTATATGGAATGAAACTTTTTTGAAGGCGCCTGTTCCCAAGGATTCCAACCCATCTCCTTACTCATTGTCCTAAGAGAGGCACAAGTCGGTGTATGACAGTGGTCGTGAAGACAGAGCAATATTTGTCCTTTGCTCGTATGGGCATGACTCTCTAAAAAAAATAAAATAAAGACATTACGGCGCATCTTATTTTCGTGGTGAGAGGAGGTCAGGTAAATAAAACTTGGCTGTTCATTTCGCGCAAAAAAAAAAAAAAAAAATAAATAAAAAAAATTAAAAAAACTTCTGTGAATTACGATGGATACTTACTTTTGTAATATGACACCAGCTCAGCATTTACATAAATGTTGCATAAAACCTAATTTTGTTTTGGTCGATTTTTTTTTTTATTCTCCTTTGACGTCAGCCATTGTGGATATCATCGCTCGTAATTAAATTACATTGTGCGTGCGATACAGTTTGACGCCAAGTTAAATTTCTCTTCCGCTTTTGTTTAATTATCACAAATATACGGCGTCCTCGGTATGACGATAAGCTACACCCGGCAGCAAGGCCACTGATCTGAGGTTTTGAGGAGCGTGGAACCAATTCTTAATTGCTGTTGTTCCCAGATCTAGCATGCCCCCGTTCTACCCTGTTCCTGTTAGGGTCCCAGCTATGGGCAAATAGTTAACCCCCACTAAAACTCGGGTCAAAACACAATGAAAGTATAAAAATAGATTGTTATAGTAAAAATACCAGCAATGCATTTTTGAAAAAAAAATATTACCAGCAATACATTTGACTCTCGACAAAAAAACCTTTACCTTTACAAAAACACGTCAATGAAACCTGATCTACAAACTGATTTCTTACAAAGAATACATATTCTATTCATACGAACCTATCCTAAAAATCTTGCCGACATTAAATAACCCATTGAGGCTGATATGCCGTAAAGCAAAATAAACCAAATCAAAAATACGTCAATGAAACCTGATCTACAAATTGATTTCATATAGTTATTCTATTCATACGAACCTATCCTAAAAATCTTGCCAACATTAAATAACACATTGAGGTGTTGATATGCCGTAAAACAAAATAAACCAAACCAAACAAATATACATAAGAAGAAAATATGAGAGGCATTTGAAGACCAAGATACAAACAGTGCTTTACTATTCCAAACGGAATAAAACGTACGGCCATATGACATTAAAACACCGATTCTCGTACGATCACCGCAGTTAAGCAACGCCGAGCCTGGTCAGAACCTAGATGACTGCTTGGGAATACTAGGTGCTGTAAGCTTGGATATGCCGGTGGTGTCATTGATAACGGCTCTGAATCGGAAATCGGAGAGGTGTGTTCCAATTCCAGTTGTGTTTCTTATACTCACATTCAAATACGGTACTTTTGGGAAAGGTATGAATCCACGTATTCTTCACCCGCCAGCTATGGGTTAATTAGTAGGACTTGCATCAGTAAATCATTATTATCTCAAAAGAAATTCTTACAATTTAAAAATATTTTCTGACTTTAAGTAAACTGCAAAACTTTGATAATCCGTAAAAAATAAATAAATCATATTCACTCCAGACGGAATAATCAAAGTCTCATCAACGGATGATAAAAAGAAAATGGTTAAAATGTAAGTGCAAACCTCTCATCAACGGACAAATATGGAGGATGAGTGGTCCGTTAAAACCGAGTGTCCGTAGATGGGAAGGGATTATTTTTGAGTAATAAAACCACTATAGAAACTACCAGTAGTTATGATCATAATGTAAATAATATAAACATGTATATATCGCATAAATAAATAGATACTTAATATAGATATATTAATCAAAATAACAAAAATAATAGATTTCTCGCAGCTACTTTCTCAAGCATGCGCTAATATATCGCACTTTATATATGTACACCCGTCTTTGTTTACAATTGAAAGGCTCGCCATCGCCATTAAGCGGTCACTTTGAGAACTAATAAGACTCGTTCTACTAAGCCTGCAAATTTTTAAATACATCGCTGACGATTTGGAAGTTTTTTTTTCCTGCAGATTTTTTAATTTTACCTGCCGATTTCGTCCGTTGCATCCTAAGTCCGTTGAGGGGGGGGGGGGTCCGTACATGAGAGGTTTGTCTGTACTGAAAAAAAATCAACCAAGTAGATAGAAGACAGATAGGAAAACAGCAGAAGAAAAAAAACAAAAAAAAAAAACAGAAGCACAATTTAGTATTCCATTTCTGAGATGTGTAATTGTCAAAATTCTTGTATCATTTCGAACCATATTTTTTTTATTTTTCTTGGTTGTTTGTAGATCAGGGGGTGGCCAAACTTGCTTAATGTAAGGGCCACATACGATAAAGTTTAAATATTTCAGAGCCTAGATTCATTAAGTCACATCTGATCACTCTCACTTCCCCGGAGCTCCCAAATCTTTAATCTCCTTACCCATAACCTCAGTTTTATGACATTCCTCTGTAATCCTTGCTGACCGAAAATTTCTTTAATCCCTCTGCTTCCAACCATTCCTTCCTTCAGCAGTAAAGAACAATGCCTTACTCAGATCTAACATTAAAATTAGCATTTAAATTCTTAAATATTTGTACTAACCATGAACATTAAACCCACGTTTTAATTGAATAGGATCTCAATTCATACGCAGTAAGTAATTATAAAACTTGAAGTTTTTGTCAAAGAACCGCATGTGGCTCGAGAGCCGCGGTTTTGGCCACCCCTGATATAGATGTCATTATAGACACAACGTTTCGACAAAGTATCCTCTAGACATTCATCAGGTATCCATTGTTTGGATGATATGAGATATCTGTGTTATTTTGTCCCTTTGATGTCAGTTATTTGTTGCTCCTGTTGAAGCAATGTTCTACTACTTGATTCAGATATCAGCCAAGCAATGGACACCTGATGATGAAACAGAAACACATTTTTAAAAAATCTTATCATCACAAGTGTCAAATTCTCCAGACTTTCTTTCCTCATTACGTGTCCCATGCAAGAGGGCTTGGAAAATTTGACATAAGTTCTCAACTCGGTATCTATGCTTAAGACACAACTATTTACTCCTGTCTGAAGAGTAAGTCTGATAGGTTTGATAGGGTCAAATTGGTAACTGATCTCAAAATCGGCCTACAATTTGTTGTTAAATGGAGCAAGGAGTGGATTGTTAATTTGAAAGCCCCCAAAAGGAAACCGCTCTCTTCAATCAGTATGGCTGATGCTAACCTCCAGGAGAGTGACCCATTGCGCTTTCTTGGACTAACGTTTCAGCTAACATGAATTGGAAAGTGTATATTGAATCAATTAATAAGCTTACAGCTAAGAAATTTGTTTCACTATGCCGTGCTAGACATTTGTTCTCGCCAGAATCTATCTTACATATTTATAAATCTACCATTCGTCCTTGCTTTGAATATTGCTGCTATATCTGGTCTGGTGCTCCTGTTATATATTTAGAGATTCTTGATAAAATCCAAAGAAGAATCTGCAATGATATTGGTTCTGACCTGGCATCTCGGCTTCAGTCACTTTTCCCACCATTGTAACGTAGCTTCCCTGTGTCATTTCTATAAATACGTTCCTCTATGGCACCTAGACTTTATGAATTTAAGCGCAGTACTAAATTGACGGCAAGGTCTCATCATTTTACAGTCGAAATGGCTAGCTGAAACCGTAAGTTCTATGCCAACAGTTTCTTCTCTTACACTTCTCGCTTGTGGAACTCTCTTCTGGTTTCTTGCTTCCCAGTCAACTTCGATCTTCAAACATTTAAATGCAAAGTCAATCGTTATTTTCTGTCTTCTTAATCCCTTGTTCTTTTATTGTACTCTTTCCTTAATAGCAGTTTTTCTCGTATTCTTTAACACTCAGTAACCCATTGCATCCTAGTGGCTTTATAGCCTTGCTTGGTGTAAAATGGTTAAATAAAAAAATCACTGGACATATTAAAGTTGATAGGAGTAAAGAGAAACAGTGAATAACCTACTTATTAAGTAGACGACAGAACAAGGATTGGGAGAGGTAGTAAGGAAAAAAACACTATTTAGAGCTACAAAAGCTAGGAAGGTGTGGAGAGCAAGGATCGTCCACGTCCTAGATAGACATGGCAAGTTCAAAGGAGCTTCAATGAAAATGTTGCTAATAGACTGAGCATGTAAAGAACGCGGAAGTTCGAAAGGGAAGAGGAACGACAATGAAACTGATGTCAATAATCAGAAAGCGAAAATTACAAGTCATAATGAAGAGAGAAACTCTGGAGAATTTAACGCCCACGTTGACTATTGAAAGTGATTTTCCAAGCGTAGCTTAGATGTGTCAAAAGGCCGGAAGTAAGTCGTACCCAGTGAGGATCGACCTCAGTCGCAATTGTTCTAGCGAGACACGCTTGCTAAACATGACACCGCCTCCAGTTGACTATTGAAAGTAAGAGAAGCGGAGAAAATCAGCGGGTAACCTGCTTGACAAGTCTGAGGAAATGGACGAACGAGACTTTACCGAACGTTCGTTTTGAACTGACTTACGTAATAAAAGAAAAAAAAAATCCTTCAATAGTCTTCTACAACAGCTTCGAAATGTATCTACCTTAGCACCCCCTCGGTCTGAAGTCTGTTATTATCAGTCACTGGTAGTAGCCAGTATGCGGTGGTTGTAGCACTATATGGAAATATGTGTTGTATCCTTAAAGAGGTTACACACAAAGGTGGCACTCGAGTGAAGGAACCGCAACACGCGCGTAGATGAAACAAGAGAGGTATATTGTAAAAAAGAATACAGTACCGAAAGACAGGGAATCGGGTGGCAGGCTAGTAATTCCCGAAGCAAGGATATCTACCAACTGCCCCAAATGTGGCAGGATGTGGCACAAGGCCGTTTTAATGCAGGGTAAAAACCGAGCCCATAGATTCGGGTCAAAAATTCCCCGTAGATCCCGTATACACGGGGTCGGGTAGTTGTCTACCATCCCAGATAAGACTCTGCCCTTCGGCATAGCCTCGTCTGGCCTCCTTTCTGCCCGAAAGCAGAGAGCTCGACCAGCACAGCTGGAGACGAATCTCCAACTAATTCCCGAGGCAAAGTTATTTACCTCACCACCCCGCGAGGCAGGATGTGGCACAAGGCTCTTTTTAATGCGGAGTAAATTCCGCGTAGACCCCGTAAAAACGGTAGCTGTCTACCTCCCCAGACGAGACTCTGCCCTTCAGCGTAGCCTCGTCTGGGTTCCTCTCTGCTCGAAGGGAGAGAGTTCAACCAGCACAGCTGGAGACAAATCTCCAACTAATTCCCGAAGCAAACCCCCAGGTATCTCCTGTGCTTACTATATATAGCTACTGATATAGTCAGTCCACATAGGCGATAGGGAGTGTGGGCCATTCCATTACAACAATATGGAAAGCCAGTTTCTGGTCTTCCTCCCCCTTTTTCTAAGGAGCGATGCAAGCACAGTCTAGATATTATACTTTTAACAAGAAACTATTAACAACTTCAGCTACCTAATTGAAGGTCGTCGTGTGTTATTGCTGACCGATCATAAGCCATTGTGCTGAGTTTTCAATGGTGTAAATCCACCAAAATCAGATCGACACAATTGCGGCAATTATCGATTTTCACAGAATACATTTCCGACATTGCACACATAAAATGTGTTCAAAATATCGTTGCTGATTGTATATCGCAACCAGATCTTGTGCTGCAGACTCCTAACTGCGGATTGTCTGTAATCGCAAAAACCTAATCTACAAATAGTGAAATTAAATTTTTACACAAATCTTCAATCTTCTTATTTGCCGTATCCCCTGAGGACTTGGCTGAATATGGCCCTCCACAACTTCCTGTCCCTTGTAGTTCTTAATAGATTTTGTCTTTCTGTCATTTCTCCTCAACCCTGATCCGCTATCCATTTACCATTTGCATTGTTTTTCCTCTGTCCCTCTTGCTTTCAATCTGCCTTATGAGTATAACATTTCCCAAGCCTTCTTTCCTCATTAGGTGCCCTAGAAATTTTAACTGTTTCTTCCTAATGTTAAGTATAAATTTCCTTTTTGTTCTCATTTTCTCTAAAACTTCGTCGTTGCTCCCATGTTCGGTCCATGGTATTCTCAGCATCCTTCTGTAGAACTACATTTCTATTGCTTCAAGTTTGTTTTTCATCTGTATGAATTTCTGGGATGAAGAGTTATGATCATCTACACTATTTACATGCTGAATATTGTCCTCATCTTTGTTGTTGTTATCACAATATTTCGGGCGCTTGACCTTCACCCTTCATCAAGTGTATGTCGATCCCGGTGACCTACAAAAACCTAATGGATTAAAGTGTTGGTTTCGTGAATTTGGCGATATAGTAATTGTGATTTCAATCCCTGGGCCGGGCAGTGTGTATTTAGACTGTGGAAACGGGGCGAGCAATTGAGAAGAATAAGAACTAGACCTGGAACGAGAACAACTTACCACCGTGGATTAAATAAAAGGTTCAGTTATAAATTCCCTGTACGTTGCCCGAATCGAAACACACCTGATGAAGGCCGGAGGGCACAATGGTCGAAACGTTGTAATAACAACAAAGACGGGGACAGTAATCCATGTAAATAATCTGCAATTCCTGGTAATAATCGTGACATACTGTCTGATATTTCTATTGTCTTTCCTCGACCTACTATTTAAATCAAATACCCTATTTCCTTGTGAATAATACGACTTGAATATAATACGACACCGTGTCTCTGAAAGTTTCAAATAAGAGGTTTTTTAAGCTGAGTAAAACTTCTGAAAACGTGTATAACACGACCTCACTTGTTTGCCTTTAACTTTCGTTCAAAATTTCTCGTGTTATACACAAGAAAATACGGTATATCTTTGATGATTTGCATTCATTATCACGTCCCGGTTTCAAATCGTCTATTAATATTATCAGGTTTTATTAAATTCAACCGAAAAGGTCTGTCTGTATAATTTGTTATTGTATTTTTCCAATTATCGAATAAGATATATATGAGGATCGAAATTGTGGATAAACTATCTAAGGTTCATGTTTGTTCTGTTGTATTCGTCCAAGTTCTTTCGATCATTATCAAGAGCCGTCTGCTGTCAGTGTGATAGACACGATTCCATTTGCTCCATCCTGGTATTTTATTGAGAGCTGAAAGTTTGGTGCAGTCCAAAGTGACGTCATATAAAACGATTAAAAGGAGAGAGACTACAGAAAAAAAGTATACATAAAATATTATGTTTCTTTTTTTTCTTTTTCGTTAACGTATATTAAATATTTTATACTGTTATGGTAATTTACCCACGCACGCATGGACTCTCCCAGCTATAAATAGGAGCAGGTACTGCCTTTTAGAGAGGGAAGTTTCCAGCAGTCAACTCTGACAGTCGGACCGAACATACTTGCTGTAACACTCTCGTTTGTATATGTTTGTATTACTGTTTCTGTTAATATATTTGTTTAACTCAATTCTTCTCTTTGTGTCTTTATTGCTGGCCCTAAAAAGGCCACAACATATATACAGTTCAAAATACTGTTTCCTGTGATAAAAATATTTTATTTAATGTGAGTTGCTTACTTTGTATAATAATTGCTTCTTGGATTTTGAGACTATCTTTACGTTTGGGTTCTATTTCAACCTTTCAGTACTCTATAAAATACCAGAATGCAGCGAACAGAATTTTGCCTACTGCACTGACAGCACATAGTTCTTGGTAATGACTGAGACGACCGAAAATACTCGAACGAAAATAGAACAAACTTCGGATAGTTTATCCACAATTTGGATCCCAATATGCAATATAAACAAGTATATATTGTCGGTTGAAACCTGCAGAAAATGAAACTGGCTTGCAGAGTTCAAATTCCAGTTGAAAATGAGGTTTTCATTTTCGCACAAATAACTTTATGAAAGCATGAATCCAGCTCTCCCTCCCAGCTAGGGGTTAATAGTAGGGGGTGTTTCAATATCCACTAGTAAATCATAATTATTTTACGCTTTATACAGATATATGTCGAACGAAATAGGCACTTCGACATGTAATGATATCCCATATCAGCCAAGCAATGGACACCTGAAGATGACAGTCTTACGTATGACGATAAACTACATCCGGCAGCTCTATGGGTTATTTAATACCGAAATCTAAATATTTTGTACGTAATTTTATGCTTTCAACTACAGATATTTTATACATAATTTTATACTTTCAGAGTAAGGGTATGTTTTTAGATATATATTTTGTAGATCATAAAATATATTATTGGTAATTTTACTATAAAAATGTTCTGTTGAATTTTGATTGGGGCTTCACTATTTTCTCATAGCTGGGATCCTAACAGGGCAATTACGAGGTGGTTCCACGCTTCTCAAAACTCCCGATCAGAAGCCTTGCTGCCGGATGTAGTTTATCGTCATATCCAGAACAACAGTACCCACTAGTAAATCATAATTATTTTACGCTTTATACAAATATATTTCCAACGAAATGGGAACTTTGACGTATCGTAATGGTTAGCAAACTTATTTATATCGACCAATTATGATTACGTAATGATTCGTTGAGTGTTCTATACGCGCGGCCTTGTGCCACACTTAATAAATCGCTATATACCAAATGAAACCAAATTTGATACTGTTATGTAGGAAGGCGACCGAACTACGGTATTTCTAATCTATATTTCTCATATGATTAAACCTGTTCTTCAGTCAACCTTTTCTTGCAATGTTTCCTTACAGTATTATTAACCAGAACTATGAATGTTCTACGAACTTTATAGCAGATACAAAGTCATATTTCTGTAACACTTAGTTAGTGAACGATCTCAAACACAGTCTCACGTGAATAACAAGCTAACCACCGCACTATCCCGTGTGCTCATAGAAAGTGATCTAGCTACTGCAGAAAATGGATTGAAAAATATTTTTTGTCTTTATTATCGACATCTCCATTTTTTTTTTTTTTTTAAATTGATTGATGTTTATTTAACGATTGTTAAGCAAAATTCTTCGTTGTATCTTGCCAAAGAAAGCCGATACGAAACCTGAGCATATCGATTGCTGAACCGTTAGATCGATTTCTGCTTTTCGTAAAATTCGCTAGAGGTACATTTGTAATTGAGTGAAACGACTTCTCATTCGCACAAGAAGTAAATAATTAGTGTAAGCAAATCAACAGAGCAGACGACGTAGTTACATTCAAATATGCGCGTCCCGCGAAAATTAAATCGCGCTAAAATAACTGGTTAATAGAACTATATTACCAAAGTCTTTTAATCACCATATAAAATAAACAGAAGAAAAAAAAATACTGCGGGTAGTAAACTCATTTGTATTCACTATTCATGGAATAAAATAGACACAGTAATGGCAATGGTGAATGAAGCGTGAGATATGAAGAAAAATAGAGGGAGAAAGAAGGAAGTAAGGATTATGAGGAACGATAAAGACTGAACCGGGACATGAATAAGATTTTTTATATATACTAAAGTTCACCGAAATGCAAGGCTCGAGAAACACTCAAAGTAGAAGGTTACTGTTATAATGGCAATGATGAAAGTGGCGTGTGATATGAATGAAGGAGGATGTGGGTGAAGTGAAGATGAGGAGGATAGATAATGATTGTATCTTAAGTTGAAGAGGTTATGATTGTCGTGTTCAAGGAAGCATCAACACGAGAATCTGTCCCACAAAGTGGTAGGTCTTGGGGTAAAAGCTTCCTTCATACTCACACGTCAATACAAGGCTAGAGAGGCCTTCAAGGTAGATGGTTAATCATAAAATGATAATGGTGAATGAGGTGTGCGATATGAATGAAATAAAAGGTGGGAGGAAGTGAAGATCGTGGTGATAATAATGGTAGATAACGATTGACTCTTGACTTGAAGATTGTCGTGTTTAGGGAAGCATTCACACAGGAGTCTATTCCACAAAGCAGCAGTTCTTAAGGAAAAGATGTCTGAGTGGAACTTTCTCGTTACATTTTTGAATAAAGAGGAAATACGACCTTGTAGAAACAGCATGCTGTGTCCGAGCTGTAAAGATCTGAACTAGTGAAACTAAGGAGTGAATCACATCTGCACATTTAACATGGAAATAACGGTCTTCTTTTTCTTTTCTGTACTGCATCCTTTCAGGACATGGGCGATCATGGCTCTCCACATTTTCCTATCCGTTGTGGCCCTTAGCAAATATTCTACTTTTGCTAACGCTCCACGCACTCCATTAACACAAGATCGTCAGGGAGGTAAATTGCTGCCCCCCCACTATCTCCTGTCCTCAATATGCCTTGTGAGGGTTGCATTTCCCAATCCCTCCTTTCTCATTATGAGTTGAAGGAATTTCAGCTTATTTCTTCCTGATTCTGAGCATAAGTGTACCTTATTTAAGACTTCCTCATTGCTTACTCACTCCGTCCATGGAATTCTCAGTATCTTTCTGTAGAACCACATTTCTGTTGCCTCCAGTTTTTTTGCCTCATCCGTGGGGAGATTGTCCAGCATTCACTGCCATAGAAGAGGATGGATTTTACATAGTATTTGACAAGGTATGGCACAAGGAGCTATTTGAACTGCTAGGAAAACTCTATCTATTTGGAAAAGATGTTAGAATAATCCAGAACTTATACTGGGAGCACCCCCCCCTACACACGGATTGAAAATGAATTGAGTAGGTAAAAAAAAATAGAAATGGGCGTAAGACAAGGATGTGTCTTCTCCCCAGATTAATTCAAGGTTATCCTCAAGGAGCTGGAGACCCCACCTGGATTCATTATTGGTTAACGTAATTATAACAGTATAAGATACGCAGATGACACTGTGTTGATAGCCGACAGACTCAGAAAGGAAACTACAGGACACCCTGGAGAGCGTGGTAGAAGGAAGCGATAAAAAAGGCCTAACCATTAAAACTGCAACTGTATGGTCATCAGCAAGAGGAAAAACCCAAGTCTTGATTTACCATTCGGGGATGTCAACATCAAACAGGTGCAGAAGTTTATATGTTTGGGAAGTGTCTCAACAGACGATGGAAAATGTTTCATCAAAATCCAAACACACATTGGACTAACGAAAAAGACATTCCAGAAGCTAATCAAAGTGGAGGAAAACAGAAAAGTTTTCGCTAGAAACAAAGAAAAGAGTGCTAGATCGATTATAATTTTAGGGACGCGTAGATTACCGAAAAAACCCAACTCATATTGGATTTCTAGTTTAGGATTTTTAGTTTGTATTGTAGCATGCCTACGGACGATAATGGGTATGTCCCGATTCACATAAACACAGTAGTAAATACTGTATGTTGCTCTGCAGTCGGAGATTCGTCTCCAGCTGTGCTGGTCAAACTCTCTGCCTCTGTTGAGGGGCAGAATCTCGTCTCGGAAAACAGCTACCCGACCCCGTCTTATACGAAGTCTACGGGTAATTTTTGGCCGAGCATACGGGCTCGTATATTTCACATTAAATTTGGCCTTGTGCCACATCTGACCACGAGCAGCGGTTGGTAGATATCCTTCAGTCGGAGATTCGTCTCCAGTTGTGTTGGTCAAACTCTCTGCTTTTGGGCAGAGAGGATCCCCAGACAAGGCGATGTCGAAGGGCAGAGTCTCGTCTCGGGGAAACAGCTCACCGAGCTCGTTTTATACGGGGTCTGCGGAAAGATTTTGGCCGGGCCTATGGGCTCGGATACCCCACATTAAACTCGGCCATGTGCCACATCTGACCGCGTAGGGCGGTTGGTAGATATTCTACAGTTGGAGATTCATTGTGGAGTTCACTTGCCTCACTTCTAGCAGTTGAGTACTTCTTCTACGTGCCGCTGGCCAATCTTATATGTGTTGGTCTTGTCCTAAGTATTATCGTTCATTACCAACCTACGTGTGATTATTCTATTC
>OZ038492.1:33816117-33821117 GCA_964036315.1 Acanthosepion esculentum | reverse complement strand
TTCATGGTAATAAGAAATAATGTCTGATTAAAAAAAAATAAAATGCATTAATTTCTTTAAAAATACGTTTCTACTCGTGATATTTTCTTACGAGCAACGTGTACGAAACTAAACCGAGCAGAACGATCCGAACAACGTGCATTTCTTAAGTCGATAGTTCAACCTTGCTTTAATAATTAATTATTTTTCTTTGAATATACACAATGAGTGAGTGATACCGTAACAATCTAATGGACACTTTGAATAAACATAATATACAGAGACACGTAAGCAAATTTAAGTAATTGATAAATAGATATATATCGTTGCAGTAGTAATAATAATAATAGTCGATAGAATAATAGTAGATTTATTATATATATTTATATATTTCCCGGGGGTATTAGCACGTGGTTCACTATTTGCCTAAATAATAGGTATGACTTCAACTAAATATATTTTGAACGCAAATGCATGCCTTCAACTATAGATAAAGTGTATTGTCGGTCACTTTGCTATTGTTAGTAATTTTACAATCAAAATGTATATGTATATTTTCATAATGATTTGTTTAACTAGATATACACCCTTGAAATAGTAATAAAAATAGTAGATAGAATATATGTGTGTGTGTGTATAAGTCGGACATACCTATTGTAAATATCTTTCGGATCGTCTGGTTCTTGACAATGGTAAATCTGAACGACCACCGTTGCAGTCTGATTAACATTCATGGTCTCCCAAATCTGACGGTAGAATCTTCTTACTTTTGGAAGGATCCTGTTTCTTTAAGGGCAATATTCTCTTTGGAACAGACGTGTTTATCTCATATTTGTTTGTATTTGTCATCACCTGTTACAGATTAAACGTCCAATCGCAAGGACTCATCGCCCGAATCTATTACATATATATATATATATATATATATATATATATATATATATAGACACACACAGACATATATATATATATATATATATAGACACACACAGACATATATATATATATATATATATATAGACACACACAGACATATATATATATATATATATATATATATATATATATATATATATATATATATATATATACAATAGGTCATATCATATCAGTAAAGTATATCTTATTCCACTTTAACGCAAATAGCTTCTTCAGTAACTGTATATACATACTTAAAGTGTTTTTTTTTAGGTTAAAGAACGTCTTTGAAGAGTTGCTCGTTTTTTTTATATACTACATGAGTTTGTAAAAATACAATTAGTATAACTAATCTCTTGGTATTTAAATATATATTGTGTCTGCATTCACACTTTTTTAATATGTTTTCAATTGAGATTATTTGAAAATACACCTCTAGTATTTGCAAATACATAGATTTGTGATAACTTAAACTTTACCGAGTTCGAGTTCCAGTCAAGTTCATTACCTTCACTTACATGCTAATACTCTTGGGAAAGGCATGCATCCATCTCTTCTGTCCCAGCTATAGTCCTGTGTATAACGATAAACTACATCCGGCAGCAAGGCCACTGATCAGGAGGTTTTGAGGAACGTGCAAGCACCTCTTAATTGTTATGGTTCCCAGGTCCACCCTGACCCCGGGGTGGTAGTACCTGTTAGGTTCGCAGCTATGGGCAAATAGTGAACCTCTAAAAACAAAACACTCTGAAAGTATAAAAAATGACTCTATGAAAATAGATGATAGCAAAAATATCAGGAATATATTTTATCTGTCATTGGAGGCTAAAAAATATATTTTGCATTCAAAATATATTTTGCTGGAACAATACGACTGCTCCCTCAGATCAATGGTGAAAACAGTCTTGAGCGAGTGAAACCTGAGTGCTTTGACAAAGACCATCTCTTTTTGAACATTGTGGACTGGAGCTACAGATTGACACACATAGAACTGTACCAAATAACAGAAACCAGATCACTTGAGTACTACTAGCAGTAGCAGCAACTAAAATAGATGTCACATGTAACTCTAAGAGAAAATAATGACTTAATCATGATGTTGACATTCCACACTACTTCAAACAAAAGGTTAGGAAGGAAATTTCATCAGTACGGAAAAGAGCGATAACAGCTAATGGATTTGAGAAACCTGTTTTCTTGAAAAGTTGTTTTAAGAGAAAGATTTTATAATTTTTAACCGAAAGCAGTACTGGCAGCTCGACCAATTTTAAGGAAACGGCTGATATTACCATTCTAGAAAATAAGTTCCAACGAACAGAAAAAAATGAAGGTTTATTTAAAATCAAAACGAAAATAATGTTTAAAGTAAGATAATAGAACTAAAAATATTTATTTTAGATTAAATTAAATTAGGGTTACCTTGGAAAAATGTAGGATCAAAAATCTTTAAAACATAACACCTGATTTGACACTCCGACATTTTAATTTTATGGCACCCGGCCTGACATGAGGATTGTTCTTTTGACGAGGTCTAGTAGTATCGTTCCCCTTGACCCAGAATGCCGTTGTATTTGCATTTACGTTA
The DNA here is from genome assembly GCA_964036315.1 of Acanthosepion esculentum. Lineage (NCBI taxonomy): Eukaryota > Metazoa > Mollusca > Cephalopoda > Sepiida > Sepiidae > Acanthosepion > Acanthosepion esculentum. The sequence continues at coordinate 33,818,635 of OZ038492.1, read as the reverse complement.
TTTTCTCATAACGGGGGCATTTCGAATAAGTTTTTATATTTAACTCGTAAGGTACTGTTGTTAACTATGGCAAGGGTGTATTGATGGTGGGGGAAACACTTAAGCGATAGCTCTCCCAGTCGCTACGGGGGCAACAGACAGAGAATGGAAATGAGACGAGAAGTAACAAAATGACACTGCTTCAGAAGGTACAGCAACTTTAGGAACAAAAATGCCCACTGGATCGACTTGACAAGAACACACTTCAGAGTGTATGGTTTCCCATCACTTTTATTGAAAAGAAGACGCTGACAGAAACCCGGATTTAGACAAGTTGCAGAGAGGCTCGTAACTGAACATGCCAAGCTGTCTTGCTGCTCACGGGGAAAACCCAAATGTAACCGGTTTTGACAGATATATCCGCATGCGACCCGGGTCCTCTTTTGCGTTCGCCACAGACACGTATCTGAGAATAACTAGTTTATTGCCATACACTAAAATATTCGTACGTTATCGAGTGTCGCGTTTACTTATTAAAGATACACAAGGCATCAAAGTGTACGCGGGATAATAAATAGAATCAGAAAAATGTAATAACGGTTCATTTATGACATAAATTTTAAACTCAGCTGCTTTGGGAAAGGCTGCAGTAGCAAACTATGAAGACAAACCCGGTGTTCCCAAGACAGTCCGATGTTATGTTCAATTTCGTGCTGGCAACAACCGCGATGACGCCGATGACTACTGTATTGGAATCTACCTTACCCTTGGACAACATCGATGGCTTGGAGAGGAGAGATGTGCTGCAAGGGCAACAACCGATCTCTCATAAAACTTTACCCAGGCCTGCGTCCTGGAAAGGACACTCCAGATCGCCTAACCGCGACGGCAAAACACAGGAAGCAACAGTCTACTGATGGGAGGATTGCGAAAGTTCTTCTGTATGGAGAACTGACCACCGGCAAGTGGGCACGATGGTGACATCATCTTCGCTTCAAGGACGTCTACAAAAGTGACATGGGGGCGATGGACAACTGACATCGAGAAGTAGTAAGTAGGCGCCAACGGTCGCTCACGCTGGAGACTCGATTTACACCGAGGGCTGGAGCGAGGAGAGAAGAAACTGAGGCTTGCCGCCGGGGTGAAGCGTGCTTGAAGGAAAGAAAACAACACGCCGACATCGCGGGAGTGCGTCTTCACATGCTGTTGTAGCATACCTACGGACGATAATGGGTATATCCTCATTCACATGAATACATTAGTAAATACTGTATGTTGGTCTTCATTTGGAGATTCGTCTCTAGCTGTGGTGGTCAAACTACCTGCCTCCGAGCAGAGATGATTCCCAGACATGGAATCTATGTCGAAGGACGGGGTCTCGTCTCGGGAAACAGCTACCCGACCCCGTTTTATACGAGGTCAACGGGGACTTTTTGGCCGAGCCTACAGGCTCGGATACCCCACATTAAATTCGACCTTGTGCCCCATCTGACCGCGTGGGGCGGTTGGTTGATATCCTGCAGTTAAAGATTCTTTGTGGAATTAACTTGACTTCTAGCAGTCGACTACTTCTACGTGTTGTTCTTGTCCTAAGTATTATCGTTCATTACCAAACTTCATTGTGATTATTCTATTCTCTAGGTCACAACACATACATTGGTTGCAATCGAGACTGTCGCTACTGTGTGCACCTACAGCCATGACAGATGCTGCGCCACCATCAGCAGCTAAAGCATAACTTTTGGGGCACAGATCCAAGGTCTCGCGCGACCGACGAATGCCACATATTACAGAAACAATTTCGAAGCAGAATCTTGCCAAAGCGTCGTGAAACCATAAAGCGAAAAAATGACGTCATCATTTATTGTATAAAATCTGTAAGTAGACATATCTCACACATGCGTAGGTGTAAACTTAAAAAGCGTACACAAGGTGTTGACACAATTCTCTTAACGCTTACAACCGAATCTTGACTATCTTTGGTCTTAAATATCAGACAATAAAGCAAACGTTTGTCTTTTTTTTTCTTAAATCAGTATCACTAAGACAAAATGCGTTACAGAATGTGGAAGAATTTGGAATGGAAACATTAATAATGAGCAGAAAGAGAAAAGAGTAATCAGGGAAGTAGTAGATAGCAATTGATAGTGATTTTCCAAGTGTAGTTTAGATGTGGCACAAGGCAGAAAGTAGAGAGCACCCAGTGAGGATCAAACTCACTACTCAGTCGTAATTGTTCTAGCGAGACAAGCTTGCTAACCATTACACCAAGATAGCGATTGATTTAAATTTTTGTAGATTAAAGTTGGCTGGAAAGCATGGAGCCGGAAGGAAATGCCACAGGCGAGAAGTGCGAGAAAATAAGCTTTTAGCATAGAATTTACGGTTACATCTAACCAGCCCAACTGTTAACTGATGAGATGTCGACGCGAGTCTAGTGCTGCGCTTAAATTCAAAAAGTCTAGGTACCATAGCGAAGAACGCATCCGAACAATTACCATGAAAGTATTTATGCAAAAGACACAGAAAGGCAACCTTA
>OZ038492.1:33776117-33811117 GCA_964036315.1 Acanthosepion esculentum | reverse complement strand
AAGGAGGGCCTGGAGAATCTGATACTCACGGGTCGAATAGAGGGAAAGAGAGACAAGGGAAAACAACGCATGACATACCTAGCTGGCTTAAGCAAGTGGATGACAGAACGTGGCCTGGGGGAGGTAGCAGAGGAAGGAACTTGTTGAGAGCTGCAAGGGATAGATGGAGGTGGAGAGCCATGATCGCCTACGTCCTGAAAGGACATGGCACTTAAAAAGAAAAAAGAAAGGTACGGAAAACCTTCATTTATTTCCATATTAGTATATATACATTTACATGGCTTATTTTTTTTATAGAGGAGTTTTACAAATTTAATAGCAATAGAAAATGTCGATGGATTTATAAACTTGAATACATGTACAGTAATTTGTTTTAATTCATAACTAATTATTAAATAAATAAACTGAAGCAAACTTCACTAAAAAATGTTCAGTAGAATGCCAGGGTATTGGAATTCAATAAACAAAATTCTGTAAATTCCCATTTTGTTCGTTATATTCACTTATGCACTAATGCCCTTGGGAAAGGTATGAATCCACCTCCTTTCTCTACGGCTATAGGTTAATTAATAAGACTTGTATCACTAAAATGTTATTAACTCCTCCCACCCCCAAAAATTACAATATAAAAATATTTTCTGGCTTAAATAACCTGCAAAGGGTTGATAAACCTTAAAAAATTAATCAGTAAAAAAAATCAGTCAGCCATTTCCAAGATTGTTCAGCTCAAAAGCTGCATTCCAAGGAAACTTTATGCAGTAATGGATTAATTTCGTTATTATTATTGAATATATAATAAAACTCTTTGGGAAGAGAAACTCTGTCTGGTCCAAAGAATGTTAGTAAATTAGTTTTGAAAAGGCACTTAACCTTCAGATGGTGGCCTTAAATTTTTGAATTCTACAATCAAATAGCCAACAGTCATTTTGTTTTATATTTGGTCATTTTAAACCTTTTTTGTCCAGTGCACCCCTTTTCACCATAAATCAAATGTTGTTCCTCCAACTTTCCAAGATTGTCTGACTCAAAAGATGCATTCCAAATAATATGCATATATTATTGAAAATTTTCATTCTTTTCCATATTTGTACATGTACATTTATGTGGATTGTTTTTTATAGAGGAGTTTTACAAATTGAATAAACAATAGAAAATGTCGATGGATTTATAAACTTGAATACATGTACAGTAATTTGTTTTAATTCATAACTAATTATTAAATAAATAAACTGAAGTAAACTTCAATGAACAAAATGTCTAATAGAATTCTAGGGTATTTAAATCGATTTTATCCTGATTAAGATTATAGTCAATAAGAAAACTGTGAAAAATTAAAAGATATCCCTCATGAAATTCTCCCCCAACCCCACACCTGATCTAGAACCCCTGCCTTAGTGCTAAGAAGGATAGATAGTTGTGGAGAGCCATGATCGCCCACGTCCTGAACGGACACGGCATATAAAAGATATTAATTGCTGACCGATGATAGACATTGATTTTTACACAACTGAGACTCACAACTTGCTAAAACAGAATAATAATTGCTTAATCCATTAATTTCCCCCCAACCACAAGAGGTATTAGGTTGAGTCATAAGTAATTTCCGTTTTAGGAACCAGTTGTAATGACGAATGTATCGTCCTAACCTGGATTCGCAATTGCATTTTGAGTTTAAAAATTCGTCGCATTGTAAGTGATTTAGCTCCAACTGATGTGTTTCTGCCACTTGAAACACAAATTAATTAAATAATTTGTGTCCAGGTGTTAAAGTTGGCGAGCCGGACAAAAATCCTTCGCGGGCCGGATGTGGCCCGTGGGCCGGGGGTTGTCGACTCATATGTTATAGTGTTAGCGCAGTAGATCGCATTCTCTAGTAATATAAAAAATCTTTCTCAAATGAAAATGAAATTCAAGAGTTTGTTGAAAGTTTTTTCACGTCAACATTTTTTTTCGGAACTTGGGTCAAAAGGTAGTGAAGAGCTTCGTGATAAGTGGGAAGAAGTCATTGCAAATAGTTGTGAATATTTTATTGAATAAAATGTGAATCTATTTAATTTTGTATAGAATAAATTGTGAATGTATTTTATTTTGTATTGAATAAATTGTGAATGTATTTCATTTTGTATTGAATAAAATGTGAATGTATTCCATTTTGTATTGAATAAATTGTGAATGTATTTAATTTTGTATAGAATAAAGTTGATATAGGTGAGAAACAAAAACGAAAATTATTTATGACTCAACCTGACACTTAATTTTTTCGTCCAGAGACCAAATGAAGAGAAACAAGAAACGTGTCAAGTATGCGAAGAATATGTTATAAAAAGACAAAGCCTTGCTTCAATGTACTGGATTCGAATGTAAAATACAAAACAATGTACCGGATAATAGTGGATAAAAGCATCGGTGTGTGTATTTGGTGACAGTAATTATGAGTACAATTCCTGGGTCGGGCAGTGTTTACTTGCACTCGGTAGAAACAGAACTAAATTAAAAAGAAGATATTCCAAGACAGTGGAACATAAAAATAAAATATTCTTAGACAGTGGAACGAGTACCGTCTAGCCCCGTAGATTAAATAAATGGTTCAGTTGAGAATTCCCTGTAGGTTACTCAAATCGATATACACAAGAGGAACGTTGTGATAACAACAACAGAGATGAGGACAATAGTTCAAACAGTGTCAATAATGATAACTCCTCTTCACAGAAGTTCAGACAGAAAATGCAAAACTACGGCCGAGACGAGCCTGATTACGGCAACTAAATGTAACTCTACGACGCGATGGTCGAGTTCTTGTGATGGGATTAAGACGAAAGCATCAATGTAATCCGTTGATCAATGGTAAAAAAATGTAGCGCCATTGTTGAGCGAAGGGTATCTCTTAGACCAGTGTTTCCCAACTTTTTTTTTTACTTCAGTGCACACTTGTAGAATAACTAAAACTCTGGGGTACACTTTAAAATTTTAATAAGGAAAAATTAGTCATGAAATTTGAAAATAGGAAATTTTGGTTTAGCATTCCCAAAGAGGATTAGCGGCACAGTTTTCATTTAAAGATATTTATTAAAACTCTGCTTTTTTATTATAGTGGTCGATAATGACTGATTTAAATCCCTTGAGGAAGGCAAAAGGGAAAGGATTATCCACTGCTTTTTAAAATATAACGGAATTTAGCGTTCAGTTTAACATACCAAATGACAAAGTCTCGATTTAGACATGGAAGCCACTTGCTTGTCATCTCTAGCTTTTTAAAAATAGAGATTTTTTAAATATAAAAATAATTCATAAATTACTCGTCTGTTATATTGAGGGGAGGGGTTACCTGATTACCTTTCAGTGCGTATTAGTGCGCATGGGCGCACCGGTTGAGAAACGCTCTCTTAGACTCTTGATACCTTACTTGCGACCACCAAAAGTTATACGATATGCGTTTTGTCTTTCCTTGGTAACCTTTGCGTCAAGATTACTTGGTTACGGCAGCAAATGTGACTTTATAGGTGACGGGCGCACTCATACTCCGGTCAATGGTTCGACAGCCTTCCAGACAAGAAATTATTTTCATTTATGTTGCATTTAGAAGCTGAAGCTTCTATATGGTCCGAGCCAGGCATATGTCAGAGTGGCACGTTATAAGGCCGAGTCAGCCAGATGCCCTGGTGGCACGTTATAAACCCGAGTTGGATTAAAAGGTATGAATTCACGTCTTCTCTCCCCAGCTAGGCGTTAATTAGTAAGACTTGTATCACTAAATCATGATCTAAAGAAAAAGAAAAGAAAAAAATTCGTACAACCTAAAAAATAATTGATGGCCTTAAATAACCTGCAAATGGTCGATAAACCGTAAAAGAACGAATCAATCAATAGTAGCAACAACTAAATTACTCCTCTCCTATTTTGAATGTCAAATACCTTTGAGAAAGGTATGAATCCATCTCTTCTCCTTCCAGCTGTGGGTTAAAAGGTATGAATCCACGTCTTCTCTCGCCACCCCAGCAATGGGTTAATTAGTAAGACTTGTATCATTAGATCTTTAGTAAGACCTGTATCACTAAATCATTATTATCTAAAAAAAAAATAAATAAATTCTTACAATCTAAAAATATATATTTTCTAGCTTTAAATAACCTGGAAAGGGTCGATAAAAACGAATCAATCAGTCATTAGTAGCAGCAACTAAATCTTTGTTTAGAAATTGCTCTTCTCCTATTTTGAAGGTCAAATACCCTTGAAAAAGGTATGAATCCACCTTCTTTCTCCTCACACCAGTCATAAGTTAATTAGTAAAACTTGTGTCACTAAATCATTATTACAGAAAAAATTCTTACAATCTAAAATAAACATATTTTCTGGCTTTAAATAACCTGGAAAGGGTCGATAAACTGTAAATAAAACGAATCAATCAATCAGTAGGAGCAACAACTAAATCTTTGCTTAGAAATATATCCTCTCCTATTTTAAATGTAACAGACAGTTAATGTTAAATACGAATCATTCAGCCTAAAAATAAAACAAAAACAACGATGCGTTCTTAATGGCAAGCATATAGTATTGCCACCTCTTTGTTTTCGCCTGGGTTAGCGAATGGAAGACGCCAATTGAAAAAGTAATGGAGCTCGTGTGACTCTGAGTGCTCCACTTAACCGATAATCTTTCAGAATTGCGCATGCGTAGGCTAAAAATAGACCCGCTTTCAGCTCCATCGTTAAGATCAGTTCGTGTCTTGTTCGAAAACGATACAAAACGATGCAGGTCTCTGAAAATCCGACTCCTAAACAGTACCTCCCTATTGCACTAACAGGATGATCCCTGGCGTCTGTGGCGATATGTTGATGGAACTGCGTGACATAACAGAAAGTGATCCTGGTTCTTGAAGATCCGTCCTCTTGGCATCACCGCTCCATTGCACTAATAACATAGGGCCAGTAGGATTCACTGACGTTTGCGATAATATTGGTAATCGCCGTGGGGAAATACTTCCGGTTTCGTGCCACATCTAAGCTACGCTTAGAAAATCATTTTGGGAACCTTGACGTTGTGTAATTGTTAGCAAGCTTATGTCACTAGATCAATTACGAGTGAGTAGTGAATTCAATCCTCAGTGGGTGCACCATATTTTCGGTCAAATAGGTCGGGCCAATCAGGCAACAATGCTATAATAATGCAACACTGGAAATAATCTTTCAGCATATTTCAATCGGGCCAGAACAACCAGGTGCTATAATAATGCAGCACTGAAAGTGATCTCCCGGCCTATTCCAAACGGGCCTGCATAGTCAGGCAACAAGACCATAATAATGTAGCACTGAAAATAATCTGTCAGCCTATTCCAAACGGGACAGAACAGCCAGGCAACAATGCTATAATAATGCAACAGTGACAGTGTTAATTAATAATCCTTCCTAAAAAAACAGTAAATTTGTAGATATAGTCTTATGTTTGTAATAAGTCATCTTTCCTCAAACGATGATTGATTGATTGTGCGTGTCTATTTATGTTAATGAGGTAGAATATTAATAGTTTTTACCGTAAGTATCGGTCATCATCACCCCACCTCTCTCTTTCTCTCTACGTCGTGTCCATTTAAGAGTTGACCTTTCTGCTTCCTGTGTTTTGTTGCGTTCATCAATAGTTTTAATTTTACAGTCCTCTTTCTTTCTGTGGTACCTATTCCTCCATATATTTACCCAAGGATGATGACGAGTAGTTTACTCACTGCTTTTCTCTGCCTCTCGTGCCTTCATCGAGTCTTTTTCCAAGCCCCCTTTCCTCATTACGTACCCCTAAAATTCCAGCTGTTGTTTTCTGATTAGTGCAAGCAGTTTCTTTGCACTTTATATTCTCCTCAGAAATCCCTCAGTTGTCGCACACTTTGTTCATAGTGTTCTCAATAATTGGGCGCACTGACGTGGTGTAATGGTTAACAAGCTCGTTTCACTAGATCAGTTACGACTGGGTAGATGATACATTTGGCCTTGTGCCACATCTAAACCCCACTTAGAACATCATCATCTTGTTCTCAACATATTTCGTTAGAACCTTGTCTCTGTTGCCTTATGTCTTATTTCTATTATATGTGACGAAATTTTCCAGTTTCGCGCACGATCGCCCGAATCCCATGACCCATTATGGGCGTTAGGGACACCACATGTAATGCAGCCTCGGTAGAAGTGGTGTGTCTTTGGCAAGAGAGCCTGACGGAGCCCAACCGGTTTTGAATTGAGAGTTACCTTATATCCTAGACCAGTTGCTACCCAAGGCTATAGAACCCAGTCCATTTACCCATAGAAGATGAGGATTAATACCTTTCCCAAGGGTATTAGCACCTAAGTGAATGTAATGGGATCCGACCGGAATTCGAACTCGGGTATCCGCTACTCCACCGTGTATAACGCCATATAAGAGAATAGACATGACATCGCTGTATAACGCGCTTTTGTTCTTGTGTAATGTCATTTATTGATCCCTTTAATACCTTACTTCCGTGAAAACCTCTTTTGCTATTTCTATCTGCATTTGAATTTTCCGTCACGCTTCCTTCCCTCTGTTCTCGCACTGCCCAAATTGTTGAATTTCCACACTTGTTTAACGTTTACGTCCCTAATGGGTAATTCTCGTCTTGTGATACCCCTTTTGCTTACTGCTATGCATTGTATTTTTCAACTAATCGTCAGTTCTTTCCTCGTCTAACTTGTCTGAGAGTTTTTCCTGAAAAATAAGTTAATTATTCTATGCAAATCCAAATCCCAAACAAATAAACATGATCATCATTAGTTCGAGTTTCTAGATTAAAATTTGGGTTTTGTAGCATCTTGCGATGTTGGACAAAACTACCCCTGGCACTGTTTATTCTTTGTTTTATTTCCTTATCTGCTCTACTAAATTTGTTATATTTGATCCATATATTGATATATTCGATACTCTATAAAAACGAATATCTTGGCTCGTGAAGTGTATTCTACATTGCCATATAACCGCAAGAAAAACAAACAAACAAAAACATGCTTTCCATAAGATTAAACTTTTTGGAGACAACTCAACTCAAAACTTATGAAATGACACCGTCTGCCATTCTCATGAATCATGTTTATTGTTTAAGGACTGAACAAAGTTTATATAGTTCGCTGAAGGAACGAAATAAAAACCGCGTCACAGTAAACGTTTAACGGAAATAGAAACGAATATCATTTTTCTCATAATCTTGGCCAGTATTTTAGATATCAGCAGAGACTTGGTGATATTTGTAGGTACCCGGGGAACAACTCCTTGATTGTATGTCCCTAAGAAGACTCAAGTATTGGGGGTGCTATAGGGCCTAGTACTGAGAAATATGAGAAAGGAAGACATTTTGAATATGTAAAAACAAATGAAACATGAAATAAACACTTTATTCAAATTAAATATAAACTAAATTTATTCTTCACTCTGTGATCGGATGCCCTTAGGGGCCGTTGCACCCTCTAACCCCCTCCTTCTGAATGCTACTGGTCTGGATATCGGTCTTCTTACATTTTCGCCAAGGTAACTAGAAAGCTCAAGTTTGTTTTGAAAAAAAAAGAAGTCCAGTGTTCATTATTATTACTCTAAGCTCCCAACCGTCACCAAAGTTACAAAATATCATTGACGCAAAAGAAAATAATAGGAAAAGAAAAAAAGCCTTGATTCTTTCTCGCAATGACATAAATTGTATTAATTAATGACGCCAAACAAAGCATGTGACTGTCATTATCCTAACTGTATTTGTATACTCCAGAACATAGTAAATATTATTTCTATTGCGTGGGCAGAGGTAAAGCGATTTCAACCCGTCTATTGTTTGCTTTGTTTGTTTTTTGTTTGTTTGGGTTTTTTTTGTTTGTTTGTTTTTTTTAGAACTATTACTTTTTGAGTCATAAGTAATTTCCGTTTTTGTTTATCGACTTTATTTTTTTTTAAAAATAACATACAATTTTTTGTTTGTTTTTTTTTGTTTTTTTTTTAGAACTATTACTTTTTGAGTCATAAATAATTTCCGTTTTTGTTTATCGACTTTATTTTAAAAAAAACAAACATACAATTTCAGTTTATCCAATTATATAGTCACCATTATTGGGAGTAACCTGTTGCCACTTATCAGGCAGCTCTTCGATACCTTTTGAGTAAAATTCCGCAGGTTTTGATGTAAAAAGGTTTTCACCCAACTCTTGAATGTGGGTTTCCTTAGAGAAAGTTTTCGCCATCGATGCGTTTTTTTTTGTTTTTTGTTTTTTAGTGGGGGGGGTGATAATCAGTTGGTGCAACGCCAGGTGAATATTGTGGGTAGAAAAGATATCATCTTTTAATTGTTAGTCTCAATAGATTTATATTATCTGGATACCACGGGGAAGGTACTAAGTTACAAAAAGTACCAATTTAAAAAAACATCAACCCCATTGTATACATTATATTCTCATTGAAAAGTAAAGTAAAATAAAAATACGGCTTAATTAGTTTTGGTATCTGTCTATATTTCTGAAGAAGGCCGGAGCGTACAACGGCCGAAACGTTGTAATAAATATGGCGACAAAGATGAGGACAATAGTCCGAATAATGTAAATAATGTTAATTAGTTTTGTTAAAAAATGTTAGTTGTAGAACCACATCTACTATTGTGTGTGTATTGATTTTCTAAGCGTAGCTTAGATGTGGCACAAGGCCGAAATTATGAGACACCCAGTGAGGATAGAACTCACTTCTCAGTCATAATTGTTTTAGCAAGACAAGCTTGCTAACCATTACACCACGTCTAGGTACCCCTCTATTACTGTGTGTAAATGTTATTTTTTTAAAATTCATTTTGTTTAAACCTTATTTTATGATGCCCACATTCGAGTAGAAGCTTTGTTTTTTAATTAAACAGTATTTTTATCCAACTACATCTACCGGCCTGAATATTCGAGAAATCTCATAAAAATAAGCGTTCTCCGGTAGGATTCGAACCTGCATTCCCTATGTGAAAACGTCATTGTATCTGACGTCCCTGACCACTTGGCGACGTAGGACTTACGGTCTAACAAAGCCCGAATCGTACCTTTTGAACACACACATCTCTGCCGATTCTCGAAGCATCCATATCTGCTCTGTATCGTATCCGAACGAAAACAAAGACGATTTGTTTTTAGGAAATGGATTACATCCGACATATTATTATTTTTCATTTATTTTGTTTGAACTTTATTTTTGACCGATACTCATATTCGAGTAGAAGCTCTGTTTTTTAATTAAACAGTATTTTTTATCCAACTCCATCTACCGGAGTTACTACACATGAACTATGGCTTAACTTTATTTCCTTTCAGTGACACAATGACAGTTCTAGAAATAAAGAAATTCTAAGTTTTATTTATTAATCTTCCCAAAATGCAAGATTAGTGATGCTGGCAATTCGAACATACCAAAGAGAAGCCATAAAGTCAGGGTCGGATTTAGGCCTTAAGAGGCCCTGGCCTAACAGAATTTGGAGCGCCCTTCATTACGTATGTTCGTTCCCCAAATATAACGGTCGATATTACGTAACCATTCAGTATTCTTTTCTTTGTTTCTAACGAAATTTTCCTGTATCTTAATACTTTGCTTAGCCTTTGGAAGGCATCTTTCGCTATTCAAAATGCGTCTTCGGATTTCGATGTTAAATTTTCAGTCCTCTGTTAAAGCACTACCCAGATATTTCAGTTATCTCCTGTTAATTCAGTTCTCCACTGCCATAACCAGGTATTGAACTCACACTGCCACTGGATCTAACCAACGCCTTTATCCACTGTGTCATGTGTCTTTAAGGACTGATAACTGACATCCATTAAACATGCGAAGTGGAACTAGAACAGTCTACCCCAGCGAGCGAAATAAAGGGTTCAGTTCGAAATTCCAACCACCTGAAGAAGGCCGGAGCGTACAACGGCCGAAACGTTGTGATAAATATGGCAACAAAGGTGAGGATAATAGTTCGAATAATGTAAATAGTGTACATAATACCTCATCTCAGAAATATAGACAGACAACCTATTTTAGTTCATTAGTGTGGCGAGAGGAAATGAAAGAAATATCCCGAAAATGCATTTTTTCAAAATTTATAATTACGGTTACTCATCGTTGCGTGTTTATTTAGATTTTTGTTCACGGGCATTTTCATGAAATTATGAATAAAAAAAATTATTTTCATATTTATTTCTTTGCAAAATGGTAAATAATACATATTTCATTATAGTTGGTTCATTCGCCCCTGCATGGAGTATTGCTGCCATTTATGGTCTGGGGCCCCTGCGTGTTGACTCAGGGTTCTTGATAAGATCCAGAGACGGATATGCAATGTGATTGGCCCTGATCTGCCATCTCGTCTGCAGTCGCTCTCTCACAGACGCGATGTTGCATCGCTCTGCCTTTTCTACAAGTACTTCCACGGTAATTGCTCCGAGGAGTTGCTTTCGCTTGTCCCTAAGCCTCGTGAATTTAAGCGTCCTACGAGGCTGGCATCCCGTTCCCACCCCTTCACCGTTGAAACTGTTAGATGTAGACGTCTTTTCTACTCCAATAGCTTCATGTCTCGCACATCTCGCCTATGGAACTCCCTTCCCTATTACTGTTTCCCTGACAAATACAATCTCCAACGGTTTGAGTGTAGCGTCAATCGTCATCTCCAATTGCCTTGATCTATCCACTTCCCTTCTCCACTTCCTGACATCTTTCATTCCTATCTGCTCTCGCTCTATATCTTCCGTAACCCCTTTGCCTTGATCGACCCTCCGTCCTTCTCTTTCTCCACATCCCTTCCTTTACCACTCCTATCTGCTCTTCCTCCAACCCTTCTGTAACCTCATGCGTGATAGTGGCCACCGGCCTTGCTTGGGGTGATACGCTTAAAAAAAAAAAAAAATATATATTCTTATAATGTTGTAAATATAAAATTATCCTTGTAAATAAGCAGTCTACTAAATAAATAGTGATTAACATCTTTGTTGTCATTCTCAAGAATAAAAGAAAATGTACTATAAATCCATTTTCATATGTTTGAGTTTTATTAAAATTCTAATTATCGCTTTTTAAAAGAATAAACATTGCCGAGGGAATATGGAGGACTCTTGTCACATTTGGGCGGGAGTTGCCTAATCCTCACGTATCCAGCCTTAATAGAGTCCAAAAGCGTCTCCAAGTCCTTGAAGATGATTAATTATTTTCCACCCTCCAATGTCTCTCGGAATGTGGCAAGCCTCTCACTGCTCTGTCAATAGAAAGTGCTCGGACGAGCTACATTATTTGGTTCCATCAGTTCTAACCTTCACGGCGAGTACCGTGCCATTTACACTGTAGCTAACCACTCACATTCCCGCCGTATTCCATTGGTGAGAAGTAAGTTCCACTCGAACAGCTTCTTCCCGCGAACAACTGATCTGTGGAACAGACTCCCAAAAGGATGTTTCCCCGATCACTACAATCTTAACCTGTTCAAGTCGAGGGTCAACCGTTGTTTTCTCTTCCTATTCGTATAAACTAGTGGTTCCCAACCGATTTGGGGCCATGGTCCCCACTTTGGTATGTCTAAAATTCTAATGTCCCCTGTAATATTCATGTATTACATGTATGCCAAGTACACATGTACGTACAAAGACACAAAATATTTTTATGTGTGCATACCGTATATACATTGTAGGTATCAACACACATTAACACTCTTACTCAGACTCACTAGAAAACAATTCACTGTTAATAACTGATTCTCTTATTCTCTTGGTATAGTAAACCGAAGGGTGCACATCCTACGCATGCCTTATCAAAATATTACAATGCCCCACCGGACCTATTACAGAGCGAACTTTACTGAAAAAAAAAAGTAAAAAAATAAAATGAAATAAACGGTGTAATAGCGGTGTCAATAGAATAAGCGTCCTTTAAATACACCGGTTGTAAAGACAAAAGTGCGCAAGTGTACGCTTTTAGAAAGCTTTATTCAACTGAGAATACAAAGTTCGCATATAGTGTCCTTCTTTTATAGTCCCAGTAAACAAAAATATCTCCCTCAAAGAGGAGTGTAACAAAAAAAGGGGAGACCACTCTTGATTATTCATAACACCGGTTTCTTTTTTCTTTGTTTGTTTTTTTGTCCGACTTTCTTTTTAACTCGGTCGATGGTAATGTGTTTTTATACATAGGCGTTTTGATGCACATGTTTAAAAAGAAAAGAAAATGACCGACATTTGATATAGTAATAACAAGAACAGCGTCAAAATTCGACAACATATCTCTCGAGGTCACGGCGAGAACAACAGCTATCAAGTATTTATTATTATTAGACCGCTGTATGTAAGAAAAACGTAAAACGCTTTCAGTGATAAGTGACTAACCATTTCTATCACTAAAAGACTGAGAGCGTTTCCAGGAAGTGGGACATTAGATGCAGATAATGGGGCCATTTCATAATGCACAGAGCACCATAAACTAAATAGCTTTCGTATTTTCACGTTGTATATGAATTATTAACTCATTATTTGTCACTTCGCACGCATGTTACTCTTTCTCAGCCTGTCCTAATTTTTCAAAATGCGGTGGACGATCTTGAAATTTTATACAGAGCTGCGTGACATGAAACTTCATACGTTCTCTCACAACTACAGTTACCATTTGAAAGTTTGGCAATCATGTTATTGTTATTATTATTATTATTTTATTTCCTTTGGTTTCTGGTCTATACTCATTTCTTTCCAGGTCCCGACCAAAGACCTAAGGTCAGAAATGGCATCATGACATTTTGCACTGAGCAGTTTTGAAAAAAATCGCACATATTTTACATAGATAAAGCACTTCGTAAGGTGTGGGCTGTACTTGTGAGTACAATTTTTTGTATCACCCCAAGCCATGGGATACCAGGGATTCCTTCAATGAGTCTACTGGACTATTTTCCAATCAATCCGAGGGCTCCAATTACAACTGCAATTTTTAATGTCCTCATGTGCCACATTATTATTATTATTATTTTTATTTTCTTTGATATCTGGCGTTTACACATTTCTTTCCGGGTCCCGCCCAAGGACCTAAGGTTAGAAATGGCATCATGACACTTTCCACTGCAAAAAAAAAAAAATAAATAAAATAAAAAAAAAATAAAATAATTACATAGATAAAGCCCTTCGTAAAGTGTGGGCTATACTTGTCAGAACAATTTTTTGTATCTCTTTGAGGCATGGACTTCCAGGGATCCCTTCAATCAGCCTACTGGAATCTTTTCCAACCAGTCCGAGGGCTCCAACTACAACAGGGATTGTTGATGTTCCCATGTGCCACATTTTTGAGATTTCTATTTCAAGGTCCTTTTGACAGTTTTATTATTATTATTATTATTATTATTATTATTATTATTATTATTATTATTTTATAGACTATTTTTGTAGGGCTTGTCTAGTTTATGATCCATTATTTCCTGAAGAAACAAGGAAATCGTTTCTGAGAATGGCAGGAAAATAGGTGGATTTGATGAAGAGGAATTTGGAGAGAAAAAGAAAAAAAAAAGGGAAGAGAAGGCTTATCGTAGCGCGAAGGTGTATATGTTCGTCTAGCAGACTAATTTTATTGCGTAATAAATACGATCCTCACGGGCTTCTCCAATACTGTGGCCTCATGCAAAAAAAAAATAAATAAATAAACTTAACAAATAACCATTACAAGCCTGCAATCATTACATCGTATTTCCCCCCAGTGAAAGAAATCAATTTAAAAAAAAAACAAAAAAAAAACAGAACTTGACCTAAAGAGTTGTGAGCTCAATACCTGGCTACTGCAGTGATGAACAACAACTTGGAGAGTTGAGTTAAAGGGGGATAATTGAGACATCTGAAAGAGGCATGACACGTGGAACTAGAACAATAAAGGGTTCAGTTCGAAATTCCAATCACCTGGAGAAGGCCGGAGCGTACAGCTGCCGAAACGTTGTGAATATGGCAACAAAGATGAGGACAACGGTCTAAACAGTATAAATAATGCAAATATGACTTCTTATGCTACGCTTTTAGGTAGGTTTTTCCCCAACTTTATAAAATTGGCGTAGCACAGTTTTCCTACTCTTATTTCATCCTGTGCTATACAAAACAAAGTTTATCAATAACAAAAAAAAAATGGTTTCAGATAAGGAAGAGAAACAGGTCAGATACTAACGCAGATGGTACTTATAGGACAATGGCTAGCTAAGCGAGTGTGGTAGACAATTACTACCGAGTACTGATATAGATCATAACTGGGTGTCCTATATAATATTCGACGTTAAAAAAAATAAAGGTTGGCATATTTTATAATTAACTAACCAAGAACCTTCCGAATAAGATTTCAAAGTGGAGACAAAAACTTATGAATTATTGCGAGTGTTAACGTATTGGTGCCGTAAACTATTCACACGGAGTTCGATCCTCAAGGAATGCTTTCAAAATAAGTTTGAATGCGGTTAATGTAATTCTTTCTTTTTTGTTTTCTTTCTAACTTGCTTTCATTCCTTTAAATGAACCAAAACCACACAACGTGATATTTTTCATTCTCTTTTTGCTTAATAATGATTAATCACCACAAATGATAACAAATCACTCTGAAAAAAAAAGCCGCACAAGAAATTTATTTCCAACTCATATCTATAATTATTTCAACTGCTAATTAATAAATCCCTATTAATCAGGTGACAATACCTGAGAGACTTACAGTTTCGAAATGGAACTAACAGTCACACTATCTTCAATATACACGTGAACACATTAAGAAATCAGTACAAAAAATACAAGGTGATTTAATCTTGCTGCTGGTTGATATCTCTTACAATTTCCTCTTCTATGAAATGAAAATATTTTTAAAAAGAAAAGAAGTCGACAATAAATAGAAGACTGTGATTTAATGACCAATACTCCCACTTGGTTGGCCAAGACGCCGTTAGGTGGCGCTGTCAAATAGCTATAAAAACAGGACACTTCCTGTTTCTTCCTCTTCTTTCCCTTCTAGCATGCAGTAGATATAACACCAGCACAGGACTTTTTCTCAGCTTGTGGATATCTTTACCCAAGTAACTAATCTCTCTCTCACATACACGCGCGCGCACACACACACACAGAATTGTAATCTTACCTTTCTGTAACCATTGCATTTTTTCACATGCTTTTGTGGCAGGACAAATTGTAACTGCTTCATTACGACAATGCACCTGCTCACAAGACTCTCAGCATCCGTCTGTTCCAAGCCGATAAAAACCTCGCCGTACTGGAACAACATCCCTATTCACCTGACCTTGCCCCGTGTGTCTTTTTTCTTTTCCCCAAGTTCAAGGGGATTATCTAGGTGACAGGCTTTGAAGGCGTGAGGGCCAATAAGAGGGTCGTAACGACGGAGCTGGAGGGCACCCTAGAAGAATCCTTCCAGCATTGCATAGAAGCGTGGCAGAGGGCACATCGACGTGGTGTAATGGTTAGCAAGCTTGTCTCGCTAGAACAATTACGACTGAGCAGTGTGTTCTATCCTCACTGGGTGCCCCATACTTTCGGCCTTGTGCCACATCTCAGCTACGCTTGGAAAATAACTATCTAAGCTACGCTTAGAAAATCAGCATAGAAGCGTGGCAGAGAAAGGTGGAAAAGTGCATTAGAGTCGAGTGGGGGTTACTTAGAAGGGGAAACCATGTAGTTTGTTGTTTGGAATTGAAATAAATTGTGACACAAGTCCCGTTACTTTTCAGACAGACCTCGTATATATATATATATATATATATATATATATATATATATATATATATATATATTGACAGTAGGCAATGTACATTTTGCAAAGATGCATATCTACAGCAGTGGAAGTGTTTCATCTTTTTAATCATTTCACCCCCATCCAAGGCAATAAAGCCACTAAAACGCAGGGAGTGGGGTCACTGAGTGTGAGAGTATGGTGAATACGAAATAAAAATAACTCTCTTCTACACTGTTTTCAAATTCGCCAGCCTATGCGAAAATTTATTTTGACCAATGGAAAAGGGAGCGGCTTGCAAACCGAGAAAAAAAGTAACGAGCCGATGTGAAATCGCTTTTTGATATAAATAGGTAGAGAAAGTTGAATCAAGAGAGAGAGAGAGAGAGAGAGAGGGGGAGGGGAGAGAGAGGGGAGAGAGAGAGAGAGAAAGAAACAAGAGGCAGAGTTCCACGTGTCTGAATAATGTCAGTGTCAAATTACACGCTACAGCCTCTAATGAGAACAAGGCAATTTCAATGAACTCTATTCAACTCCAAAGCTAAGTACCTTAAATATATATCTTGTCATTCATGTTGAATAATTTTTATGTGAAAAACAAAGTCTCTTAATTTGTTTTTAAAATTTTGGAGTATTACTTTGTGTCCGATTATTTAATATGAACATTTTCTCTTCTTGAAAATGCATCGAAACTACGAACTTTAAATATTTGCTTCCTTTTCCTGAAACAAGCTACTGACAACTTCAAATGTGTCAACTTGTAAATAAATTCCTTATTTTGTTTTGTTAGATATACCGCGCGTGTTTTCTCGTCACAATTCCTCAATACATCAAGAGAATATGCGAAAAAGAAAAGCATTATTAAGGAGAGAGAACAATAAAAGAACAGGTATTAAGAAGACAAACGATAACTATTTGTATTGTATTTAAATTTTCGAAGATCAAATCTGATTGGAAAGCAAGAGGTCGGAAGAAAGTTCCACAAGTGAGAAGTTCAAGAGAAGAAATTGTTAGCATAGAATATACGGTTATATCTAGCCATTTCATCTGTAAAATGATGAGACTGTTGCCAATCTAGTACTGCTTATAAATTCATAATGTCTACGTACCATAGTGGAAAGTTTATCAGAACAATTACCATGAAATTAATTTATAGAAAAAGCACAGAGAAGATACGTCACGGAGGTGGGGAAAGTGACTGGCACCGAGATGCCAGGTGAAGACCAATAACATTGTAGATTCTTCTTTGTATTTCATCAAGAATCTTTAAATATATAGCAGAAGTACCAGACCAGATGTGGCAGCAATACCCAAAGCATTCACATATTCAATGTTAAAAAAGCACGCTAAATAATCTTATTGTATTTAGTGCTAAAAAGGTTTGTTTTGTTTTTCATCTTTAGGATTTAAAATACCTTTGTTGGGAAGAGGAAATATTGTTAAAAATTGAAACCTAATCATATTTACCGTCCTGGGTATGACGATAAACTACATCCGACAGTAAGGCCTCTGATCAGGAGGTTTTGAGGATCGTGGAACCACCTTTTAATTGCTGGTATTCCCAGGTCCACCATGACCCGGGTTGGTAGCACCTGTTAGGGTCCCAGTTATGGGCAAATAGTTAACCCCTGAACTTGGGTAAAAACACTATGAAAGTGTAGAAATAGGTTTTAATACCAGCAATGCGTTTTTATATATATATATATATATATATATATATATATTACGCAAATCATTCATACGAAAAGCAGATAATGAAGTTAATGTTTATAAATTCCGGTTTTATCAGGTCTTTTTTTTTTTTTTTTTAATAAAATTTATAAACAAGGATCATACCATTCATTAACGGATACGAGGTTGATGTATTTTATTATTAAAAATTGTTTGCGAGAGTGATTCTTGCCATATCATTAACTTCATTATCTGCTTTTCGTATGAATGATTTGCGTAATATAAATTGAAACCGCACCACATACTTGATATATATATATATATATTTTAAGCTTATCACACCAAGCAAGGCTGGAAGCCACTAGCACGCAAGGGGTTACAGAAGGTTTGGAGGAAGAGCAGATAGGAGTGGTAAAGGAGAGGATGTGGAGAAAGATAGTGGATCGATCAAGGCAAGGGGGTTACAGAAGATTTGGAGCGAGAGCAGATAGGAATGAAAGGTGAAAGGATGTGGAGAAGGGAAGTGGATAGATCAAGGCAACTGGAGATGTCGATTGACGTTACACTTAAATAGTTGGAGATTGTATTTGTCAGGGAAACAGGAATAGGGAAGGGAGTGCTACAGGCGAGATGTGCGAGACATGAAGCTAGTAGAAGAGACGTATACATCTAACAGTTCTAAGTAGAAGAGACGTCTACATCTAACAGTTTCAACGGTGAAGGGGTGGGAACGGGATGCCAGCCTCGTAGGACGTATATATTTATAACCATCAATGAACTTTTGAAGAAAAAATTGTTACCATTTTTGGAAAAAAAAATATTACCAGTAATGCATTTTAGAAAAATATTACCAGCAGTACATTTTTGAAGAAAAATATTACCAGCAATAAAAGTCTTGTCGTCATTAAATAACCCATTGTTGCTGATATGTCGTAAAATAAAACAAAACAAAACAAAATAATCATATTTTTAGTGTATTTCCTTTACTCATTGTCTGTCGCTGTTAAAATATTTAAAATATCTGTCATCTTTTTTTCTTCTCTCTTGCCAGGAAACAGATCCATAATCATTGACAGTGAAACATCTACTGACTTAATTCTAGATGCGAGGGAACTGAACATGTGATTCTTACGAGTAACAGGCAAACTCTTGGGTGAAACGCGACAGGTCACAAAATGGGCTCATTTCCCCCCACCACCCCTACGTCAGCAAACACTATTTATTAGTACGACGCAATTCTTCTATATACCATGTCCCTTCAGAACTTGTACGATCATGTTTGCCCACAACTTCTTGTCCATTGTCACCCTTAGCAAAGTTTGTCTTTATATATATGCTATATATTCTGGCAACCATTTACACAAAAACATCGACTTTTAAATTAATAATTAATAAATTTAAATACTTCTACCTTCTTATCCTTTTTAATTTTTACAGATTATTTCTATCATTCATAGCTACAAAGCTACAAGTATTTTAATTTTCACATGAAGATGGACACCCTGTATGAGTGTGTGAAAATTACGCTTAAATTTTTAAAAAAATAAATAAAAACCGAAACCGTACCTCAAACTCAAACGCTCTTTATGGTTATAGCTGTGTTAAACTCAACCATAACCCAATTTTTTTCGAATACTCTAACTTGCAGGGAACCGTAATATTGCTAGGCGGGAAGATACCAACAAGAGTCACAATGGCGGTTATCTCCCTTAGATGTGATGAGATTCATTTGTCAAACTAATGAGAGGGAATTTGTAAAGTCAGAGATTATTTATTAATAAATTAATGATTAATTATTATTACTATTAATGATACAAGTAAACAATTACTACACAGTTAAACTGGATAGACCAAGTCTCTTTAACATCTCCAAGTTTAATGATAACAAACGCAATGAAACGTATATTTAGAAAGGTGAAGGTTATAGTACTTATGAACCGGCAATGTAGGACATAAAACGTTTATTATTTCAGTGTTTCTATTTATTTAAAAATCTACTTTGTAACTTAAATTGTGCACAATATATATATACAAATAGACTAGGTCAAACTAAATTAATAATTAGGATTGTATGAAAATGTAAGCCCAGTAATTGTTGTAAGGATGTTTGACTTAAGTAAATGGCCGTCGGTTGCAGTTTTACTTTTATTCCCGGTCATTGATTTGCGGATAAATCTTTCGTCTTTTACTAAAGATTTCCGTGGCCCGGAATTAAATCAATGAGTCTATAGACTTATTTTGGAAGCCCTGCTTTATTTCAGGGTGAAAACGAAATCTAAAATCAGATATATCACTATTTTCCATTTTCACTGATCTTCGAAATGTGAGGATGCCCTCACATTTTCTGAATTACATTTTGTGATCGTAAATTATTTTGAATCTATTACATCAATTAGACATCACCTTGGAGAAGCGAGTGGATGCTTAAAGTCATGGCAGAAGCAAGAAATGTGATAGTATGCAGAAATCCATTCTCAACGTGACTTGATTTCGTATTTCAAGTATCAGTACAAAGTGAAGATGGAACGCGACAAAACTGTCTCAGCTAGTGATCGGTTTAGTACGCGTGAAAATGAAGCAGTAAATCATGACGGATCAAAAATACACTTTCGAATCTGAAATGGAACTTTCATGTCATCTTTTAATATCGGACTACAAAAAATCTACCAACAAATACCGGATTCCAATGCTATTTGGGTGATGCTTGTCCTTTTAAATTCCCAACGGACAAAAAATAGATTTTATCCTGCAGAAAATGCGAAATATCTGGTGGACATTTGTACCCGCTAAAAAAAAAAAACAATCTGTCAAAAGGTCAGTTTTTTTCTCATGACACCGTTTTCATTTTAACTACCTTTACTCTCGTTCTCCAACAATTAATTATAATAAAACGTAATCATAAGATGAAAGTAAATTTATAATTTTTTTTGTTCTTGAGAATTTGCAATATGTTCGTTTCTGTAGAAAATGTTTGCCTACCTGGTGTTGCGGGGTATGTGACACTTTTTTTTTTTAAATCTTCACTCGATTTTGTCTCTCAATTTCATACAGCTATTTACAGCTTATCAACACTTTGCAATCAGCGAATATTTAAAAAATTTTTAGATAATAATGAAGGCGGAATTTATCACCTATAATAATTGCCACAAAGAATACATAGGAGAAACATCAAGGA
Organism: Acanthosepion esculentum; assembly: GCA_964036315.1. Taxonomy (NCBI): domain Eukaryota; kingdom Metazoa; phylum Mollusca; class Cephalopoda; order Sepiida; family Sepiidae; genus Acanthosepion; species Acanthosepion esculentum. The sequence goes on along the minus strand of OZ038492.1, from coordinate 33,790,560 downwards.
TTGATTTGATGGATTCATTTTCTACGACTTATCAACCCTTTGCAGAAAAAGCCAGAAAATGCATCTTTTTAGATTGTAAGAATTTTCTTTTGAGATAATAATGATTCAGTGATACCAGTCATACTAATTAACCTATAGTTGAGGGAAAATAGGATTCATACCTTCCACACGGTAAGTGTAAGTGAATATAACGAACCCAATTGGAACTCGGCTCTCCGATAAACACTTCTAAGCCATTAACCAGTACATCACCCACACGTCAAAGCTTACAGCAGCTGTTATTCCCAAACGGTCACCCATCTAGAAACTGACCCGGATCGACGAGAACCGGTGCTTCAACATGATATGGCAGTAAGCTCCCACCACCTTTTGTATTTCTGGATTGAAGAAAGCAATTGGATTTAACAGTTCTCCCTGTGGCGAGATCTGTCGTGATCTCGCGATCACGAGAAATAAAAAAAATCTGATTCCATAAAAAAAAGGAAACCGTGCTACTAGCGGGAAATTTAGAGAGTTCCTCTTTTTTTAATCCGTCCCTCGCAACGAGAGCACGTGGAATTCAGCAGCTCCAGAAATGAAGACCAGAGATAAGTCAACTTACACCTTCTGTTTATATATATATATATATATATATATATATATATATATATATCACTTTGTTATGATGAACATATTTTACTAACCAAGGATTAGAATCAAACAAGGCCCATCATAACAGGTCCTTTTTTTCACAGTAAGGTTCACCCGGAGGCCACTCGAGGTAGAGTGTTACGTTAGGAGGTAATTTGTGTGGATAGTAGTGAAAGATAATGGTTGGCCCTAGCCTTGAACAGGTTAAGATTGTAGTGATCAGGGAAACATCATCTTGGGAGATGGTTCCACCGAGCAGTGGTCCGCGTGAAGAAGCTGTTAGAGTGGAACTTCACGCCAATGGAATACGGGGGGAATGTGGGTGGTTAGCTACTATGTAAATGGCATGGCGTGTCCTTGCCGTGAAGGTTTGCGTTCGCGAGATCAGGGAATGAAGTTTATCCGAGCACTTGTCTCATAATGAAGGTATTTCGAATAAGAATTGATTTGTGAAATCTGTAAGGCGCCCATTTGAGAACAGGTATATATTTTTTTCATGCATTCAAATATTCGGAGTGTTGCGTTTACATACACAACGTATTACAGAAGCAAAACTTATCAAAGCGCATAAGAAATAAGAAATATGATAACAACATTTTAATTCATCCATGACAGAAACCATTTGCAAGCACAATGATCAACATCTTGCCAAAAAATGGCGTCACTTTAACTACAAAATTCAAATAACAATGAGCTTGTAGAAATACAGAGTTAGATGATAAAATAAATTGTCTGCATGGGAAAGTTATATATATATATATATATATATATATATATATATATATATATATATATATATATATATATATATATATATATATATATATTATAAAGTAAATAAACCTAAAGAGCCCGGCGGATCATCAGGCCGGACTGGCTAAAGGGGTGTTATAAGAACAGAAAATATAGCCTACAACACAAAAACATGCCCATGTGAACAACAAAAAAAAAAGCAGTAACGCAACGATATATATATATATATATATATATATATATATATATATATATGTATTTGCACGGAGAGTTGTTTGTGACCTTACGTTACACGCATGCACGATCTTCTGACAATTGTCTGAAGATCGGATATTAAGCACTTTCCACTAAATACCGCGAACACACACATATGTAGGGGTTTAGTTTCCATATATATAATATTTTTTATAATTTTATATAATTTTAATCAATCAAAATTAAATATATATTTCCCAGCATGAACAAAAAACACTTCCCCAATAGTTGTTTGGTGATTTAAACGGATTTTAGAAAATGGGTTATCAAAGACACACAAACACTATATATGTGCAATGTTTAACTTTCCCGAAAAAACAAACAAAAAACCAACACGAAACGGTGTGTCAAATTCAAAAGGACGGTTATTCCTTTGACACCACGATTACTGTAGCATCTTTTGGTAATGTTTATTGTTGTTTTCTTTTTAAAAAGCGATTATTAGAATTTTAATAAAATCCATACTAGAAACATATGAAAATAGATTTGTACGTTTTCTTTATTATTGAGAATTGGCAACAAAGATATTAAAAACACTACTTATTTATTAGACTGAATAAAAAAAACGGATTTGCACCAAAGTTTACATGCACATGCTCCAAGTTAACGGGAAGGCCAAGACCGACTTTGCATTTCCCAACTCTCAACGATAGTGGAAATAATCAATTTTTTCATGCTTCTACGGCAGTTTTCATGTAGTTTGCGGCCATTTTCTACTGGCCAGAGTGAGAGCCTGTAGATGGCTGCCACGAATAAACAGGAAGATTCTATTGGCCAGCGTGAGAGCCAACAGCTGACTGACGCGAATGTTAACTAGCATGCTAGCATGCAAAAAAATCGATAGCTGCATTCGTCACAAGTGGGAAAAATTTAAATCTGCATGGTACTTTACTCCAATTGGCTCATTCGTTTCCTTAAACTCAACGTTGATTCTGATTCCGCAGAACTGGGTTGGGTGTGAAAAAATATTTGTTGTTAACATTCTTTTTTCATCGGTTTTTCCAGTTACGAGTCCTTTTTTAAAGCTGATCGTTTTGTGTTCATTTTGTTTAGTTCTTTTTTCGTAACAGATTTAATGTTTAGTATTAGAAAAAATTCGCAGTGTGAGATAGGCAAGAAGTAAGGCATGTAGCAACATCAGCACGGCAAAAGGCACTCCTTTAAAGGCAAGGAAGGGCAAAAATATTTTAAGTCAAGTGATAGCGATTGCTGTATGAGTCGTACGATTTTTTAATCAAGCACGGGCAACGCCGGGCCATGCTGCTAGTATATATATATATATATATATATATATATATATATATATATATATATATATATATAGTCAAAATATTTATTTATACTACATAAGCTTCTGCCCAGCGGAAATCTCAAAAGCTCCTTTTTTATTTAACCAAACCCTACCAGCAGGAGGTTAGTATCTGTTCACCGCGGTTAGAGACATAATAAGATGTTAATCAGTTTGCTGAACATAAAGTAAATGTGGTCGATAAAAGATTGACGAAGGGTGGGTACGGTCGAGAAACTCACATTTACCTAGATACCTCAACTGAATCGCTAAAAATTGAGCGTACCATGATGCCCCAAACTTAATTTTTATGTTATTATTAGTGGGGTGAAAAAACAAAGTCGTTTTGATTAACAAATTTTTCATTTTTTTATCCTTTTTAGAACGTTCGAAAATTTAGTTAAAAATCTTTTTTTTTTCGTGCGTCAGTTGAGAGGAGAAAAGTTTTCTATAGGAAATTTTAGCGGTGAAAATCACATGGATTTGGATATTCTTTCAAAAATCAAATAATTGTCGGATTTTTATGAAACTTTCAGGGCTTATTCACAAATGAATTGTTTCAAATCAGATTAATTAAACTTTAAATCTGCTAATACTCATCAGAAAAGTTTTTTTTTTTGAAAGATTTGTCTACAAAGAGAATTACATTGTGATGCAGATGGCTAAAAATGGTGCTAAAATCAGCGATTATTAGCAATTTCAAAACAAAACCTCCGTCAAGTCAATTTACAAATTAGTTTTGAAATACGGCAAATTTTTTTTCTTACTGGATATATTAAATTTAATCTACTAGATTGAAATTAAAACTAAAATAAAAGTTTAAAGAAAGATTTTTCATTAAAAAAAATAATTTTAAAACCTTAGGCATCATGTTTCAATGGAGGTACCTACACTTACACATTACACAAAGCTTTTAATTAATTAAAATAATATCTTTGTTACACAGACATCTGCCTCTCTCTCTCTCTCTCTCTCTCTCTATATATATATATATATATATATATATATATATTAAAATTTGTGTATTTAGGCAGCAAATTCTATTCTAGGCATCTCTAATTGAATAAATTACAGACATTATGTCTGCTAATTTTTAACAAAATCCGTTCATATTCACGAATAACCTTCCGTGTATAATGCTGTAATTTATTCAATCATATATATATATATATATATATGTGTGTGTATGTATAGGGTAGGGTAAATGAAATAACTAGATATTAGCGATCGTATACGCGTGTGCTGGCGTGCATACGCTGGTAAGCAAATAAATAATTACCAAATATGTAGACATAATAGTGCTCAATGTGACTAGATAGAGCTAAGAAATTTAATTGGTTGTCCAACTCGTCGGGCACGAGATATAGCTTATATAAGCTATATTTCGTGTGTAAAAATTACCATCCCTATCAAAAGAAAGCTAAAATCCTATTTCTAACTCAAAATCCTGTATGGTTATAGTTGCGCTAAACTCCACCGTAACCAATTTTCGTCAAAATAGCCTAACTTGCAAGAAACAATATCACGAGGTGGGAATGTGCGACAATATGCGGTTGTTTCCCTTAGGTGTGATGAGTTTTATTTCTAAAAGAAATGAGAGGAAATTTTCTAGAGAGATTATACTTGGCTAAATTACTGATTACTTATTATTACTACTAATACAAGTAAGCAAGTAGCGTCTAGTTAAATTGTATGGATGGAGTATTCAAAAGCTATAATTGGGAAAAGTTGACAAATAACGAGATAAAAAGCATTTATAAAAAGATGAAGGTCATTGCGTTTGTTAGCCAGCCCTGTGGAGTGTAAAGTTTGTATTATTTCATGCTATCTAACTATTCTGAAAATATTCACAATCTAAATTGTGTATAATAGAAACCCAAATGGAACAGTTATAAGCAAGGTTTGTCAATATATAAAAATAAATTAATAATTAGGATTGTATGAAAATGTAAGCCCAGTAATTGTTGTACGAATGTTTGACTTAAGTAAATGGCCGTCGGTTGAAATTTAACGTTAATTTCCGGTCATTCCGGATAAATCTTTCGCCTTTTACTAAAGTTTTCCGTAACCGGGAATTAAATCAATGAGTCTATAGACTTAATTTTGAAGCCCTTCTTTATTGCAGGGAGAAAACGAAATCTAAAACTAGACATTTCAAAGGCTGAGATAATGTAGGTTAATATTAATTACAAAGCAGATGAACCCTGTTTTGATTCATCTTCTAAAGAAGGAGTCGTTTTAGTTTATTACTTCAAAAGGGAGAGAAAAGCTGCTAAGAGACATACAATCATCACCTATGTTCTGAAGGGGCACGGTTCATAAATGAGCACATTATCTCCACTGCCTCTCCTTAGTTGCACCAAAAAGTACGGTCCCATTGTGCATAAAGAGACTGTCACAGGAGGATTTCAACAGATGGGTAAGAGTGACAATTTTTTTCAAAATGTGAATTGAGATAGAATTTTTAAATGTAAAACAGAGTTATCGTTTGTTTTGATATTCCTGGACTAAATCTCTACGTGCAAAATTAGTAATAAGATCTGTAAATCCTTAATAACAAAGAACAAGCCTCATTTCCACAGCAGTTTGTTACCTGGATTCTTATGCTATTTTGGTGATTATTTTTTATACTGTTAGTTTACAAAATGACACGGGCCACTGACTCAAGTAGAGGTTTATTGAGCCAGATTGTTGTAAAGGAGGGAATTAAGAAGTTAACATTATGAGGACATGAGATAGATATCAGTTAACTAATATTGTAGTTGTTAGGAAAGCATCCTCTTGGGAGTTCTGTGCACAAAAAAAAATGATTGAAACTTACTCCTTATCAAAGCAACACAAATGAAATGAGGATGATTTGCTACCATGATCATTGTATGCTGGATCCAAGCTGTGAATGTCTCAGCGAGTGAAAATATGAAATGGAACTTTGAACATTTGTCATAGTAATAGCGAGAGCCTAGCAAGGTTTTGTTAGTGAGAAAGAGGTTGCAGGGTATAGAAAAACATCATCACGCATAAGGCTTCAAACTTTGTCAAGGCTGGACAGTGAGGACTGAATATCACCTATCCAGGTATGGCAGCAATAAACCATTCTTGGTCTGAGTTGACTCATGTAAAAATAGAACATAGCAATGGGAGTTTGGTATTATCTGGAGGGATTCAAGGAACCGAGTATTCTTCCAGCATATTTTGCAATGGCTTGCTTATATGCATTCTATTCTGAGGTCCATCATGCGGATACGCTGGCAGGATCGCATCTCCAACTTGGAAGTCCTGACCAGAGCCGGCTCAACAAGCATCGAAGCCAAGATCCTCCAGGCCCAGCTTCGATGGATTGGCCACGTCATCCGCATGGGTGAGTCCAGGATCCCCCGGCAGCTCTTCTACGGTGTGCTGGAGCGTGGCACGCGCAACCAGGGACGCCCAAAGAAGAGGTATAAGGACAATCTCAAAGCCAACCTCAAATGGGCTGACCTACCCCCAGGCAACTGGAGGCTGCTGCTGTTGACAGAGTGGGCTGGCGTGCACTAACGAAGTCAGCGTCATCCACCTTCGAGGCTGATCGCTGCCGGCGCCTCTCTGAAGCCCGAGACCGGCGCCACAGAGGAGCGCCGGTTCCTGACCTGATAGACGGTGTTTCATGCCCTGTCTGCAACCGCAAGTGCGCATCCGACTTCGGTCTGAGAAGTCATCTGCGCGCCCACAGACGATGAAAATTATGCACAGCGCTACGTCTTCCTCGGTCTACGAGTGACAACCATGATGATGATGATGATTTGTGGTTGAGAATGAGCTTCAGGGCAAAGGACCTCTATAAGGGCATGGTGCACATTCAAGGGCCTCCTCGGTTGGGCTGAAATGTTACTAGCTTTATTTTCAAGCTATTGAATGATACTAGTCAGTTTTCCCCCAATTGAGAATTAAGTCAAAGGCAGTGGTCATTCAGATATTTGGCGGTTCACCCATATTATCTGTTATCTGTATATATATTTACTAAGAATCTGAAAATGCGATTAGGCAGATTATTAATATAAAACAGAAAAGAGTAAGGCTGAGGAGAGAGAGAGAGAGAGAGAGAGAGAGAGAGAGAGGGCCTAGGGGGACACCAGCATTGATCATGTGTCTCAAAGGACTGGCCGTTAACAAACGACCTTCATAGACCTACTTGACAGGAAAGACTTGATAGCTGAGAGAACTCTCCCAGCAATTTCATAGCTGGCAAGAGTGTGTAGCAATCCCCATGTGACACACCTTGTCAAAGGCCTTTGAGATGTCTAGAGTGATCACTCCTGAAATGTTTTTATTTCTCAAGCCCTTGACTGATTCTATACATGATAACAATTAAGAAATCAGCAGTGGATCTGGAACAGTGAAAATCATACTGTTTGCCATGCAGGAGTTTGTTTTTGTTCAACAACTTTCTTGTTGATATTTATACGCTTTATTTTCCTAACACCCAAAATATAGAATTTGTTTATGCAGAAAATGACAAACGTGAAAATCTGGTGCAAAAGAAACTGTTTTGATATGTGGTATATGCATGAAAAGGTTTGGTTTGACATCTAGAATATCAACACTATTTCATCTAGAATATCAACACTATTTCATCTAGAATATCAACACTATTTCATCTATTAGCCTTTTGTATATCCCTTGGTGTGAATATTAAGTGTGCAGCTCAGAAAAATCAATAACCAGAGTGCAGTGAGCCCCCGCCTATTTGCGTTTCAGCATTCGCGGATTTTTCTTTAGAACATATGTACTTGTTATTCACAGAAACCCCGAATATTCACAAGTTTTTTCTCTTGATTTGCGTATTTTTTTCGATAGAATATATTTAAAATATTCTTGTATTATTTTCCTGTTATTTTAGTGACATAAAACATATAACAGTCAATTTTTATGGTAAAAATAAGCCGTAAAAATTTAACTGGAAAAGGAGGTTTCATCAGTCATTTGCTTCTAGACTTTATTGTTGAGTGACTGACCAAAATGTAATTTTTCATTTCTTTTCGAGAGAAGAAAGCGTTTGTCATAGGAGGCACAGTAAAGTAATGGATTGCAGCTCAGATTGAGTTATCGGAAAGCCAAGTTTGAATTCCAGTTGGGTTCGTTTACACTTACATGCTAATACCCTTGGGAAAGGTAGGAATCCAACTATTCTCCCCACCCTCAGCTACGGATAAATAGTAGGGCAGACTGGGTTCTATAGCTTTGAGTGACAACCGGTCTAGGAGAAGGAAAACTCTGAATTCAAAACTGTATGTAGCCCTGGCAAGACACATATTATGCAGCTAAGGAAAGAATTGTTTGCATTGACACAATAATCCCAACTACGGTCGAGTCCCTTTTTTAAATGAAGATTTTGTATAAATTTTACCACATATTTTCTTTTTCTTTAGATTACTGTTAAAAAAATAAAGAGATTTCTTTTTGTTTTTATAAAAAAAGATTTACAAGGCAGGGAGGAGAATTTCAAAGTTATTTTCTGCATTACCAATAAATAGGTTTGGCAAAATTTTCAGTAAGGTCTTTAGATAACAGTTTGACTTCCCGTTGGAAATTAGTTAGAAGGCAAATATTTAGGCATTAAATAATATCTGTATTTTAGAATCTGTTTCTTTTTTTAAAAAAAAACAGGCAAGCTTTAAACTGGATATTTCTTTTTAGTTAGCAGTTGACATTAACCAAATAATACCTACTTGCATATCTAGGCTTGAGGACAGAAATAAAGTGGCTGGCTGATACTATAAAACAGGAAAGTTTGCTTTCAAAGACTTAACAGCAATTCTATCATCAGGTTTTCAATGTCTTTCAATGCAGATGTTCGACAAAATATCACAGAAATAATTAGCTTGAAAGTGAGTCAATTCAATACATCTCAAAGCCTTATCATATTTACACAGGAAAGGAGAAAATAAAGAATACAGAATATATATATATATATATATATATATATATATATATATATATATATATATATGTGTGTGTGTGTGTGTGTATGTGTTGTAGGTATCTGGGCGGGAGTATAAGACTTTATCGCCTATGGGGTGTATATGTCGCCAAGAAATGTACACTCTTCCGGTATATCGCCGGACGTTTGAAAATACGCACACTCTCTCACTGAAACCCTTCTTCAAATCTTCTCTCTGCTAAAGGTTAATGCTCCCTCCACCTTTGAACCTCCCTGCCTCTCTCGTCTGTTTCCCCTCTATATAGATCCCATGTCCTCCCAAACTCTCACACATATACTCTTACTAATATTTTCCCGGGGTTGTTTTTTCTGTTTTCTTTTTGAATCTGTAGGTCTGATGAATTGGATCGTTTTTACGATTCCAATGGAATAAATTATGACCATGGAATATTAGTGTTTAAGTCTTTTTATTATATCCTTACTCTGTCCTGGACATTGAGTTCTACCTGGATCATATCCTCTTGGAATTATTTTTATACATATATGTATGTGTATATATAATTGCATATGTATGTGTATATTTACCACTAATATTGTCTATATATTATTATTATTATTATTATTATTATTATTATTATTACTTCAAATCTTATTTTTAGTGGATACCTATATTTGAGTAGATGTTCCATTTTCTTAAACAGTGTTTATTTTGTCTACTCAAAAAAACTTAACAAAGAATATATATATATATATATATATATATATATATATATATATATATATATATACATACACACAACAGTTCAAAAGTTTGAAGCCACACCCAAAATTTAGCTTGGAATGAAATTGAGAGAAGAGTGAAAAAAAAAAGAAGCTTTTAGAGTCATTGAAAAAAGAATGGAATCAATTATCAAACTTATACTTTGAGAAACTTTTGCAATAAATGTCAAAAATTTGTGCTGCAGTAATCAAGGCTAAAGGAGGATATTTTGACAGGAGCAAAACTGAATAAAATGATTTTTTTCTTTTTGTCATAATAAAATTTCTAATTAAAAAAAATCATGTCTCACTTTTTTTCAATCATGTACAATAATTTTCTCTTATTTAAAGTACAAAACTACCCTTAATTTAAAAGATTACCAAGGGTGTTCTCAAACTTTTGGACTGCAGTGTAGCCACACATTTCTTGCCTTATCCATTGTTGCATTAAGTACAACAAATACAGAGAGAAACTGTGAAACGAATTTTGAAAATTAATCAAAGTGATGCTTTTTTGATCATTAAACATTTCTCACTTTCTCTATTTTAAACTGATTTAATAAATTGTTGTTTTTATCCCAGATTGTTAACATATACCAGTGGTTCCCAACCGGGGCCTATATGGACACCAGGGGGTTATGTCCATGTAACATGACTGGGAGTCCACACAAAAAAATAGCAAACTGGAGGCCCACAGTAATATTTTAGTGGTCCAGAGAGCAATTTCATTTTGGAATGGTTGTTACAACTGAGATTCGGAATTTCTACAGCAATCTACAGCATATTAAAATACCAAAAATAAAAAAAAAACAACTCTAAAACTAGTAGAAAGCAATGTAAGTTAGTGTCCCTTTTACTTTACTGGATGTTTTGACTGTATAAATTGAATAAAAACTGACAAGGAAGTTTATATATATATATATATATATATATATAATCCTTTCTTTATATATACTTCTCATTTATATATATATATAACTTTACTTTTACTCAGCTCTTCGTTTTAACTTATTTCTCGCTGTTTTTTTCTTCTTTGTACCAGAAATTTAAGGTAATGGACACTTTCTTTCACCCTGTTTGGAGGTTTCTGGTGCTTTCTTTTTTTTTCCCCATTTTTCCTTGGATGCCAATTTATTTGAAAATTGTACATTTTATATACAGTGTAACCCGGATATAAGAGACCCGGATATAAGAGAGATTTTTATCTGGTCCCAAATTAGAGCCATACTTACCTAAACAAAATAGACCAAACCCGGATATAAGAGAAACCCTGATATAAGAGACTTCATCTCCGGTCCCGACAACTCTCTTATATCCGGGTTACACTATATATATATATATATATATATGGGAAAATAACATAAGTTTTTATATATGATGAAAAATCTTAGTGAAAAGCTATAACAAAGCAGAAAAAGTTATTATGTGACACGTTTCATCCTACAGGACTTCATCAGACTAAAGTGATGTTTACTACACCTGAACACAGAGGAGAAGGAGTGTTGAAAATTTTAAATTTAAATTTTCAAATATTACTTTTTTAAATATGTTTTGGGTGTGCGTGTGTAAAATGGAATTCATTAAAACCAGTTGATAGCTTAAATGGTTTTGATTTTGTTGTCAGCATTTCTCTCTGTATGAGCATTACAGAAACAAAAAAGATGTTACAATGAAAATCCTGCTACTTACAAAGGCTGTGGCTAATTTGAAAAATTTCAATTTAATCAAATATAAAAATAAATATATATCCAGTTTTTCAAATTTTATCAACTGTTGAAATTTTTCAAATTAACCATGTTGTTTCTAAGTATCATACTTGCAATGGTAATAATATTTTTCCTTTGATTTTTTTCAATTTTTTTGTGAATGACTTTCAGGTAAACCCCTCTCAAAAAATATTGATGCCATGCACTTATGGGTTAAATAGTTTCAGGATCCTCGTTTGGTAGGAGTTAATTAAACCAAAGAATTTATGAAACTTACTAATGATTAAATCTAGAGTGTAGGCCCCAAACTTTTAGTCTATAGTATATATGTCATTATCAATATAAAAATTATACTGTTTGTTATTACCAGGTATAAATATTGAGGTTGTGGCAATTTTGAGGCATTCTTCAAAGTTGCTGAAGCAGTTTGTAGAATTCAGGAAGTGGAAAGAAATGAAGCAATATCTGACTATACTGCCCGCAAAACTGGGACAAGCATTTTAACTGGGGTTACGTGCCCCTTAACATAAAACCCAGGTGTGGGCAACTATCAGTTTAATATTATGATGCTTCAAACGGTAGGGGAGAAACCAAAAATGACACTTAAAAACTTTTAAGAGCTGGGATGAGAAGTTATCATTATTTACACTATATACATGCAAATTATTGTCCCCATCTTTGTTGTTATTATCACCTGATTGCCTTCTGACTGAATTTCTGGGATAAGGTGTTATCATTATTTACACTATATACATGCAAATTATTGTCCCCATCTTTGTTGTTGAAGGCCAGTTTACACAACAGCCAAAACATTGGGATAACAGCAACAAACATGAAGACAATTTTTCACATGTAAATAGTGTGAAAACTAGGATCCTATAATTATATAAGGAATCCAACTGTACCCTTTTTGTTTCAGATATTATAATGGTGGATACATGTACTGAGATTGTGACAGTTTTGAGGCATTATTTTCAATGCGGCCTCATAGCCACTGAAGCTGCTCACAGAATTTAACAAGTGGAAGAAATCACACAGTACCTAACCAAACTCACCAAAACTGGTTTAAATGTTTTGCAATTACTTTTCATTTTAATAAATCCCAGAAGTGGATGACCACCAGTTTTTTGAATATGTGATTTTTAAATACTAAGTAGAAAAGAACCCAACCAACAATGACAGTCAAAAGCATTTAAGAGCTAAAATTCTATAATTTTATAAGGAATCCAACTGTACCTTTTTTGTTTCAGATATTATAATAGTGGATACATGTACTGAAATTGTGACAGTTTTGAGGCATTATTTTCAATGGGACCTCTTCAATATATATTCTCCTATGGAGAAAGATATCCAATTTAATGTTGGCTGCTTACTTTCTATTTCAATGGCTTCCAGAATTTAATGTTTTTCTTTGCATTGAGTCCTATATAATATTTTTGTGTTATTTCTTAAAGTTTGTCTTATGTTAATATTATTTTGCTTATTTGTGACAAGTCATCTTAGCAAAGTGTCTAAGAATTTAATGTTGTTTGTTGACTGCTAATGTTGGAGATACAATCTTCCAAATCACATGAGATTTCATAAACAACATTATTTTTACATAGGGTAGATTTTTTATTTTTTTGTGAAGACATTTGCTTTTATAATTAAAACAACTTGATTTTTTACTTATGTTTTTTCATATATTGAAGTGATAAAATCTTCTATTAGAATGTCCAGAAAAGCCATTTTATCTCTAATGTTGAGCTCATAAGTCTAATCTAATTCTTAAAAGTAATTCATGACCTCAAAAATGCATGGTTTAAATATTGTAAGTGTGGTCACTTGTCTCTTCAAATAAAGCCCAGAAAAGTGGACAATAATCAGTTATTTTTTTATTATTAGCTTTTAAAAAAGATAGAGGAGAAATCAACTACAACAGTCAAAAACTTTTAAGCGCTCGAATCCTATAATTATATAAAGAATCCAACTGTACCCTTTTTGTTTCAGATATTATAATGGTGGATACATGTACTGAGATTGTGACAGTTTTGAGGGTTATTTTCAATGGGGCCTCATAGCCACTGAAGCTGCTCACAGAATTTAACAAGTAGAAGAAATCACACAGTACCTAACCAAACTCACCAAAACTGGTTTAAATGTTTTAAGCCTGGTCACTTGTTCATTGAAATAACGCCCAGAAGTTGAGAATTACCAGTTTTTTTAATATGTAACTTTAAAACAAAAGGGAGAGGAGAAACTTTTATTCCCTGATTGCAGAGAAGACCTGAGACTTTCATGAAATCTGTGAATAAACAAGCAGTATCTAAAAACTTTAAGAAGTGCATAGATTGCCTAGAGCAATGCATATGATTAGAAAGATATACAAGAGTTCCTGAAAGGTTTCTCATGGTTAAAAAACAAAAATTATGTTTGAATACCCTAATATTATAAAAAGATACCAATGAAGGAATTTCATATATATGAACCCATTGACAATAAAATAATTGCACAATCATTTCACAATGCCTCCTACTCCAATATCATGAGAAATGTAAAATTAAAAGAAAAAATGGCCATCTTGTTGACCATTCCAAATTTAAAATAAATTTTATATCAAATGTGCGCATAGTGCTTACAGGTGCAGAAATTTGGTATACTGAGTTCAAATACTGGCTGAGTCATTGCATTCACTTTCACACAACTTTGGTTATGGGTTAAATAGCAGGGCAGATTCAGCTAGCTTTTATTGGCAATCAGTCTAGGAATACAGAAGTGGTTGGGTAGAGTCCTGGAGGAGAATAACATTTTTTTTTAATCCACTGTGTAAGCTGTATACAGTCTTGCATTGTCAGAGCAAAGAGAAACATATTTTCCTTTAATCCACTGTGTATGCTGCCACTTTAATCCACTGTGTATGCTGCCACTGCTCTGCAAAAACTAAGGTATGGTAGTGTACGCTAAATTTATTTTTAGCTGCCAGATATGAAGTGAGCAATAAATGAATAGTACTAAATAAGATTGACTTATTTGTTTTTATGGCTTGTCAACCTATTAAATAATGTACATATGAAATAATGTTTTCCATTATCAATAAACACTGTACTCTTAACAAAATGAAATATGCAGATGACACTATGTCAATGGCAGACTCCA